>CM076581.1:228260771-228860771 GCA_034641835.2 Pinus albicaulis | reverse complement strand
TGGTAGCTTGACACAATTCATCAGCACTTCATCCAACAATTTTGAAGTATGCTGGGGCAGTTTTTGATTTTTTGGGCATTTTGGTAAAATTTTACAAACTTTTTGCACAATCAGCCTGCAAAAAGCACAGTGTGGGCCACACTGTACTTTTTTTGGAGGTCTTTAAATGCTAAAAAATCTACATGATTTGATAGAGAATGGTCTCTACATCAATTTTAGACTATTTACACTCTAATAACTGAGCTTTTGATAGGTGGAAAAGCCCAAAAACCTCCTAAAAAACACCTTTCTGCCAGTCTTGACTAGTTGTGCTTTTTGACGAGTCTTGGGAAATTTAATTTTTGAGGAGCTTCACTCCATTGTTTTCAGTGCTTGAAGAAATTTTTGACAACTAGACAAGAAGATTTTTCCAATGAGCCATCTTGGGCTCAATTTGGACTTCAGGAAGTCAGTAAAAAGTTGATTTGAAGGCCCATGATGCACTTTTTCTAGGGACGCTTCGCTTTTTGAAAGGACACTGTGCTTTTTCCAGTCAGCTATTTTCTTAATAATTTTCACCTTTTCTCAGTTGATTGATGGATTACAAGGAGTTTTACTGATTTACATTTAAGAATGAAATATAATTGTGTCTTTTATAGTTACTATAGGTAGATACATCAAGTAAATATGTAATTTTGGGTCAATTAAATCAGTTTAATCAAAGATAGTGATGAGTTTGTTGACCTCCCTAGTCATTAGGATTCCAATTGAGGACTTTGGGGCACAAATCCACAAGTCATGGATTCGACCCTTGAGAGTAGGGAGAAGTGCTTTTGTTCTATATCTTTCATTTCCTCTGTCATTGCAAGGGTTGGATGTTGTGTAATTGATCTTTGAACACTAGTGTAATAGGTCATTTTTGGAAGGAACTAATAGATAGAGTTTCAACTATTTTGGTGGGATTCTGGTGGTATGTGTTTAGTAGTGTTGCCTCTTATGTTTTCATATGTTTGAATGTATTATGATTTCCATATTCATGCCATCTCTCAATGTGATTAATTCCTAATTTAGATAAGCAGAATTCATTACTTGATGCTCTGTTTTGGAGAAATTATTACAATTGTGTTTCATTTTCTTTCTGATTGAAAATAATTCATGATTTTCATGATAATTTTAAAACAATACCATTCAAATCACACTCATAAAGATACCTGAAAGTGCTAAAGTATGTGCCTACCTTGCCCCATCACATCTCTGCAAGTCTGATTTTCAATGCCCTGACCTAGTTCTTCATTGACCTAATTCACCATCTAACACCCAAAATCAATCAATAAAAACCATAGAGCTTACTATACATAGTCTAAAATCTTCATTATCTAGTCAACTTGGCTGTGACCTCACGATGAGAGCCCTCTCCTGCATACTAGGGCTCAATACTAGGCCAAAGTGGTATGTGGTTACCTTTGTTGGTCTCCTTCTCATCCTTCGTAGATCCGGTGGATTGCTAACATCTTGGCGACCATACAAGGGAGAGAGTTGACATATATTTCCTGAAAAAGAACGAAAAGGATCAGATCTGATTGTTGATGGTGAACAACAGTTAGATAGAAATAAGGATGCGCATCTTTCACTTGGCGACTCTAGTGTCAAAGAATCCAAAGGTTCAGAATTTTCATAGCGACTCCACTATTCAAGAATTGCTAGTCTGAAGAACTTCCTGGTGACCTCACTATTTTCAAGATGGATTCAAATTCTCGAAGGTATGATCCTATGAATCATGATCATATTCCAGGTTTTCTAAACTACATTCCTTGTGTAAATTGGTAGACTTATCTCCTAAAGTTCAAAGATGAGAAAGGAGATGATGCTGCTCTGCATCTCGTTAAATTTCTCATGCATGCACGCAAGTTGAGTGTTCAATTTCCTGAAGATTGTATGATGAATATGTTCATGGCCACCTTGGAGGAACAACCAAGATCATGTTATGAAGGTTTTCCACCTGGTTGTATTTATTCACTTTCTGATTTTCATATGATGTTTTATGAAAAATTTAAAGAAGAAAATCCATCTTTACTGTTGGTAAAAGATTTTTGCACGAATTTTCAAGGTTTTATTTGTCATTTGGAAAGTGTTTATGGTGATGAAGAATTGATGGATGAGGAACTTCAAGAGGCCTTTCTTGAAATTTCCTTCCAACAGCATGAGAAAGAATCAGATCCTAGCTGTCATTCAGTTCATGAAAATTTCCAGCAAACCGTCTTTGCCTTGATTGAAGAGAATTCCAATCACCCATTAGTTGGTGAAGAGCAAGTTGTTTCCAGTTTGACATGTGAAGATGATCAACAGTGTATTAAAATTACAGAGGACCAGGAAATTGAGGATTATCATTCAGATTTTTCTTCTAATGTTTCATGTCTTGAATTTTTGTTTCAAGAAGAAATTTTCTCACCTACTTGTTCAGAATTTTTTGAAGACCAGGAACACACTCTCATTGAGGTACATTATTAAGAGATATCAGATTGAAGAGAAAAACATACCTTGTTTCTTCTATATCAAAGAGAGGTAAAGTTTCATGTTTTTCACGATCTAGTGGCAATTTTTCTGCAGTCAATAGGGATGATATCTTTTCTTACATTTATGGATCATGAGGACATGTTCAGTAGACACTTGGAGTGGCCTAGTTTTTGTTTTTTCTTCCTGCTCGAGGAAAGTGAGAGAAGAACTCAAGTAAGTATACATATGTTGGATTGGTTACACTGGAAGGATCACTTCACATGATTGTACATATTTCTTCAGCATGCAGGTGGTTGTCATCAGGATTTGAAGCTCTCAAGTCTCTGTGATATGCTGCCATCAATAAGTTTTGTATTTTTTATTTCAGTGAAGTCAGTCAAGTTTTGATTTAGTTTATTATATCAAGTTTTCAGTATTCATTCTAGTTTTTAGATTTTGACTCAATGCCCAATGGTTAGGCTAATTGGTCTACGGTGTTCTTGACACCTCCAAGGAGCTGTCATCCCCAGCTGGAGCCAATGTTAGTGTTAGTTTTTGCATCCTGCCACTAGTGATCAAATAGACACTTATCATGTCTTTTTAGGGTCCCATTTTGAATTTTTTTTCATTCCATTAGGTCATCATACAAAAATTTGGTCACTGGATGTAGATTTAGGTCTGATTCCACTCCTTTCAAAATTTTATTACTTGCTAGCTCATTTCACCTGTCAGCTGAGTGTACCATCATTCATGAGTTGTCATCATAATTACCTTCATTTTCATCATGGTTTCATTCAGTCTAGAGTCTCCATTATGTATTAGGTTTTCCAAGGTCATCAAATCATCATTTCATGCCATAAAGTCCAACAAGTGAAGGAGTGACAATAAAGAAATTTCATTAGTAAATTTGATTTCAAAGCAAAATGTAATTTTATGTTCCTAATTTGTAATAAGTACTTCAGAGTTCCAAGTAGCTGCAATACTCAAGGTTCCAAAAATCGATTCAGTGTTCCTAAGCCATCAAAAGATAAAGTTTAAAGATAAAGTTCAAATATTAAATGTAAAAAAACAATGTAAGGTTGATTTGAATAAAGGAAATGTGGGTCCATGTCTATTTAATGATATTTATCCAAGTAACAAAGGCCCTCAAAGACCAAAATTCACTCATTTTCACTCTCCATCATCAAGCTCTCAAAGTTGCCCAAGCAAAAAACCAAATTTTGCTTCAAAAACCAAGTTCAAGGTCCATCGTTGCGCTTTTTCCACAGGACTTGTGATTTTTGTAGTGGGCACGTTGCGCTTTTCTGAAGCATGTTGCGCTTTTTGCAAGGCTTCGCTGCACTTTTTGCAGTGAATGAGATACCATCTAAAAGCTTGTATCCAAGGGTTATAAGCTACAAAAAAAGGTTTCCTCACTCATTTCCAAGTAAGTCACATCCTCCCAGCTCCTCCTTTCAGCTCATGGTCATAAGTTTATGGTGGAAACCTATCCTTTACTATCCATGTCATGTTTTAGTAATTAAAATCTAGTTTTCAGCTTTGTGAGGTTAATTTGTTTTTTCCTAGACCTGTCACCTCCATCGCACTCTAATTCACTCCCCACTACCCTCACATTGCCTCATTTCCCACTATTAAGATATAATCCCTAAAACCCTACCCCTACGTTATGATTTTCTAGGCATCTAGACTACCTCGCTGTATTTGAATTCCCTACCCTATATCCCTTATCATTTCAACTCCCCATCACTTCCCTAAGATTCATAACCCCCTTAAACACTTCCCTAAAATTTCCCTCACTTATCCCAACTCCCTAACCCTACAATCCCACTCCCTTTTCCTTCCCATTCTCCCATAGGGTCTCTAATAAAAACTGAATATAATGGAGGAGAGAAACATCATGGTGGAGGAAAGAAACAACACATAAGAAGAAAATAAAACATACAATAAAGGAGGTAGAATATTGAGGCTAGAGCCATCAGACACTAGGGAATTGATGTCATCACCCTTAGCAGTCAAATGTTTCCAGCATGTAGGTTGTTTTGAATTTTGTGAGATGGTCCAAAGAGTACAGAGCCATCGTAATTTGAATAGAATATTCATCACCAACATACAAAAATACCAAGTGAACATTGAAGGGGTGACATTCACCATTTCTACAGACATCATTGCAACAACAAAAGGGATACCCAATGTAGGTGAAAAGTGGTTCAAAACTAAAGATTTGGATGCCCAATTGTATGAACCTTACCTCAAAGCACCATACAAAGACAACATCAAGAAAATATTCCTTTTTCTTAGTTTCTTAATATGTTGGCTCCTATGATGAAGATCATCATGAAATATTTCACTTGCGAGGGAAGATTCTCTAGGTTGTACATCTATCGCATCAGGTTACTCATGCATTTCAATAGGGTGGAATTTCTCAACCTTCCCTACTATTTGTACAAGAGCATTGACAAGATGGCCTACATAGTGCAGAACAAAGAGTATGAGCTTCAAGTGAACATTTTCTTCCATCATTCACTCATTAAAATCATTTCCCTTCTTCACCTCAAACAATTGAACATTTCATGGGAGACTTTCATTGAGGCAGATGTCTTCACTACACCAAATCAACCGTTAGACCTATTCCGCCATCAATATCAGTTTCTCACAAGCAAACTAGGTTATCTAGCAGGACTAGAGTGAAGAAGACTAAAAATAACGAAGAGTTAAAAACCTATCAAAGAGGACATAGGCAAGTGTTTTCTCCACATATTGTGGAAGGGGTCTTGCCTTCTACATCAACAAAACAGAGATATCATTAGCAGCAGGAGGAAGTTGTCCAAGAAAAAGAAGTCCTTCACCATTAGGAAGAAAATGAGTTTGACCTAGTGGACTTGGATGTCCAAGATGAACATGAAACCTCAATCCTGGTCATCAAAGAGAAAGATGCCAAAATCATAGAGCTACAAGATAATTTGGCAAGGGCACAATTTGTCATTTCCTTCCTTGAGCAAGAGAAAAAAAAGCTGAAAGAAAAACAAGTACTC
Organism: Pinus albicaulis; assembly: GCA_034641835.2. NCBI lineage: Eukaryota > Viridiplantae > Streptophyta > Pinopsida > Pinales > Pinaceae > Pinus > Pinus albicaulis. The sequence continues at coordinate 228,855,267 of CM076581.1, read as the reverse complement.
TTGGAAATTGACTTGTTGAAGGCCAAGAGACAAGATATCAAAGGCAAAGCAGTGATGGAACATGATGAGTCTGATGAGGATGAGGCTCAGATCACCAAGAGGAAAAAAAACAAGAGGAACTCACCTTTGAGGACAAAATTACAAGAGAAATCAATGATGACAGAGAGGTTTGGCTTGACAGATTTAACATACACATGAAGAAGCTCCTTCATAAGGACAAAAAGGACAATAAAATTTTGAGGCACATGGCTGACCCCTACAATACCAGAAACAAGATTTGCAATATCAAGATCAAGCAATTGAGGGATAAGCTCAAGGAAACCCTATGCAGCCAAAAGGAGAAGGGTAAACTTGACATACTTGTTGATGCCTCCTTGGTAGCTTGAGATAATTCATCAACACTTCATCCAACAATTTTGAAGGTTTTTGAGATTTTTTTTTTTTTTTTGGCATTTTGGTAAATTTTAAAAACTTTTGCACAGTCAACCTCCAAAAAGCATAGCGTGGGCCACACTTCAATTTTTTTGGAGGCCTCTAAATGCTAAAAAATCTACATGATTGGATATATAATGGTATCTACATCAAGTTTTGGCTATTTTCACTCCAAAAACTGAGCTTTTGACAAGTGGAAAATCCCAAAAACCTCCTAAATAACACCTTTCTGCCACCTTTTTCAGCCTCACGTTGCGCTTTTTGACCAGTCTTGGGAGATTTAATTTTTGAGGAGCTTTTCTTCATCATTTTCAGTTCTTGAGGAAAAATTTGAAAACTAGACACGAATAGCTTTCCAATGAGCCATCTTGGGCTCAATTCGGAATTCAAGAAGGTTTTCAAAAGTTTATTTTAAGGCCCACGTTGTGCTTTTTCCCAGGCATGTAGCGCTTTTTGCAAGGACGTTGCGCTTTTTCTAGTTAATTGTTTTCTTCAGAAATTTCACCTTTTCTAGGTTGATTGATAGATTCCAAGGATTTTTACTAATGTAAATGTAAGAATGAAATGTAATTATGTCTTTTATATTTACTAGAGGTAGATACATCAAGTAAATATGTAATTTTGGGTCAAGTGAATCAGTCTCATCAAAGATAGGGATGAGTTTGTTGATCTCCCTAGTCATTAGGATTCCAGTTGATGACTAAGGGGAACAATTCCACAAGTCAAGGTTTCGACCCTTAAGAGTGGGGAGAAGTTGTTTTGGTCTATATATTTCATTTTCTTTGTCATTTCAAGGGTTGGATGTTGTGTAATTGATCTTTGAACACTAGTGTAATCAATTATTTTTGGCAGGAACTAATAGACAAAGTTGCAATTATTTTGGTGGGATTTGTGTGGTATGTGTTTTAGCAGTGTTTCCTCTTATGTGTTCATATGTTTGAATGTATTATGATTTCCTTATTTATTCCATCTCTCAATGTGATTAATTCCTAAGTTAGATAAGCAGAATTCATTAATTGATGCTCTCTTTTGGAGGAATTATTACAGTTGTGTTTCATTTTATTTCTGATTGAAAAGAATTCATGATTTCCATGCTCTTTTTGAAACCATACTAGTCTAATCACACTCATCAAGATACCTGGAAGTGTTATATTATGTGCTTACCTTGCCCCATCACATCTTTGCAAGTCTGATTTTCACTGCCCTGACCTAGTTATTCACTGACCTAATTCACCATCCAACACCTAGAATCAATCAATCAAAACCCTAGAGCTTACTATACCTAGCCTAAAGTCTTCATTATCCAGTCAACTTGGCTATGATCTTGCAGAGAGAGCCCTCTCCTTCCTATTAGGGCTAGCTACTTGGCCAAAGCAGTCTGTGGTTACCTTTGCTGGTCTCCTTCTCAGCCTTCAGAGATCTGGTGGAGTGCTAACAGGGCCCATTGGCAAAGGATTGGTGCGAGGCCACATCCCCTGCAAGAGTTGGATGTATCCAAAAATTCAAGCCATTCGAGTGTGTGGGAAAAAAATAAGCTCATGAAACCTTAGGTGTGGGCCAAACTCGGATATGTCTGTGAGGGAATAGTAATTCGAGAGTCCATGGGTTTGGGATTTTTTTATAGTGTGATTTGTTATGCAACCTGGACTTTCCCTAAACCATATATAACATGTTTTCACTATAAAACATGAAGGGGATCATCCTAGTGGAACCCACGACCTTGGTTGAGGTGATATAAGCCACAAGGGCATAACAAAGTTATGTGGATTTATTTTTTACGTGGCACCTGTGTGGCGTAACACATGGTAGATAGAACTAACCATGTTGGAGGGCCAAAGAGTTGAATTTATGATGAAACATGGCATTGTCAGATGATGCCAATTGCCATTGTGACATCACCCTAATGTAAAAAAGGGCCGCAGGATATAGGTGATGTGGTGTTGTATGACGTGGCCACTAGGTGGCACCATGAGTCATACCACATTGGAGGTGATAGGAGATGTCAATATCTGGTGTCAAGGAACGAGAAAGTTTCCATTGGTGCCTCCCGTCTAGTGCTGGGATTGTTTGTAGCACTACTGGGATGTGGGCATGGTATGAAAAAAAGTGATAAATGGAGAATTTCCCATTAGCTAACATATAACATTAGATGAATTTCGTAACCCCCTGTTAATTTTCGAGAAGGCAAGGGGGCCTGCAATAAACACAAGGTACCATCTATCGAGAAGGTCACATGGCACAAACTGTAGTAGGGGTAAATGAAAAGACTTTAGTTGGATAAGTGAAAAATTGCAGACCCCTCCTGTTACACCAATTTTTGGTCATATAACCTGTTACTATTATATGGACCAAAGTACACCATGTAAGATCAATTTTACCCTAGTAAAATTGCTTTCACTATGAAAAATAACTTAGTAATCCATCTGAGTTGTTTATGGTCTAAACATGAAACCCATGAGGAATAATTGAATAAATCCTTATTATTTAATTTTCCTCAAGGGATAATTAATTAAACAACAATTTAATTAATATTCTCGGTCATATTTATAAATCATTTATTTATTTATTATTTACAAATAAAGGGATTTGACCAAATTAAAATTATTTTTCCCTCCAACAAAAATAATAAAATATTCCATAAAATTTGGATCTAAATTTGGTTAATAATATTTCAATTATGCACCAATATCTAGAATAACTCAATATTTTGTTATAAATAGAAGGGTTTTTCCATTCATTCACTACCTTTTGTTCCCTAAAGATCACTCTGGATCTATACTCTTGGTTTGACTTTGATCCTCCATCATTGTCATATTTTTCTACTTTTTCTTGTGAACTCCCCTTGAGTTCCATTTTTGTTTGGGTTTTCTACACCATCAAAAGAGAGAGATCTTAGATCTGAAGCACCGAGGACATACAAGAACTCATCCCAATGAGGGGGACTAGTAACATATTCCTATGTTTCCTTCCCAGGTGTTATAAATACAAAATTCTTTAAAAATATTCTTGTCTTGTTTATTGGATGCATGGAGAAACTCTTGCTTTTTATCTGTTGTTTAATGTCTTTAATTGCATAGATCTGGATTTTGTAACATTTATCTTGGTCAACTAACTGCATATCTAAGTAAATTGGCAGCGATCTTTGATGTTAGGGCTGTTTTTTATGCACAACTAAAGTGAGATTTTTTCGTACGCTTGCGATTAGAATTCACACTAACAACTGGCGAATCCACAAGGGTTTATAATTATGACCACTGTCGTTTTTCAGATCCCTGCATGACCAGCTGCTCCAACCCCTAGGGTTTTTCTTCAAATTCTTGTTTTTCTTTTCTTGATGTTTCTTTTAACCTTTAAAACCCTAAAACAGTAAAAATTATAACTTCTGTTTGTTTCTGGGCCTATTGCGCAGGTGACAGGTATCAGCTGCAGCTGAGATGGAAATTTTTTTTGAAACTTGCTCCCGAGAGTGCATGAAGTGCAGGTCGCACTTTTTGGACCAAAACCTGCGACCTCAACATTCAGGTAGTGGAAAACTGCCAAAAAATTGCTACCTTTGCAGAAAACAGAGCAGAAACTGCGACGTGTACTTTTTGTGGGAATTTTTTTGTGATTTTTCTAGGTTTTTCTAGGCTACTATTTAGGGTTTTTTGACCTTCGTCTCCACCCGTCTTGGACCTGTACTTGCTCTATTTTACTCGTCGAAGTAGGAACCTAGCCCCCTAGGGCTTCAATATGCTTCCACCTTTTTAGGAGGAGTTTAGCTGAAGCAGGTCGTCCGAGATTTCAGTGTGTTGAGCCATTTTTTTAGATTTGATCCTGTACTTTCAGATCCATTTAATATTGGTTATTCATCCATCCAAATCACCTCTTTTCAGTTTTTTTTGGTCCTTCTTTAGGGTCCCCTCTGTTTCCCTTCAGGTTGTAGCCTTTCGCCACCTCATTTGCAACATTTTTCCCTAAGATTTGTTGCTCTTTTCTGCACCTATTTCCAGCAAATTTGACCTTCAGATCCCTGTCCCTCTTGAATTTATATCCATTGGCCATCTTGTGTGTTTTGACTAGATTTTTCCCACCCATAGACTGGTTTTTGGGAATCCCTCCTCCTTGGGTTTAAATTGATGCATCATTAGTTGTTTATTTTCTGTCATATTTTAGTTTACTTTATTGTTATTTTCAGATTTATTTACATTTATACAACACCTTTTTTCTTCTTTCTCTACACACGTCTGGGTTTAATTAAAACTAACACACTTATCACATACACGCACACCCTAAGTGAAGAGAATCTGGTTTACACCACCAGGCCAAGACTATAACATTGTAATCAATTGATCATGCACCTCCCTGCCCTTGTTTCGACATTTGTAATATCCCAAATGGAAATAAACAACAATAAAAACAATATGGAGAATTCCGAGCCATTTTATTAATTCTGAGAAATGGAAATGAGTACAGAGGTGATCAGAATGATGACATCTCGGCTTGCACTAGGCAAGCATAGAAAGACTCTCAGGAAATGAACAGGAATGGCTGCTCCCTCTAGACTACGTTATCTCCAAAGTTTCTGCTACTACTGGAATGAACTGAATCTTTGGCACTACTCCCCACCTCGGAAAATTCTGCAAATTTGGGAATAGACTCTACTCCGAAAACCCAGAAAAACCCAGAAATATTTTCAGAAATGGCCGACCCCCGAAAATGGCTCCCTCGAGGCACTACGTTATTCCTCAAGGAGGGATGCTGGCTCTGTAATATATGCTCCAAACAATGGCACCTGACTCCACCAAAATGCTGGAATAGGGAAGGGCTGGTCCCTTACCCACTATCCCGGTTTGAATCCACCAACAAATCCCCAATCCAGAACCACCTCCCCTCAAGACTGCGTCCTCCCTCTCATTGACTATGCTGTCTCTCTGAGTGGATGCTCCTCTTGTGGTAGCTGCAACTCTCTCCGGCAAAACAAGGATGAAAATCCTCACTTGATTAGGCACTCGAAGTCCCCTGGGGCTGAGGTTGGGATCTCTGAGCGGAGACACCCAATTTACTGAAAAATATGTGTAGAATTTGCTAAACAACAAGCGTGCTCAATGTCAGAAGACAAATCTAAAAGATGCATAATCAGAATGAATGAGAATGAGGAGACTCTTCCTCCTTTTATGCTTAGTGAGCCTCTCTGTCACCTAGGCCCCACCAATCTCTGTGCTGCCACTTGGCCACTAGGCCCCACCTTGCTAATTCGATATGTCTCTTTAGTGACTTTAGGGAATGATTTTATCCTAAGTGTGAGATAAGTGCTCCTTCACCCAATTTATTTACTGAATTAACTTTAGAAAAGAAAAACTGGCCAAAATTAATATTACCAACTAGCTGTTGCTAATTGGGAATATTACAGTACTCCCCGCCAAAAGTTTCTTGTCCTCAAGAAATGCTTGAAAAAGCCTCCTCTCTAGCTGATTCTCCCCACCATCACTGTAAAATGTGCCTGGGTCCAAGATGCGCCACCGAATCTTCCCTGTCCTCTGTATCACCATGATATCGAGGGATCTCTCAATGCTGGGATCCCAAGCCATCCTGTCCAACATGAAGCTCCACCTGCTCCACTCACCATCCTGCCATGCTAATGAAGTCCAACACTTCATCAATGAGTTGCTAAATCCTGATGGAAGATATACATGATCTCCCCATGTAGTATACAGCTCACCCCTAGAGGTTATCGAGCTGTGTAGAGCTATAATGCTCAAGTATCCTGCTAATCTCTTAGAGGTACCACCATGTTGATGATGTGCTACTCTGATCATGAGATACTCCCTATCATGCGCAGAATGTATCCTCCTCTCCTGAGACCTAGTGGTAGGAGATCTATGAGAGCCAAGCTCATCCAGACCAGGAATCGCCATGATGCCAATACCTACCCCTCTAAATGCAGCTCTGAATCTATGCAAAAACAAAGAAAATCTGCTTTGCCATCCGATGAAGGCCTCTGTGTACCCCCATGTGCCAACCCAACAGTGAACTAGATCACTCTCTGTCCTGACTCTGACCATCATGAGAGAGAATGGGCTATCAATCAACTGAATCTTTGCATCCCATAGTCGGACCTGCTGCACCATAGCTCTGAAAACTGCAGGAATCCCTCCGTGCCTCATCTCTAGTCCCTGCTCGTGGCCAATATAGAGGGTCCATATATCGTGGGAAAATATGATGCATGTTAAACTTCCCTATGTCGGCCACTGTGTAGTACCGATGACCGCTGGAAGCCATATGTGACAAATAGCCACCCCCTGAATGCAATCAATAGATAGATATCTGATACTTGCAATTGACTCAAGGTATGTGGATCCCTCCTTTCCCTGCCAACCATCTCCACTGGATCTGCCATCCACCCTCTCGATAATGTGTCGATACATTGTTTGGAGCCCAGACACATACTGGGATGCTACCTCTGCTATACTCAGTATCCTCTGCTCATGCAAGGTCTCGACATGCCCTGAGAAAAGAGTGATGCTTGTCTCCCTCATGACCCGCTCCCAAGCATAGGCTCGGCAATGATTGATGTGCCACCCCTGTAGAGGATCATCTCATCCCCTAACCTGTGGCTGTCAACTAGCGCATTGACCCAGTTCCATAGTTGAGAATTATCTCCCCTAGTGTGTTGAGTGTCATCTAAATATATTGGGTGAGCCTCATGTACCCCACTTCTCATGCCCAGAGTGCCAAAGGACAACAAAAAAATCGACTATGCTCGTGAATGATGTAGAAGAGGGTCAGGTGTGTGAGTCCCCACAGATACTGTCAAGTGTCGCTCATCTGTCTCCCCATCGATCTTGGGTGAACTACCCCCAAAGGTATGCCCGATGTCCGTGTCTGTGAGTATCCCTGGAGGCAATACTCTAAGACCCTACTGTGCAACACCGTACGCCCTCACATACCACCGATCATCCATGTGCTACTCAACATGCCATTGCACACTAAGGCATACCCCTGTACACTGCTAGATACCCCCTACTACTGTTGTACCACCCTGTACCATCTCGTGCCTTGTCTGTGTCAAGGCATCGGTCACTCCTCGTGTGTTTTCAATGTGATGTAGGACACTCCTACTCCACAATGCAACCCCACACACTAAGGTACACCACCATGAAACTCCATGTCTATCGATAGTCCACTGCTCAATGCTAGATGCTCCCACACATCCTTGGATGTGATGGCCTAGAGTTGTGTCTCTACATGTCGGACTACCCCCAATTAGTATCATCACCTCCACTTTCGCATCGCTATACCCGCTGACGAATGGATCATCACTCCAAACCCTCCACGAGGGGTTCGAGAAGTGAATCTCTTTATGTGTCAGTAGTGATACCACCACTGCTCAGCTCCACTGTGACCTCTGTGCCCCACACAAACGTGAAGAATCCTTGGCTCCATACAAGGCACCATCTGGTGCCCTGCCAATGTCACCTCCTTTGACCAGCTCCTGCCAAGGTATGTTAATCACCCTGTGACCTCGCATACAAGTGTCATACCAAGACAACCGAGGGATTCTTCCCATAAACTGGTTAGCCACTGGAACTGACCGAAATTCCCCTAGTGAATGCGCATGCTCAAATGCTAGGCCAACTGTACCCTCCAAGACGTATTCAACCGACCTGCCTGGGAAACGATAGGTAGTCCCGCCTAGATCCCAATGCTAGTCTGGGGTTCCTGTATTCCCAGCACTTGGAAACTCTTGTTGAATTACACCCGCGTCCACCACTATCTCCATAACCCACTTCACTGGGTACCAAATCAAAATCTCTCGCCATATAACCTTAACATGTGGATGCTACACCCTGTGCAACTCCAATCATCTCATCCCGCTATCCAAGTCAACGTATGAGATCTGACTAGGTGGCTCCGCCTCTCTCTCTCCAATGGAAAGATGTGACCCAATAATGCTACTAGCCCCATCTATGCATGCCTGAAGGGGGTTGCTCTAACACTCTAATGTGCCCTCTAGCTGTACCATTAGGGAATCTAGTCGTTCCCCAATGTGGGCCAACTTGGCCGTTGACTCGGCACAAACCACTCTCATGCCCTTTAGCTCCTCGTTCTATAACAAAATAGCCTGTCATACTGATGTGGCCTTCCCTTTCAAAACTAGAAGGTTGGCTTGAAGCTAATGACACAGTTGTGTGCGGCCATCATCCAATACCTCTGTATCTCCTAGTGCCTCATCAAAGGTCGATACATCTCCTGGTACCTCACCCATATGCCACGCGCTGCTACCACTCGAAGACTCGGACACTACCCCAGTCATCACCTCAATGGATGGCACTACTGGGGTAAGCTCTACTCTCTCTACTAAGATGTCAATCGATATGGTCAAAGAAGTCTCCAACACAGGTGACCCTTGCGTCATACTGGGTGTATCCACATGCTCCCCATGATCCTGTGTGCCCTCATCCTCCAAGTGCAAGGTAGCCATTTTGATGGCTTCCCCCTTTGTTATTCAGTCAAGCTGGAAAGAGGTATCCAACTTTTCCACCCGATCTTGAACCATGCAATCAGTGGATCCATCATACATGGGAAAATGTGTCCTCCCAGTGGTACACTACAACTCTGAACTCTGCGTGCTAGACCCCCCACTGTTCCTTCCTTCTTCATCCTGCCTGAGTTGACAGTAATCTATGAAGGGCAAAGCCACTCTGAAGTTTTCCCCCATGGACTGCCATTCGCGGAAATAATCTCCCAAGGGTATATGATCATGCTGCCTACCTTTATCACTCAGTACTGGAGGTAAGAATGTAGGTTGTGGGGTGCTCCTGTAAATGATGAGACGTGCCTGAGCCCTCTCCAATGTGAAAACCCATTGGGGTCTTGCGTTGTCTAGATTCTGTCATGGACCTTTGCCCCATCTCTTCTATCCATTTCGACAAATCTTGTACTGACTTGAGGAGGATTTCCCTAAAATCCTTCCTGGCATCATTTTCCTCCGCCATCGGTTCTTCTTCCTCTGCATCCACTACCGGAACATTGTCACCTTCCTCAAAAGTGAGCTCTAACCTTTGTTCTTGGTCTTTATACCTTCTTCCCCTTTAGGTGATGTGTGGTTTTCCTACTGGTATCATAGACAATCCACTTCACAAGCTGAACCAAGTTTATGAGCTCTGATACCACTGTAATATCCCAAATGGAAATAAATAGAAATACAAGCACATAAACAAATACATGCAGCAACTAGAGACAAATCATAAGGAAAAAAAATAATATGGAGAACGCTGAGCCATTTTATTAATTCTGAGAAATGGAAATGAGTACAGAGGTGATCAGAATGATGGCACCTCAGCTTGCACTGGGCAAGTGCAGAAAGACTCTCGGGAAATGACACGGAATGGATGTCCCTCTAGATTGTGTTATCTCCAAAGCTACTACTACTGTTACTATGTTGCCGCTACTGCTGGAATGAATTGAATCTTTGGAGCTGCTCCCCACCTCAGAAAATTCTGAAAATTCGGGAATTGCCTCTACTCCCAAAACCCAGAAAAACCCATAATGATTTTCAGAAATGGCCAACCCCCGAAAATGGCTCCCTTGAGGCACTACCCTATTCCTCAAGGAGGGACGTTGGCTCTGAATGATCTGCTCCAAATAATGGCCATTGATTCCACCAAAATGCTGGAATAGGGAAGGGTTGAATCCCTTACCTTATCCCGAGGTTGAATCCTGGGCTCCTAATCGGAACCACCTCAACTCAGGCTGCATCCTCCCTATTGAGCCCTGAAATTGCCTTCTCTTTTTCCAAACTTCACTTCATTTCATCATTCCTTTATCATTTCATAAACCTAAAAATCAATGAGAATGATTAAGATTTCTTAAAAGTTTCCATGCAATGATTAACTTATTGTAATTTTATGATTTTTGTTGTCTTAATTATTTTTGAACAGTTTAGCTACAAAATACAGTCATTCTGTAGCCAGTCAAGCATTTCGTAGTTGTTTTAGTGTTTAAGTATGTTATAGGTGTCATCTAGAGAAAAGGCACACATGGGTGGATTCCAAATCTTCCCTACATCATTCCTTCCCATCCACAAGGACTGAATTGATAGCTGGAGGTGTCTAAGCACGTGGTCAAAGAAAAAGTCAAAGAAGTTGTTTTCTACGGGGAGAATCGGGACTTCAAATCTACACATTACCTATTTTTGTTCAATGTTAGTTATAATTTTTCATATAAATTAAGCTCTGTAATACCGAGAAAGAAAGTTGATACATATTTTAACATTACAGTGATAATCTGTTTTCAAGTCTTGTGTTAATAAAAAGGATTTTTAGCCTTGATGTTGTTCTGAATACAATCTTAAGGAGTTAAAGGATTAATGCCAAATTGATAGCAGACGGCCCCTGCTATTCGAGGAGGTTCTACATGTTTTCTAGATAAGTCATTTTCAATTATGTTTTGTCATATTTCCTTACTTAGACTACTTTCTGAAATTATAGCTTTTAGCATTATGTTTCATGTCATTTTATTAGATAAAGGATCCTCATGATATTGCAGTTAGTCTCTTTCTCAAGCTCTTCCAATATATCTCTATTAAATGAATGGGATTCAATTGTAATATTCTAAGTTACTAGCATTTCATTTTCTGTCATTTAGTTAAAAAGAAGATCCTCATTATACTATAGTTAGTCTCTTTCAAAAATATTTTCCAATAAATCTCTAATTCACGAATGAGACTTAGTTGTAATATTGTGAGTTATTGATTGTTTTATTTCATAGAAGATCCTTATCACATTATGATTAATCTCTTTCAGAAAGCTCTTCCAATAAACCTCTAACTCATGAATGAGATTTAGTTGTAATGTCAAAGTTGTTTCAGCACTTCATAGGAGATCCTTACTACATTATAGTAATATTTTTCTCAAGCTCTTCCAATAAACTTCTATCAAATGAATAAGATTTCACTGTAATGTTCTAAGTTACTGTTTGTTTCAGTATTTCCTTTTATGTTTTAGGAGATCATCATTGCATTAGAATTAATCTTTTTCACAAGCTCTTCCAACAAATCTCTAACTAAATGAATCAGTTTAAGTTGTAGTGTTTTGAGTTAATTTTCATCTCATGAATGATCATTTAGAAGTTGTAATATCCATGGATTAGGAATCTCTGTTTTCATCATTTTCTAGTTAGGAACAGAAATTGCAAATAAACTCTGTTTTAATTCATTTCTTAACATTTCCTTCTCTCCCTCTTGACATAGATTTAACTTCATATTTTTAGCATAGAGTAGCATACTAAGAATCAAACATTAAAAAACCCCCAAAACATCAATAAAACACTAAAAGCAACGAAGTAAGAAAAAAGGATACTTAGGCACATATAGTGCATTATACTTCATCATTTTACTAGCCCTGGTCGATAATTTATGCTATCAATTTAGGACACTAAATTGACTAAAAATTTTGGCACCATTGTCGGGGAAGTATAACTAGGTAGCCTTATTTCTTGCATCTCAAAAATAATGACATGCATAGAGAAAGAGATTCTAGGGGTAGATTTATAAGGGGCAAAAGCTTAATTCCCACAACTCCACTCACTCCACCAAGACCAAGAAGTAGCACACCTCCAACTCAAACCCATATTCCATACTATACTGTTCATAGGCTTCCAGAAGTTTCAAGATCAGATATCCAATCAGGAAGATCTCCCACTTCATCCACTGAAGCAATTCTAGAGGAAGAGGATCCAAGGACTCCTACAGAAGGGATAACCTTTTTCACTTCCACAAGAGAATATATTCCAGTAGAAGAATTACAAATCCTTAGTGAAGAGGAAGAAGAGGACTATTTCTTCAATATACCCTTGATAGAAGAACCAGTAGAACAACTAGTTCTCCAAACTGAACCCTATATCAGTCTGGAAGAATCTATTATGGCAAGAAGAGGTATGGAAGGAGGAGAAGGGGAAGAAGAAGTATTTAATGGAGAAAACTCACTCTTTGGAGGAGGTAGAGGTAGAGGAGGAGAAAGAGGAAGAGGTAGAGGAACAGAATAAGGTAGAGGAAGAGGAAATGCAGAAGGATGAAGAGGTAGAAGGGAAACTGAAAACTCTTTTGGATTCCCTATAGTAGATGAAGAGACCAATGCAACTATGAAAAATACCTCACCCTCTGTTCTTCCAAATTTTCATGGACTGAAAAGTGAAGACCCTGAGACATTCTTATTTGAATTTGCAGTTCTATGTAGAACCTATGATTATCTACAAGATGCTCAAAAACTTAAACTATTCCCTTCAACATTGAAAGGAGCAGCATTAAAATGGTTTATGATTTTAATCACTAAGTCTATTAGGAAATGGGATGATATGAGAAGAGAATTTCTAGAAATATATTTGGATTATTATATACCAGTCAACCATAAGGAAGAAGTGTTCAAGATGATGCAAAAAGAGGATGAAAATCTGGAATATTTACTTGAGATATTTAATTATAACATTAAAAGGGAAAAAATGAAAAATTTAGATCAAGACACCTTGAAAGCTCTTTTGTTGAAAACAATTAGAGATGAATGGATAGATATCCTGAACATGATGGGGAAAGGAGATATATCTCAACTTTCATTACCTGATATAGCAGAACTATGTATTAATCTTTCAAGAGGAAAATATAAAATTCTAAAAGGACCAAGAGACCCTGCTCTTGCAACGACAAACAAATCTGCAACTGGAGCAGTAAGTAGGGCAAAAATAGGGAATATTCTTGATGAATTCAAAACTGACATTCTAGGGAATCTTAGTGAGCAAATAGACACCCTTAAGTTACAAAACAAGTAGAAAGCCGAAACTGATGCCTTAACAATCTTTTGTCCCAAATGTAGGAAGAAGCATGCCTTAAGAGAGTGTCCTTTGGATGAAAAAGTAATAGAGACTTGTGCAATTTTTTCAGAAAAAAATGAGACCAAGAATTGTCCCTTAATCCCTAGCCTTAAAGCTATCTTTCAAGAAGAAACAACCACAAATTCCAAAAAATCTCTTAACTTTGTCTCTAGAAAACCTTGGCAGGGATCTCAAACACAAGGGTTTAGTAATCAAATGTATAATCAACCCCCACCTAATTGGAACTCTTGGCAGCAACCTTGGCCCCAATTTCAAAATCAATCTCAACCTTGGGCTCAAGGAACACAAAATCCTTATGGAAGGTTCTCCTAGTATTATCAATATCCACCATCTTATCCATCATATCCATCATATCCGAACTTTCCTCCTCAACAAAATCCTCAGCAGAATCCACAACATCAAAATCAAAATCAAAATCCACCACTTCCATTACCATTCCCTCAAAAATAAAATCAGTTACCTGCCCAGCCAATACCAAATCCCAACAATAAAAACTCTCATAATACATATATGATAGAAGGTCAACAATTTCCAACCTATTTGATTACTCCTTTAGACCTTAATGATGTTCAACTTAGGTCTAGAGGAATACTTGAAAGAAAGAAACCTTCTGTAGTTATACAAGAACAAAACAATTCTGAGGAAGATTCTCTACAGATGAATAAATTTTTTGAAGAAAATACATCTCTTCAAAACCAAAACATTGAAAAATAAAAATAAAAAGAACCAATAATTTCAACTCCTATGTTAGAACAACCATCAACATCTACTACTACACCTATTTTTCCTGAAAGATTACAAATTGATAGAGGTGTAGAGAAACAAATTATGATGCATAAATATGATTTCCTAGATGAGTTAAGAAATGTTTGTATTAAGATTCCATTATTACAGGCCATCAAGGAAATCCCAATTTTAGCAAAGACAATAAAAGAGTTGAGTATGAAAAAAACAGGAAGAAAAATAAAAGAGATAAAGAAAATACAACTGGTAGGAAAAATAGCAGACATAATGATGGGAAAGATGTTGGACATTGGGTTCAATTATCCCTGTGTGTTTCGCAACATGGACTAACCGCCTCTCGTGGATCCTAATTCTGAGGATTGTAGCGGAGACTAATGCCTGCGGGTTTTGGTCTAACGACAATCGTGATTCCAACAAGTGGTATCAAAGCAACAGGTCTCAAGTTTGAAACTCACCCGACTCGCATTGGGGGGGAGATTGTTGGACATTGGGTTCAACACTCCCCGTGTTTTTCGTGACACGGCAATCATGATTCCAACAAAATATTTCCATTCCAAAATATCTAGATCCCAGAAATCCAGTTGTTAAGACACATATCAATGGAATTGAAATTTCAAACACACATATTGATCTAGGAGCAACAATCAATATCATGAATAAGCAAATCATGGAAAAACTAAAACTTCCTAATCTTCTTTTTACACCCACACTACTACAATTAGCAGATAGATCTGTAGTAAATTGATAGAGAACATTCAGGTGTCTTATATTCTTGGGAGTATCCTGTGGATTTCATGATCCTAACTCTAAAAATGATCTAGGAGGACATCCTATTTATATTAGGAGAAGACATGATTTAGCTACATCGATGCTTTCATTAAGTACATGTAGATCCGGTGATATGTACATCTGCGATGGTAGTTCAACCAAGAAATTCACCCTGTATCCTCCAGCAAGAACAATCACAGAATTAGATGATACTCAATGGATTGATGATGAAGAAGATATACAACCTCTCTTCATTATTTCAGAAATTAGTGAAGATAGTCAGATTCTGAATACCTTAGAAAATCATGAATCTTCTTCAGAATAAAAACATGAAAAATTCCAAGAAGAATCCAATATTTAGTTTTTTCATCAAGACAAATGTCTCTCTACTCCATGGAAGAATTTGGCAGCTCTACAATTGAGATATTTCCAGGAAAATCCTTAAACATAAACAAAAGCCTAGAAAAATTTCAACAAGAAAATCTTGTCAAAATATTACAGAGACATTCTTCTGCATATGCATGGGAGTACACTAATATGAAAGGGATCAACCCTAAGACTTGCACTCATCATATCTATATAGATTAAAATTGTAAACCAATCAGATAGCCTCAGAGAAGGATGAATCCAAGCCTTAGGGAAATGGTTAAAAAAGGGTTGTAGAAATTGTTAAATGTCAACTTTATTTATCCCATTTCAGACAGTCAATGGGTTTCTCCTTTGGTGATTGTACCCAAGAAAAATGGTAAATGGAGGGTATGCATTGACTACCGAGAATTAAACAAAGCTACTCTTAAAGATAATTTTCCTTTACCCTTCATAGATCAGGTGTTAGATACATTAGCAGGCAAAAAGTACTTTTCATTTTTGGATGGTTTCAGTGGTTACAATCAAATTCAAGTTGCACTTGAGGATCAAGATAAAATCACATTTACCTATCCTTGGGGTACCTATAACTACCGAGTATTGCCTTTTGGATTGTGCAATGCACCTACAACATTCCAAAGGGAAATATTGGGAATATTTTTAGATCTAATACATGACTGTGTAGAAGTATACATGGATGACTTCACAATCTATGGAAACACAATTGAAGAAGCCTTGGAAAACTTGGAAAACATTCTAAAAAGATGTAAAGAAGCAAACCTTTCATTAAGTCATGAAAAATGTTTCATGATGTTTACTGAAGGGATTGTCTTAGGACATCATATTTCAGGAGATGGGATTAAAGTTGATGAGTCAAAAGTTGAAGTCATCTCTAGATTATTAGTTCCAAGTTGTCAGAAATATGTTAGGAGTTTTCTAGGATTTACAGGATATTACAAAATATTTATAGAAAACTTCACCAAGATAGCATCTCCACTTTTCAATCTACTCACCAAGGACTGTGAATTCAATTGGAATCCTCACTGCCAGTTAGCATTTGAAACCCTGAAAACAAAAATCTCTAAAGCACCTATTCTAAGGGGACCTAAATGGAAATTACCTTTTCACATCTTGACAGATGCCTCAGATACAACTTTGGGAGTTGTGCTGGGACAAAAAGACCTGATTCCTTATGCCATCTACTCTACAAGTAAAAATTTGAATCCTTCAAAGTTGAGCTATACTATAACTGAAAAAGAGTTCTTAGCTGTTGTTCATGCCATAAATAAATTCAGACACTATATAACAGGCTATGAAACCTTTGTTCACACAGATCATTCTGCAATTAGGTATTTAATGAATAAATCAATTACTAATGGCAGAGTCACAATATGGTTATTGCTTTTACAAGAATTTAACATCACCATTCTAGACAGGCTTGGAAAACAAAATACAGTGGTTGATTTCCTATTTAGACTCCAAAACATTAAAGACAATACTCCAGTTGAAGATAAATTCCCTGATGAATATATCTTTGCAATTACTACTCAAACTCCCCGGTTTGCTGATATTTCCAAATATCTAGTTTCAGGAAAAATTCCTTCAATTATGAATGCAAGAGACAAAAGAAAAATCATTTTTGACAGTGAAAAATATTCATGGATTGCTAATGAGTTGTAAAAAACAGGTCCAGACTTTATTATCAGAAGATGTGTTCGAGAAGATGAGATGCCTGAGATTATCAAGGCATGTCGTGATGAACCTTGTGGTGGACACTTTGCTGATAAGAGGACAGCTTATAAGATCCTTCACCTAGGATATTATTGGCCATTCATCTTTAGAGATGCTAAAGAGTATGTCAAAAGGTGTGATAGTTGCCAAAGGGTAGGGAAACCTTCCCCTTCAGGTGAGATGCCATTGCAACCTCAGGTACATATTAAACCTTTTGAGAAATGGGCTTTGGATTTTGTAGGACCTATTAATCCTCCATCAAAACAAAAGAAATATATATTATTTTGCACTGATTATGTTACCAAATGTGTAGAGGCCAAGCCATTACTTTCTGCTACTGAAGCATCTGTAGTTAGTTTTCTTTTTGAGGATATTTTTACTCGTTTTGGTGTCCCAAGAGAAATTTTTACAGATCAAGGAGCTCAAATCACATAAAAAATGGCGGAGAAAATGGTAGAAAAGTATAAAATCAGACACAGGAAATCCACTCCCTACCATCCACAAGCATATGGCCAAGTAGAATCTACCAATAAGGTGATTGAAGGGATCCTGACAAAGACTGTTCATTTACATAGAAGAGATTGGGCAGAAAGGCTTCTTGAAGCCTTATGGGCCTACAGAACTACATGGAGAAACACAACAGGACACACCCCTTATGAACTTGTTTATGGAAAAAAAGTCTTGTTTCCCATAGAATTACAGATCCAAACTTTCAAAATGGCATTCCAGTTAGGAATTGATTTGACAAAAGCACAGAAGCACAGACTGGAGCAGATTAATGAATTGGATGAGATCAGACAAGATGCAGTCCATAGAACAAGCATAGTCCAATAGCAAAGGACTAGATGGCATGACAAGTATATCAAAGAAAAGAAATTTAAAGAAGGTGACTGGGCACTCTTGTTTGATTCGAAGTTCAAGGATTTTCAAGGTAAATTTCAAACTCATTGGCTTGGGCCATATGAAATTGTGAAGATCCTTGAAAATGAAGCAATAGAAATCAGGACAATAGATGAAGGAAAGGTAGCATTTCTTGTAAATGGACACAGATTGAAATTGTATCATAAGCCACTTTTAAGAGAAGAATTTGTCAAGAAATTCCAAGATAACATTGATATGAAGTTAGTGAAGAAGAACTCTTATTCTTCACTAACTTAGTTGTATTTTTCTTCAATAATTAAAATAAAATAAAATAAAAAAATCAAAGTATAAATATGAAAACCAATCATTTATTGGCATGTTTATAAAGAAAGTATATGGTGAAAATCAGAATACTTCTGACACTATATACTTTCAAATTGTTCTTGTTCTGCAGCTAAATATCATAAAATCACAAATTGCAGATTCATTTTTACTCCGTACTTCATTTAATTCATATTTAATTCCATCTCATGTTTCACTACGTTCATATTCCATCCCATTTCACACTCATAATCCATCTCATTCCATTCCATAGTCATGATCCATTTCATTCCATATTCATATTTCATAATTTTTAACAGGTACATTCTGCAGCTATCTGTTCTGTAGCCAATCCTGTTCTGCAGCCAATTTGACCCTGCAAGCCTACTTCAATACACAAAGGATGATAGTCAAAGAAGATTATAGAGCTTAGAAGATCAAAATTTTACAAAATGAAGGACAAATACAACAAGAAGCAAAATCAAAAGGGATGAGGTAAACTGTGTGAAATTATTTTGATAGGAAAACATGAAAGATATAATATGTTTAAATCATATGTTTCTTAAAGTTAATCTATCATTCGAATTGATCCTTGCCTATCATAAAAACACTTCAACCATATCCCTTACCATCCGCTCCATAACGGTTTATCATTAATTATTAAACGGTCAAAAACTTAGATGTGACCTATTAGGTCACGTCCTTAGATCATATCATTTATTGATGATTTTTGAAAATCATCATAAAATCCCTTTGCGGTATTTCATTCCATATCAAACTCTTAACTCGATCATCTTCATCATTTACCATTACCTTGTTCATTAATCTGTATCCACTCACTGCCATTACATTCTGTAGCCAGTTTCATCTGCAGAGAAGTCATGTTAAGGGAAAAACAACCTTCCACAACTACTATTTCTTCAGGCACAAGATTAGAGACAGAGCAGTAGACCTAAGCCAATGAAAGGAAGAAATTTGTACCAAGGATAAATGGGTCTAATTGTGAGAACAAAGCCAATCGGGAGAAAATATTTGGAAGGATACCCTCAGGTTAAGGGGATATTACAAAAATTTGGGTGGCTAAACTTTGTAGAGAAGTTCAATGGATTCCACAAGGAAATCACGAAATCATTTTCCAGGTCATTCGATGGAACTGAGGTAGAAATTGGGGATATTAAGTTCACCATCACAGAATCATTCATAGCTGAAGCCATAGAATTTCCAAGACAGGGAGAACACTGGTTTAAAAACAAGGAGTAACATAATGAAACTTGGAAACAAATGCTAAAAACCCCAGGTATGGACATTTCAGTGTTTAAAAAGGGTATTCCTAGTACAGATTTGAAAAATAAATGGAGGAAAATGTTGTTAATTTTACAAAAATTCATAACATGTGAGGGTAGATTCGACACCTTGTATGTCTATCATATCAGACTGATGATTAATTTCTTAGATGATGAAATAAATCTACCTTTCTTCCTGCTTAATACTTTGAAAAGGATGGCCTCTAATGTTCAGAAAAGACTCCAATTCCTAGAAACTACTCTGCACCATCATGGCCTAATTAAAATAATGATTGAGTTCCATTTGAAGAAAGTAGGAGATAGCTGGAAATAATTTCTTCGAAGAAACCATTTTGAAGAACCAGAGGAAACACTATCTAGAAAAGAGACTCTAAGAAGAAGTAGGAGGGAAAAAATTGATAAATATTTTGAAATCAAACCTGATACATCAACACAGGAAGATAGTGAAGAAGTAATCTTTGAAAATTTTACAAAGATCAAGAGACAAATCAGGGTTAAAAGAAAAGATAAATTGACAAGTGAATGTGCTGAGGAAAAAAATGAAAATCCAACTAAGTTAAGGAGAAGCTCTAGGCTTAAAGGCATGGTTAAAAAGACATGGATTAAGGAAACAAGAGTAATAAACATTGAAGAGGAAGAAACTCCAATCCAAACACCAGTTGATAGATCTCCTTTACACTAGTATGAAGAAGATCCTAACAGAAGAACCCCAGATATAGATCTAGCCCAACAACAGATTTATGACTATGTGGAATCACTAGAAAAAAGGGCCTCAGAAAATCAAGAAAGATCTCTCAGTCCACAAGAACCTCCATTAGAAATTTTGAGAAGAGACAATTATGAGTTGGAGATGCTGAATAAACATATCAAAAATGAAAATGAAATCTTAAGAGAGTAGTTCAAATTGAAGAATGGCATGAATAACACTCTCTCTCAGCAAATGAAAACACTATATAAAGAAAACAGGAAGCTAAAGAAGAGAAATAAGAAACTGAACAAGGCACTCATTGATCTTAGGTTCAAATTATTCATGAGGAAACCCAGAATGGTATTGACTACCAAAAGAAGAAAAAAAAGGAGGCTGGATGTTCTTGCAGAAGTTTCAGTGCACATGGAATAAAGTTTTGATGAAATTGCATGAGGACATGCAAGAGTTTTGCAGTGGGGGTATGTTGAGCCCTGAAATTGTCTTCTCTTTTGCCAAAATTCACTTCATTTTATCATTCCTTTATCATTTCATAAACCTAAAAATCAATGAGAATGATTAAGATTTCTTAAAAGGTTAAATACAATGATTAACTTATTGTACTTTTGTGATTTTTGTTTTCTTAATGATTTTTGAACAGTTTAGCTACAGTAATACAGTCATTCTGTAGCCAGTCAAGCGTTCCGTAGTTGTTTTAGTGTTTGAGTATGTTACAGGAGTCATCTGGAGAAAAGGCACACATGGGTGGATTTCAAATCTTCCCTACATCATTCCTTCCCATCCACAAGGACTTAATCGATAGCTAGAGGTGTCTAAGCACGTGGTCAAAGAAAATGTCAAAGAAGTTGTTTTCTACAAGAATTAGGACTCCTGATTTTCTTTACAGCAAATCACAAGTCCCAAAAGAGTTTTAATTTGATTTTAACTTCAAATCTACACCTATACCTATTTTTTTTCAATGTTAGTTATGAATTTTCATATAAATTGAGCTTTGTAATATCGAGAATGACAGTTGATACATATTTTATCATTACGGTGATACTCTGTTTTTAAGTCTTCTGTTAATAAAAATGAGTTTTTGCCTTGATACTATTCTGAATACAATCTTGAGAAGTTAAATGATTAATGTCGAATTGAAAGCAGAGAGCCTCTTCTATTCGAGGAGGTTTTACATGTTTTCTAGATAAGTCATTTTTAATTATGTTTTGTCATATTTCCTTACTTATACTGCTTTCTGAAATAATAGCTTTTAGAATTATGTTTCGTGTCATTTGCTTAGATAAAGGATCCTCATGATATTGCAGTTAGTCTCTTTTTCAAGCTCTTCCAATATATCTCTATTAAATGAATGAGATTCAATTGTAATATTCTGAGTTATTAGCATTTCATTTTCTGTCATTTAGTTAAAAAGAAGATCATCATCATACTACAGTTAGTCTTTTTCAAAAAACTTTTCCAATAAATCTCTAATTCATGAATGAGATTTAGTTGTAATATTGTGAGTTATTGATTGTTTTATTTCATAGAAGTTCCTTATCACATTATGATTAATCTCTTTCAAAAAAACTTTTCCAATAAACATCTAACTCATGAATGAGATTTAGTTGTAATGTCATAAGTTGTTTCAACACTTCATAGGAGATCCTTACTACATTATATTAATTTTTTTCTCAAGCTCTTCCAATAAACCTCTATCAAATGAATGAGATTTCACTATAATGTTATAAGTTACTGTTTGTTACATGTTTTAGGAGATCCTCATTGCATTAGAATTAATTTTTTTTACAAGCTCTTCTAACAAATATCTAACTAAATGAATCAGATTAAGTTGTAGTGTTTTGAGTTACTTTTCATCTCATGAATAATCATTTTAAAGCTGTAATATCCATGGATTAAAACTCTTTGTTTTCATCATTTTATAGTTAAGAATAGAACTTGCAAATAAACTCTGTTTTAAATCATTTCATAGCATTTCCTTTTCTCCCTCTTGACATAGATTTAACTTCATCTTTTTAGCATAGAGTAGCATACTAAGAATAAAAAATAAAAACTCCAAAACATCAATAAAACACTAAAAGCAATGAAGTAAGAAAAAGGGATACTTAGGCACATATAGTTCATTATACTTCATCATTTTACTAGCCTTGGTCAATAATTTATGCTATCAATTTAGGACACTAAATTGACTAAACACTCCCTCTCACTGATTGCACTGTCTCTCTGAGTGGATGCTCCTCCTATGGTAGCTGCAACTCTCTCTGGAAAAACAAGGATGAAACTCCTCACTCGAGCAGGCACTCGAAGTCCCCTGGGGCTGAGGTTGGGATCTCCGAGCAGAGACACCTGATGTACTGAACAGTACGTGAAAAATTTTCTAAATAGCAAGCGTGCTCAATTTCAAAAGACAAATCTCAAAGATGCAAAATCAGAATGAATGAGAATGAGGAGACCCTTCGTCCTTTTATGCTTGGTGAGCCTCTCTCTCACCTAGGCCCCACCAATCTCTGCGCTGCCACTTGGGCATTAGGCCCCACCTTGTTAATTTGATATGTCTCCTTAGTGACTTTAGGGAATGCTTTTATCCTAAGTGTGAGCTAAGTGCTCCTTCACCCACTTTATTTACTGAATTAACTTTAGAAAAGAAAAACTGGCCAAAATTAATATTACCAATTGGCTGCTGCTAATTGGGAATATTACAACATTGTAATCATTTGATCCTGCACCTCTTTGCCCTTGTTGGTCTCTCTTCCTGCTGTGATCTGTGTTTATTTTTTCATCATTACGCCCCCAAGGCATTTATCCCAGAGACTTCTTGGACTTCATCCTCAGTTTCTGGTAGGGAGACTTGCTCCTTCGCGTAGTGCTCGAGTTCGTCCTGCACTGAGTCCCCATTCTGACTCTGCTTCTGGTTCATCGGGTTCCCCTTCTCATTCTATCCTCAGTTCTACTCCTGTCACCTTCACCATGTATGGTTTAGGACCTAATGTTGGTGGTAGCCTTGACCCTAATGCTAGGAATACTACTAGTGGGACTGTAACATGAACTATCCCAGCTGCTCCCTTGCTCCCTTATATGGCAGGTCTCAATCTTACCGATTTTAACCATTTGATCATGTTAGTCATCATTATTTTTCACTTGTTGGTGATGACTAGTTGTCACAGCCAAGTTTTCTAGCAGCTGATCTCAAAATTTGTCAAATTTTCCAGCTGGAAAACACCCATAAACATTTTTGTCCTCCTACCTTTTCAATTAGCCCATGACAAGATAAAACCTCATTTTCAAGCCCTATATAGCCTCAGCCATACAAAATTTTCCATTAGCCCCAAAGAAAACACTCCAAATATGTCCAAAAAGTCTCCCCTAAGTTAGGTAGTGGCGCTTTAGGCAATTTTCCCTTGGAAAATTATCCTAAAGCCAAAGAACCTATATCTATTATCAACCAGTCCTAACAGACCTTCCTATTCTAAAAATAAAGTTTGGTTACACCCTTAAGTCGTGCCACTAACAAGCCTTGAAGTCTCAGCAATACATAAGCCATAGTTCAAGCTGATATTAGGTAAATATACAGTGTTTCAATGTCTTTGTCAAAGAGCAGAAGTATACTAGTGTTCCAGAAGACAGTATTAAACTCAACATGAGAAGACAACTACTTCTCATGTGGTTTTGAGCTTGGGATGCAAATACTAGATAGAGAGTTATCTCATTAAGATCCTGCAATCACAGTCAAAGGTTAGTGAATTATAAATGACAAGAAATGCTTTGCAGATACTGGCCAAATTGCTTGTGATGTCTAAAGAGGCACAAAGGTATTTGAAAAGCAGAATTACATGTCTCAGAGAAATTTCCATCATGACTTATTGTCAATTTGTCATCTTCATTTGCTTAAGCATGAATAGGCAGTGAAAGGAAAGATAACACTGTTTAAAAGCTGATGAAATGGCATCACTGAGAAAACCTCCTCCATACATGAGCAAAGGGTTGAAAGACTGAGAAAACCTCCTTCATTTTACAAGCATAGGGTTGAAAGACTGAGAAAACCTCCTTCATAGAGGGTTTGGAATTGTGATAAAGGCCTCCTTCATCTAATAAGCAGAGGGCCAGGGACAAAGATTGATTTTACGGTTTTCACTGATTGAAAGACCAATTTTGAGAGCAGTGGGAGAAAATTAAAGGCTTATGGATAGAGAAATGGTGTTAAAAACAAAGAGAAAGCAGGGGTACTATAATGATCAAAGAGGCTAACTTATCTCCTATCAGAGATTTCTTTCAAAAGCAGTCTGGAGCCAAAATGAACAAACCCTGCTGAGTTATGTAATTTCATTAAGGGTTTCCAAAGATCCCTCTCCTTGATAAACATACATGACATCTAGTCATTGTTCCTTTGAAAAACAGATTTGAAAGGAGTTGAAATTAGCTGGGTTTAATAGAGGCCCAAGAGTGATGTTGATATTCAAAAAGGTTTTGCTCTTCCTATTCATGAAGATCTTTTTCAAAAAACTCATCAAAAGTGACAAGGAGGTAACCTAAGCTTTGTTTTCTCAAGGGGACTTTGCAAATGAACAACATAGAGACATGAGGTGTGAAAAAGGATATGACAAGTGCTTTAAAATCACGGACAACACTCAAAACAGATAAAACATGCCACTATCACAGTCAAAAGCCCCTTTATGGATATGTGAAAATGACCTTGCTGTTGCATATGAGTCCCAAGGGTCTTTAGAGGCATTTTTCCTTGATTAATAGGTATGGGTAAGATCTGGAGTGTACAATTGAGGTTCTTCACCCACAATCAAAAGAAAGGCTCAAAGAGCATCTTCCAGTGCAATCAGCTTCACAGTGGGCATGATCACCTTCAAAACATCAGGAGCAAAAACTGTCAAAATAAGTTCTAAAGTGGTGATTTATCTCCTTGCAAGATTGGCAAAGAATGCATCTACAGTCATTATATGGTTTTGAGTAGGGTTTCCTCTAAAAACATATATGAACAAAGGGAACAATTTTCCTCCCTTAATAGGCAAACAGTGAAAAAGAGTTTTAGCCTTGAAATGATTTCTTCACTTAGGGAAAAGTGTCATATCTACGAAGATCTTCAAAAGTGTCATTCACAACACTTTAATGGTCCTGGTCGAATATTGGATTTTGTAATGTTTTAAAATGATAAAACTGCAAAGGCAAGTGCTTCATGTTTTGTTTAAATCCAAAAGCCTTTTCAAAAGGTTTTCAAAACCCTCACCAAGAAAATTTCACAAGGACGTTGGCTTTTTCAACTATAAAGGGTGGATTGACCGTTGGAAAAATCCCATTTTGCATTTCAAAATGAAAACAACATCTCCCCTAGCTTTCCACTAAAGAAACAAGAGAAATTCAAGCAGTTTGCAGAGTTTTTGAAGGTTTTAAGCCCGCGCAGCGCGCCTGGAAAAGTGCGCGGCGCGTTCAGACAAAATTTTACACGGGCCTTATACTGCTGCGCGGCGCGCTTGTGCGCGTGGTCACAATTGCCCGAAGGCCAACTCGACACCCCTTTTGCTGCGCGACACTCTTCCTTTTGAATATGCCGCCTGTCGAAAGATCAAAATTCCTTCAAAAGCATCTCTGAAGCTACCAAATAATCAACGAAAGCCCGTGCAAAGTTTGCAAGGTATTTTTCATTGCTCCTTGCTAGTTTTTGAAAATCTGAAGGGGGTGACAGAGTGATTTTCTCCAAGAGAGAAACAGTGATAGGGAGGGTAGGGTGTTTTGGTAAAAATCCAAGGTTTTTGTTGCTGTGATTGCCGAATATTAGTATAGTGAAGGTGACGTGTTGGTATCAGTTTCAAAAAAGCCTGAAATTTCCTTCAAACAAAGTGGTAAACCTTGTGCTAGTAACACATACCATTTCAAGTAATAAAAGGGAGTGTTCAAACGGTTTTAAGGGACCTTATTGATTTTAAAAAATAGTGATAGGTGGATGCTTTAAAAAACATCTAAAAAGACCCTTACTGCCTTTAAAGAATAGTCATAGCCCACAGATAAAACAGAGTTAACCTCTGTCTGCAAATATCAGGTGAACACAGTTTTGTAAAGTGAAAGCAGTGGTCATATCTAAAAGTCTTGTCACTTCAAGAGTGTCCCTTTGAATGGTGAAAGAGCTAACTCTATCCAAGCCACCAGATTTCCATAAAAAGAGTATTCTATGAAGATCCTTTGAACTAATTTGAGGGTGTTTTTGTTAACCTGGGTATAAGAAACAAGTGATCCTAAGATGAAACAATTTTGTAAAGAGACAACAGTGATCATGTGTGAATGCTTTGTCACTTCAAAAAGTGACCTCTCTGTGGAAAAAAAATGAAACCTAGTGCAGCCTCCTTTGTTCCATGAAACAAAGTATGTTATGAAAAGCTTTTAAATCAATTTGAAGGTGTTTTTGTCTACCTGTGTATGAGAAACAGTGAATACAAGAAGAGTGTTTTTTATTGGGAGGGGTGTTTTGTCTTTGTCTAAATACAAGGCTGTCTTGTTTATACCAAAACACAAAGGATCCTTGTGACCTTACCCAAGCACAGTAATCATTTGACTGTGTGCTTTTTTATTTGATAACTATTTGTTGATTGGCATAAAATGAGACAAAATAGTGATTGGTAAGGAGCAGAAATTTGGTGTTAAAGAACCATTTCACACAGCATTTGAAGCAGTTTTCCTTGGTCAAACAATGACTGATAGGCAGGACAGAGGTGTGTGCTTGAGAAAACATTCCAAAGGCCATTTGAGATAGCTTGGTGTTGCATAGAATATTCAAAACAAGATGCTTCCTAGGCAAGACAATAGGAGTGGCCTGCACAAGAGATTTGAGCCTGTTTCCACTGAAGAAGTGAATGCTCATCCATCAGTCCTTTTTAACTTCCATGAGGTTGGGTGTCTAGATTTTTTCCAAAGAGTGCAATAGGTGAAGAGCTATTCCCCTTTAACACACCTTTGTGCTTTGAGGTTTTGAGAGAAGCATTTTCAGCTGGCAAACCTAGATTTCAAATTCTCTCCAAGATCCATCTCCAAGGCCACTAAATTCCCTTATGTCGGGGAGAAGTGGTTTAAACAAAGCCACCTAGACTCAGAAGAATACAAGCCATTTCTGAAGCCTGAGCATAGAGATTCATGTCCATCCATTTTCCCCTTCTCATATCTATTGACTAGTTACGCCTCCTTCATGAAGATCATCATGAAATACTTCACTTGTGAGGGAAGATTCTCCCGAGTCTATGCCTATCATATCCGATTGCTCATGCATTTCACGAGGGCCAAATTGCTAAATCTCCCTTTCTTCCTACATAGAAGTATTGAGAAAATGGCCTCCACTATTCAGAAAAAGCCTCCTTCTTAGCCAATAGGCTGCCTCTTTCATCACTCCCTTATCAAAATTATCATTCTTCATTAGCTTGAGAAGAAGGAAGTCGTTTGGGATACTTTCATCACACATCTGGATTTTTCCACTATCCCTTCATTTCATACATCTCCTTCACCTTCTACTCACCATCCTTCGCCTTCTTCTAGAAAACCTATTCCCAAGAAGCTCAAGTTTACCATAGAACAAGCAAAAGAGCATGATGAGGAAGAATATCATGAGCAAGAAGAGGAAAGTGATGATGAGCAGCAGCATGATGAAGCAGGGCAGCAAGGGGATGATGAGGAAGATGATGATGAGTAGCATCATGATGAAATGGGGCAGCAAGGGGGAGAAGAACAAAATGAGGCAGAACAACAAGGGGAAGAAGCACATGATGATGAGCAACATCACAGTGAGGCAAAATAGCAGACTCCTGAGCATGATGAAAAAGGACATGATGATGAAGGGAAACATGATAAAGATGTGCAGCACAGTGAGGGTGAGCAATCTCTTGAAGATGATGAGCAACATGATGATGAATAGGTGCAGCACAGTGAAGAGAGGAAACCACATGTTGATGAAAAACAACCTCATGAAAAGGAACAACAACACGATAAAAAGGTGCAACACAGTGAGAAGGACAGCCCTAAAACATAAATGCACAATGACAGTCAAGGCATCCATGAAGAAATCCAAGACAGTGGCAAGAATGATGAGCAAAGTGACAAGGGTAAAGAGCCAATGGAGCATGTGCTAGCTGCCTCTCCTAGGCAAGGGGCCATGCTCTCTTCTCCGAAAGTGGCCAAGCCCCGGACATCAAGGAAAAGGGTGCCTAGAGTTGTAACTCCAAATGTGACTAGGGCCCTCCGAAGCAAGGGAAAATTGCCCAAGAAGCCCATGGTCGAATTTCCCAAGAGGAAGAAGACTAAAAGAGCCACCCAAAGCAAAGGGAAGGACAAGGAAGAAAGCAGTCATGAACAGGAAAGGGAATTCGACATCATCCAAATCCAAAGTGATGATAGTGATAATGAAGCCCGGATTCTAGAAAATCTCTTGATCCATAGAGAAAGCCAAATTGATGCTTTGAGGACTGATCTTGATAGGGCTAGGAACTTCAATCACTTTTTGCAAGTTCAAAACAAGCAGATGAGTGTCCATATGGCTGTATATGAGACACGGGCCATAAAATACAAAAAGGAGGCCTCCAAAGCACAAGTGAGATTGGAAGAACTCATGGGTGAGTTCGATGAAAGCGAAGGCGAAGATCAGCCCAGGCGAAAGAGGCCAAGAACCATAGGGCTAAAAAAGGCCCTTGAGAAACAAAAGGAAGAAGAAGATGCCCTTCTCCAATCTACCCCTCTCACTACATTGTTCGAACAAGAGATAGAGAACAATCGGGAAGCATGGCTTGAGAGAGTTAATGATCACTTGGAGAAGAAATTGGAGAAGGAAAATAAAGACTTGGACCTTCAATGGACGATGACTGGGCATTATAAAAAGCTCAATCAGTTTTCTTGGCAGAAATTGAAGGCCGCTCAAGAAAAACTCAAGGAGGCTAAAGGGAAGTGCCCGTCACAAAAATTGAGGAAAGACACCTCAAGGCTCCAAATTTTGGCCTCAGCTTCACAACATGTTTCTGAAAACCCTTGAGGGTCATGCTCGCCAAGTTTGGGCGAAATTCGACAAATTTTGGTTTTTTTGTCATTTTTGGGTTTTTGGCCAAAACTCATGGGCATTTCCATTTCAGTTTGGGGCATCCTCAAAGGATGAAAATGGTATCATTGGATGCCATCATTTCAGGGGCACATACTCAGCGATTTTCAGATCAATTGAAGATCATTTTTTCCCCCAAAATGGCGGAAAACAGTCGCTTTTTCTACACTCTGCCCCATTTATCAGCAAGTCCTATTTTTTGATTCTTTATACACAGGTCTATTTTTTGAGGACTTCTAGTGTTTATTTGGGAGTAAACTAAACATTTTCAGAAAGTATACACTCAGAGCTTTCCAAAGAGCCATCATGAGCCTCGTTTCGACATCGGAAAGGCCTCCAAAAGTTGCCGGCAAGTCAGGGGACGTTTTGCTGATGTATTTTTTGAGTATTTTTGTAAAAATTGAACCTTTCAAAAGTGACTTTTCTTCATGTGCATTTAGCTATTTTTGTACATGATAAGTTATGAAAAGTCAATATATTTCCCTTTTTTAGCATTTTTGAGATATTTTATTAGATATTTTGTGCCTTGGGCTTTGCAAAGCCTCAAGGACAAAATTAGATATTTTGGATAGGCCAATGAGATTGCAAGTTGAACTAAGAGGTTTTCCTCACTTTGGCCTATATATTACAAAGGCTTTCATTGTAAACAAGGTTGAACTTGATGAATATAAGCAACATATGGTCATATAACATTTGGAAGAAATACTTGTCTCATGCTTTTGGATAGTTTCTTGGATGTTCTTGGATGATGAAAGAGGATTTTTGTTGGATTCCATGACGTGGTAGAATGGTATAGTGTCTCTCTCTCTCTGTTTTGTTTCCTATTTTTTGTTCATAAATCCATGTTCTTGCTTGCTATAAGATAGTAGAGAATAGATTTGAGACATGCCCTTGGAGGCACCTCAAATTTCCTGTTTCTTTATAGCTTCCATGTTTTCTTCATTCTTAGTCATGTTAAAGAATCCTTGATTGCTCTTTAATAACTCAAGAATATTGTTTTCTTGTTTCATTTATGGTTTTATGCATGCTAAGTATGATTTATGGTACGCCCTGCTTACTCATGGCTAGCCATAGCTCCACCTATGAAACCTCTATTTGATTGATTTGATTGTCATTTGATGAACCGAGGAGGTCTTGTACTGATCTTGCCCTTTGCCTAAAACCATGCAATCTTGTTTTCAAAGTGCCCAATAGCTTGAAGTACTATGTTTAGGCATTCCGACATAGTGATTTGAGTTGTTTGTCTGTCATAAATGTATTTCCCCAAATTCTGATCGCCATTTCCTAAAGTTATAGAGTTATATATTTCTATGTATGGCTTGAATGTTTATTTCTATGCATCGATTAGTTTACAGTTACATTTCTCATGATTAATGGTTTGCCCTACCATGTTTATGTCATTTATTAAACTAGTTATGTTTGAAATCCTTTGTTCTTCACAAATTTAATGTCCGTCTCACTTCATTTTTCCTAAAGAGCCATTTTACCTCGAATCAAATTAGCCCTTCACAACCTTGTATCACCATCTGAAAGCTTTCTTGACCTTTTCTGACCCCATAGCCCAGTTGATATGACATATTTTTACCTATCTTATGTCTTTGATTAGTTCATCCCTCACAACCTAGAAACCAAAACCAAAAACCTACTTCATAACTAGCCTAAAATCAGAACACAATAATCAAACACATAGATATCCCTTACACAGATAAAGAGAGCCCTCTCTGAGTCCAGGAAGGCTAGGTCCTTGGGCTCCAAAGATTGGTTTGATGTCACACTATCATTTGGCTTGCCAATCAACCAAATCACAGGACCCTAACATAATGGCGATCACGGTGGGACCCTGAGTGATAAACAAGCTTAGATTCCCTAAAAATTCTAGCAGCCTTAAGAATACTATCTGATTGACTTATCCCACTGCTCCCTAACATAGTGGCGATCATGGTGGGACCTTCTGAGTTAGTGACAATCTAAGTACTCCTTAGTAACTCCCTAAGTCTCAATCCAAATTAGAAAAATTAAGTGTTCTTTGAAGAGTAGAAGCTAGCTCTTTCACCATCTTGGCAAAATGATGATTCAGTTATAGGAAACTCTTCCAAACCTCATAGGCACATAAAACTCAAAATACACCAAAACATTCCCAGATTGGCTTTTCCCTAGTTATTGGTGGTGGACCATAGCTACATCTTTACAAGAACAACCAAGTTCCACCTGGTGACTCCACTAGCCTCCAGTAGGCCTAAAAACTTCATAAAAAACCAAAAAATTCACAAACCATACCTTTATGTTAACTCATCCTTTCCAAAAACTTAAAACTTAGGGTGAAAACTTTGTAATCAGTTACAAAATAAGTATAACTTAGCGATTCAGAAGACTTCACCTAAACATAGGAGATAAACAGAAGTAACCTTGAAAAAAGAACCATTAGCTTGTCCATACAGCCTAGCAAACTTTTGAAACCAAGTGAATCACTCTTCTTTGCAAGTTTTCATCTCAAAGTTTGATATAAAACTTTTTCCCGAAAGCATCTTTGATAGTGTTGGTGGTGGACCATATTTCTCATAGAAATCCACCTGGCGACTCCACTAGTCCATCTTTTTGTTTTGACCATCCTTCACATTAGTAAAACCCTAGAGAGGCCATCCATCCGAAACAATCACAAATACCATCCTCTTTAAACTCTAGACTCGAAATCTAGCTTCACGAAGAATCAACACTAGATCTCATCCAGACCTAAATCCCCCTATCATAGTAGATGACTCAGAGAAGATTCTGTGGCAAGCTTCTGAAACTGGCAATTTAGCTACCGATAGGTCCATCCGTAAAGCAATATCAGTACCTGAACATCTCACAGCCTGCAGGATTCCCCATTTGACTTAAAATCATCAAAAACCCTTTTTAGAAGCAAGTCACAAAGTAAGATAGAATTTTACGATCTTGAGCCCCTAGATATGCCACAGAGTCCTAGTAGAGAAGCCTCGCCTACTACACCTCCCGAATTTCAGCTTCTCCATCACTTTGGCTCCTACCATCCCAGATCTGCTCAAAATTAGATCACTAGTCCAAGTACATCCACCACGCCCATCCAAACCACTACTGTTCAAACCACCTCAGCTCATCCCACAAGCCCTCATTTTTTACATCATCCATTAGCTCCCGTCATGGCAGCCTGGTATGCACCCTTGGTGTTGCCACAGCCTTTGGATCCCTTACAAAATAACTATCAATCCAAAATCCCGCACTTTACTGGAGTTGAGACTACCACTGCTCAACAACATGTAGATAGGATTAGCAATGCCTTTGAATACATGGAAATAGAAGACGAGACCATCAGAATGAGGATGTTCGCCTAAAGCCTGGGCGGAGAACCCAAAAAATGGTTTAAGAGTTTAACTCCAAACAACATCCACAATCTCCCAGAACTCTACCAAACCTTCATAAACAAGTGGGAAATCTGAAAGAACCCCATTCAAATCCTGTCAGAGTATAACAATCTAAAACGAGAAAACGGGGAAAGTGTCCAAGGATACTGCACTAGGTTCAATAGTGTGTATAACGCCCTCCCACCTCACTTCAAACCTCCACTTGGCTTAGCCTTGGAAAATTTCCCCAAAGGCTTTGCCCCAGACATGACTTATCAACTAAGAGACAAGGACCCCCCTACCTTAGAGGAAATGCAAAAAGTGGCCATAAGTGCATAAGCCAACTTAGCAGAAAAAAGAGCTAGGACTAGATCAGAATGGAAAGTCACATACCAGGATGAGGTCTCCACTTCAACCCCTTCCTTAGATTCTAGAATAGATGAATTGGTTAGGTCCATGGCCAAAATGTGGGAAAATATTAGTGAAAAGACTCCTCTTAGGGACAACCAGCCAAACCCTCCAAACAGAAACCAGAACCAAAATTTTAGGAGGGAACAGCCTCAAAACAAACTAAGGGAAAATGACCAAAAAATTAGGCCACCCTTTAATAAAAATTATGTGGAAGAAGATGATAGGGATACAGAACCCATTGATGAAAATCATTTGAACCTCATAGGGTTTGATAACGAGAGTGTGGTTTACCTCACAGAAGAAGAACAAGCATTCTTCTCTTCGAATCAGGATGAAACCAACTATGAAGATCCTGAGGATCTTGCCCCATATTTTAAGAATGCCATAGTAGAAGCTCACAGGTAGTATGACCTTAGAAGAAGAAAAAACCAAGACAAATCCAAGAAAGGTAGCTCAGAAACTGCTAGAACCCCTGATACCATCCTCAAAAAAGCAGTGGACAACAACAAAATCATGGTCAAGAAAACTGACCAAAATAAAGATAAAGCTATTCAAACAAGTCTTGGCTCAGATGCTCCTAGTACTTCCACAAAGATTCCCGAGAGGGTTGTGTCAAACAAAATCCTGAAACAAAGTCAGCAAACTCAGAACTTAGAGAAAGTCATGGCTGAAAAATTGAAGCAAACCTGTCTAAACTACAAGCACCTTTCGGTTTTGAGGGAGAAATCGCCAAAATAAATATTACCATGCCTCTCACTGAACTTATCGCCCAAGGCTCTTATAAATCCAAAGTGTTAAAGGTCATGAATATAGGAAATGATGTGAACACCCTTAATCTAGTTGATGACACTCCCGAAGTGTTGTTTGGTCCAAAAATAGAAGGGAAACTCCAAGAAGGAACCGCTCTTCCTTTTACATTAGTCTGAATATCCATGACCAAATCCTTCACAATGCCATGCTAGACTATGGAGCCTCGCATAATCTCATGCCGAAGGTTGTTATGGAAATATTAGGCCAGAAATCACAATACCATACAAAGACTTATATTCATTTGATTCAAGTAGAGTCAAATGTCTAGGCTTGATCAAAGATCTTTGTTTCAGTTTGGCCCAAGCACCTGCAAAACATCTGATCATGGACATAGTGGTAGCAGACATCCCTCCCAAGTATGGAATGCTTTTATCTAGATCTTGGGGAGCCAAACTTCAAGGACATATTCAACTTGATATGTCCTACGCCACTATTCTTGTGTTTGACCAAACTAGAATACTCTATAGAGAATCACACATGAAATATATGATCAGCAGCCAAGGAAGGCCAGATAACATCCCGATGTACTCCTTGCATTCTGATCTAAACTCTTTCATTTTACACACTGATGAGGACATTGAAGAACAGTCAGAAGGACTTGAAACAAACTTAGACCCACCACATCAGCTGCCCCAAGTTCTCTATGATGAACTAGACACTCAAAATTATCACGATCATGAGCAGTTATGTCTTGAGGAAAGAGAGTTTGTTCCTTTTGAAACATGGATAGAACAAGAAGCACAAACCATTATGTACTATCAAGCAAATTTCTCAAACCTTAGGCAAGCATTAGTAGTAACATCAGGAAACTTTTTCAGAACAGAGGCATTAGAAGACTTACATATCACAAATCTCTTTGGAACTCAGGGGAAGGGAAGCTTAATGTTCTTACCATACCTTAAGGATTTACCATCACATAACTCTACCATTTCAAATGAAACCTTGAATGTAACCATAACAACTCAAAATCCAGAAAAAATGCCTGATAAACTTCTTATGAGAGGAGATGACGACTGCAGTCCAAATATACCTGAGTTACTTGAACTGACTAACATTCTGTCACTCCACCAAAGACTTAGAACTGCTAGAATTGGCAATATTATTCAAAACACTACTTCATACAGAGAAAACAGTGAGAAACACTATGCCACTGCCATCACTCCAAGAAACAACTTCGACAAAAGAAAATACAAAAATCTGAACCAAACAGTAATAATAGTTGGTCATAGGATCTGTTTTGATTTTAGAAGCACTAATACACACCCTTGTGACAGAAATTTTATCCTTCCTGCCCAAGACCATGATATACCAATGATAAGTGCTTTTAATCATATGTATTTGCAAGATGATGTTTCAGGTTATAGCCAAATTATTCCTTTGCAAAGCAGACAACTCAAAGAATTTTTCCAGTATGCTGGAAGTAGTTCCAGTTTCAAACCTAGAATTGCAAAACCACCGGATATCAAAAATATGCTCCTAAAAGCCATGTTTCCAGTTCTGAATTTCTGCATTTTGATGTACCTTGATGATGTCATCATATACTTCAAAAATGACAAAGAATATCTACATTATTTGAAAAATATGTACAACAAAGGAAGGAGTGGAAATCAGAGGTATAAAGAGGCACAGCGGGAAGATACGGGGTTGTTCAGAGATTCATGCATGAATCCTTATGTCATGCTTGAAAGAGAAAAATTTCCAAATTTTTCTTTTCAAGAGCTGAGTGGACCAAGAGTGGTAGGAGATCCTTATGAGGATAAGATGCTTAAGTTTCGTCATTTCCAAGATTTATAAGTCAAAACTTTTTCAATCATTGTATATACCATTGTTTGAAAAATAGATCAAAAACAGAAAGTTCAAAAACAATATAAAAATAGAAAAAGAGGGCGGTTTAAAAAATAGAAAGAAGGCCCCATGTTCAAAAAGTAGTCATTCAGAAAGCGCGCAAGTCTAAATGCCGCTACTAGTGCTCAAATGTCTTGTTTAGTTACCTAGCCTAATCATAACTCAACATGTTTTAAATTTATTTGCTGATAAGTTAGTGAGTGGAAAAGATGGTCAACATTGTGTAAGCTTGAATTATCAAAGAGAGTAGATTAGGAAAATATACTGGTTCCACATGCCCAAAACAAAACCAAAGAGGAAAGCAGGGATGAAAAACAAATGGTGCATCCTAGCCTTGTTTTTCTAGATTTCATTTTATGCAAAATAATATTTGTGTGCAGCTTGTCTTTCATGCCACAAGTACATGACAAATCAGACTTTCTAATCCTGATTTGGTCATTTTTCAATTTCATGTGTTAGATTAGAGAATAAAATCCTGTCAAACAGCATAACCTTGACAGTTGATCTAGCATAGGTAGGGAAGTGAAGGAGTTCATCAGCTTAATCTGAACTCCCAACAGATATAAGTGTATAATTAGATAGTGTCATTTTTAAAAAATACTATGTCAAAGGGTTTCTAGTCCAAATGCACCCAAAAGAAGAAAAAATGTTAGGAAATATAGTGGGGTAGGTAGAAATATCATTGATGCTAATCATGCTGTCAATTTTCAGAAATAACATCAAGGAAGAAAGATATTTGTGCCAATGGATAAAGGCATTGGTATTCAAAGAACCAAGATCTGAAATTCTGGACACCTCCTGAAAAGGAGCTACCCTCCCCAAATGGAGCCACTATTAGTCATTAGTATTTTTCACTTGTTGGTGATGACTAGTTGTCACAGCCAAGTTTTCTAGCAGCTGATCTCAAAATTTGTCAAATTTTCCAGCTGGAAAACACCCATAAAATTTTTTGTCCTCCTACCATTTCAATTAGCCCATGACAAGATAAAACCTCATTGTCAAGCCCTATCTAGCCTCAGACATACAAACTTGTCCATCAAACCCAAAGAAAACACTCCAAATCTGTCCAAAAAGTCTCTCCTAAGTTAGGTAGTGGCGCTAGAGATAATTTTAGGGGCGAATTTTAGCCCAAAGGCGAATTTTAAGGGATTTTAAATTTTATTAGGGCGAATTTTTTATATAAAACCCATTTTTTATAGTTTAATAAAGTTATCCCAAAAAATATTTTAAAAATAATTAATTATTTAACATTAGCCCACCAAAAAAAAGGGCACACAAAACAGGAAACATGAAATTCGCCCCCGATTTTCCAGGTTTCCATGGCATTCGCCCCCAATTTTCCCGATTTCTATGGCATTCGCCCCATTTTTTCAGTTTTCACTGGTTCGGAGAGGTGGTTGGGCTTTGTGCACACCGATTTTCTAAGTTTTTACTGGCCGAGGCCGACTCTCTCTGTTCCATCCGTCTCTGGTCCGTCAGTCCCCTCTCATACCTCACGCCCCCTACGCTAACTCTCCCAACTCCCCACTACACTGTCCACAACTTTCGGCTCCCATCCCTTACACATATCTGTGCCCTATCTTGCCAGGCCGCTCTCCCTAACCTCTGCGACTCTCTTCATTGAATATTCTCTTGCTGTTGTGTTTTCTTTTCCCTCTGCTCCTTCCAAGCCGGGACAGAAATGGTTTGGCGTGGGGGAAATCCTAATATGTACAGTTCAGTACATTCATTCATCCAGAATGAATATTCGATAAATTCTTTGATGCGCAAACAAATACATATCTGATCCGTTGTTGAGATGGGTGTGAACGAAGAACAGTCATCACAAGTGAATTTGCTGGAAAATCAACATGCTCACCCTCTCCTGCCACTAGAGGTAGCTAATTCTTCAATCTTCCCTAAATAAAATAAGGTTTATTCTTAATGAAAAGGATGAATTTCCCCTCTGAAAAGAAGGTTTATTCATTTTTCTGTTAGTATAACTAGCACATACAGTCTGGCTCATATTGCCAATACAGGAAGAGACTGGATTTTAACCTTTTTCTGCAGCCTGCCTGTTGGGATTATTTTGATTTTTTGAAATACGTATGCTTCAGGAGGGCCAAGAAGGGCAATACACTGGGGATGGGTATGTGGATATTCATGGAAGGCCGTTTGTGAGGCAAAACACAGGAAACTGGAGAGCTTGTCCATTTGTTTTAGGTTTTCCCTCACCCTCGTCCTGTTTGTGTTTCAGTAATCTAGGTCATTTGGTTCCTGTTTGTGTTTGAATTTGGGGAAATTCGGGAAAATATTGCCCCGTCGAATCGTTACAGCATACCCATTACGAAATTGCTTAAGAGTGTGATCTGATATGCACTGCAGGGAATGAATGTTGTGAGCGACTGGCATACTATGGTATTAACATAAATTTGGTGACTTATTTGATTACAAAATTACATGAGGGGAATGCGAATGCTGCAAAGACTGTCAACAATTGGTCAGGCACGTGCTATATCACACCACTTTTGGGGGCAGTTTTGGCGAATGCATACTGGGGCCGATACTGGACAATTGCTGTTTTCTCAACAATTTACTTTATTGTATGCTTAAACCTTACCAACTGTTGTCTGGTTTCAAAGCATTTACTTTACTGTGTGCTTAAATCTCGCTCAACTTTGTCTGGTTTTCAAAGCATGTTCAATCCTATTTTTCAATTTCTTTTATCTTTTAT
Organism: Pinus albicaulis; assembly: GCA_034641835.2. NCBI lineage: Eukaryota > Viridiplantae > Streptophyta > Pinopsida > Pinales > Pinaceae > Pinus > Pinus albicaulis. The sequence goes on along the minus strand of CM076581.1, from coordinate 228,816,959 downwards.
TGTTACAAGGAGTGGACATATATTTGGCCAAGGTGCTACGTGTGAGGGATATCTATTTATCTAAGGTGCCAGAGAGGTAATTATTTGGCCAAGGTCTGAGGTCTGAGGGGATTGGGATATCTATTCTCCGAAGGTTGTTCCGAACCTATACTCAGTCTCAGCACATTGAAATTTATCTCATGCGTTGATAGGGCAGACTACAACAGGAATGGAGCCTGGTGGATGGCGTAACACTCTGTTGGCCTGACCAGTGAACCAACTCCCCAACAAGAATGGAGCCTGGTGGATGGCTTAACACTTTGTTGCCCTGAACAGTGAACCAATTTCCTGTAGGCTTATTTGTCTATTATTAATTGATTAATATCTGGTTGATAACCATACTTTAATATTTGCAGGGAATGGCAACCTTGACAATTTCGGCCTCTGTTTCTGCCTTGCAACCTCCATCCTGCACAGACAGTTTCTGTCCAAAGGCAACAACACTTGAATATGCTGTATTTTTCCTTGGGCTTTACCTTATTGCATTAGGAACTGGAGGCATCAAGCCCTGCGTGTCTTCTTTTGGGGATGATCAGTTCGATGACACCAATCCAACAGAACGAAAGAAGAATGGCTCTTTCTTCAATTGGTTTTATTTCTCAATTAATGTTGGAGCTCTTGTTTCCAGCAGCGTTATTGTATGGGTCCAAGACAATGTTGGGTGGGGGTGGGGATTTGCTATCCCTACCATCTTTATGGGATGAAATTTGTTGATTAAAAGATACTGATTTCATCTTCTTTCTGGACCATAATTATCATGGAACTTTCCATTGCTAAGCAACAACGAGCAACTCCATATTTGAGATTGTTTAAACTTGAATGAAAAAGTATGTTTTAGTTGTTGTTCATAAAGGAATAATTCCAGAATGTTGTGGTTCATGGGACCTGGAATCTATACTTTCAGAGATGGTATTTTTTAGTACAAGTCACCTTTGTTAAGGAAGATGAAATGAAATTGGCTGCCACTATGAATCGAGGTTCCTTTGTACAGCACCAACTGGATTGGCAATAGAGCTACCTCTCTTATTGGGTCTGACCATTTCAATATTTTCTGAATTTTTCCATAACCTCTTGAAATTCTATCTGGATGTTGGAACAAATTTAAGGTCTCATAAAGACAAATATTATCTTTAAATTGATTTTCATTCCTTGGAACAAGATCTACCTGTCTGTGAACCCAATATAATGAATGTCTTTATACCATCTGGATTCCAGAGTTTTCCTGGGTGTGTGCAAACATGGTCTCATGGTAGATTTGGAAAGATGGACAAATATGATTTGGAAAATCATTTGTGATTTTAGAAGTCATCAAGACGTCTAAATTTTTATAACTTTGATTGTATATCCTATGTATTGTTGTGAATCATTTGTCATTGAATGTTTATCTACCATAGTCCAGGTTTACACTATCAGATGCACTTGGCAGCTTGGTTGTAATGTTTCTATAGAATGTTAAATAAGTAATATATAGATGGTTCATCTCATCAAGCAAATCCATTTATGCAGGTAGTTTTGCATTCCCTGGCTGTTGATTGAAACATTATATTTCTGGTGGAAAACTATGTACTTGACATGGGAAAATGTGACTTAAGCTATGATGTTCGAGATCGAGTACGTATGCTGAAAAATATTTTAGCACCTTATTTATCTGGTGTTGGTTTGGATGAAGGAAATCAGGCTCCACAAACTTCCAAAGAAGGAGAACACCTTGTATTAATTGATTTACCTGGGCCCAAGGGTATTGAATCAGAAAAATCTCAAGGCAGTTCTATAACGCAAGCTGTTGGTGAAACATCTCTTTCACAGCAAGAGCTTCATACAAACTTGTTCCCTGCACTTGAAAAACACATTCTTTTTTCACCCATTCTTGCATCCAGGAAGCAATGTTCGAGTTTTCTTACCTGGTTCCCTTTCTCACATTGTCCAACACACAGCTCTAGGTTATAGATCTTTACCAAAACCAGGTAGTCTGTGCCAGATTCACATCCATCAGACCAATGAGGTTAGGCAACCTACTGTGTTAAAAGGCAAGGATAAGGACAATGATCAAGATAGTTCCGCTGATATAAATGATAATACATCTTTGTCTTCTGATGGATCCTTTAGTGAAGGAAGTTCGCAGGGCCCTGAAAGTGGATCTGACCGAGAAATTGATAAATCAAATGTTAGTGAAGGCTCAGACCTTGAAATTATGTCCAAGGATAGGTCAAGATATTCACCAAGCAGCTTGACTAGAAACTCTTTTGTGAAGTTGAATTCTTCTGAGTCAAATGATAAAATGAGTAAAGATGTAGAAGGAAAGAGCAAAGTTGGGGACAAAAGACATGTCGAACCACTAATCTCTTTATCAGATGGTGAGCATGGAAAAGACAGAGAAATTGATCACTATAATCTGTCTACAATTTCTGACAGTATACTGCTGATGCGCCAGGATGCATTGGAGTCATGGCTAGGGCTAGACCTTTCTGTTCCTGGCCCTTTTTCATCTGCAAAAGAATCTATACTATCTGGCTATGCCAACCTGTCAATAGGAACTGTGGATAGAGAGCTAAGGAAGTATACACTTTTAGATTTCACAAATGGAGATGGTATGAATGTCATGTATGCATTCTCTAATGAACAGTCATGCTATTCACCAATGATGGTATGTGTTCGTCTTTTTTTCTATAATCATTCAGCAGATGAAATTTTTAACATTGTTGTCAAAGCTGACGAGTCAATAGAGTCTCATGCGGAATCTGGAGCACCAATGACAGAAGTACATGATCAGTAAGCTTCTAACCTTGATATCTACTGGAAAATACTTTGTTCCAAGCTATAGTTCAAGGATTTTTTGATGGAAGCCTTTGAATATCTGGATTCCCCCTTCAACACACATACACACATTCTCACTCTCATCTCCATGTTTCCACATAATATTGTTGCATATATATATATATATTTCTTTTTCCTGCTAAGTTTCTGAATGTGTTGCAGTCTTCTTGAGTCTGGGCTAGAGCTAACGTCTAAAATCTGGATTGTATTGCAGACCTGTGGTTTCATCAGAACCACCAAAAGTCATTCCTATGCAAGAGATTCCCTGTCTTGGTCCAGGTCAAACAATAGAGGCAGAGTTGTATGTTTCTTTTCATCATCAGTTAGTACCTCTCAGGTTGGGTGTCTATTGCAATAAGAGATGCTATTCTGTTAGATTGAGGCCTGAAATAGGGGCCTTGTTGAGGCAAATTTCTATGAATTCAGCTGCATTTACATCTAAAGAATCTCAGATGTCAGGCATGCTGGAAAATTCTCGCAGGTGAAATAAAATCTGTCATGTAAAGATAATTTATCTATGTATTCTTATGCTACTACAAATAGTTTATCTATGAATTTTTATACTATTAATGGTAGAGTGGTACCTTATGTGCCTAAACTCTATCTAGTGATATAAGCCCTTTTATTTTATGGTAATTGAAGATTGAGATTTTTTTGGATTGTGAAAAAACGCATCCAAAGCTACTTAGTTTCTAATAACATGTCTTTAATTCTAGGTGCACGTTTATGGGACATCCTCAAATTCCCTCCAATGTAAATGATGTCCAGCTTCAGCATGATGATCAACTTATTTTTGTTGCTCGAACTATTGTATCTAGAATTGTCAGCAACTTTCATGTTTCAGTGGTATTTGTAGCAATCCCAATTTTTTCATCATTCATGGATCAATCTGGTGGGCATGGAGATGTTCAAGGCCTGTCCATAAGGTTCAGCAGCGAGACATTGTCAGGGTGCATACCTTGTTTGATCACAGTCACCGCAGAAGGCTGTTATAGTGTTTCAGAATTTCCTGTATTAGTCAAAGTAAACTGTGAAGATGCAGTGTTCGGGCTGAATCTTTTGAAGAGATTAGTTGAAGTTTTGACTGAAAGTCAAAGTTAACAATCAAGCATTGTATATAACCACATGCGTGGTGCTGAATTTCAATGTGAGCAGTCATTCTTAGCGGGAAATGGGAAACAAGATGATGATGTGGCTGCATTCTTGTGATTGTTTCATTTGGTATATTTGAAAATTTCTACCCCCGTGATTGGAGAGCCCAAAAAGCAGAAATGGCCTGTTTTTTATCCATTCACATGTTGACCATTGAAAGTGAGAGTTGTTACTTAGTTTCCCTACATTCTAAGAGTGATTTGATTGTATTGATAGTGATTTTATTTTCAGTTTGAGATTCACACTTTCCATTGATCAGACGATTTCTCATCACAAGAAAAGCCTGTAACTTAATGTAGGTAAATGTCTACGAAACAAACTAGCTGAAATGATGCAGTGTTCAAGTATTCAGCACATTTTTTCTGAGAGGGTGAGTGAGAATCATTTACAAAGGTGTCACTGATTTTTTGTGATGATATAATCATAATTTACATCGCCTGGCATTTCTTGCACCATATTAAGATGTCATACACACTTCAGTATATCGAGCCCTCCTTATAGCAATATTCCTTGTCTTTCTTCATGATAATCGATGTGACCATGATATGGGCTCTGAATAATAAGTTGGGTATGGTAAACAAACAGTTGGTGTCAAAGATAATTTGGGTTTCTGCCAGCTTTATAGAGGAGTTAGCATCCTTTTGGGAAAACTTGTCAGTCTCTGTACAAACAGATCAGGTTTGGTGTTTTTAATTGGTGAAGCTCAGTGCTTAAACTACATGGGAATTCATTCCAATTCATGATTAACTAGAGAATATGATGAAACTGATTGAAATGTATAGAAATCTGACTTTTGTTCTCTCTTTAGTTTGATAGAAAATATTCACTAGGTTTTTTCAAATATTCTACATTAGTTGATGTTTCTCTACATGCATTTCTTTTTTTTTACAAGGAAAACCTTGCACATCACCTTTTCTTCCTTGGAATATCTAGATGGAGGGGGGTTCAAATGCCAGCCACAATAGTTGTTGGTAACCCCAATTGACTCAACCAAACCTGTTATCTATGGCCTCCTTATCAGCAGCATGCATTTGGTAGATGTTTCGGCCGATTGAGTAGGACCGCATTTCTCTCATATGTAGTGTTTGGGCTGAATCTTGAAGAGCAGTGTGGTGCACTATGATTTTTGGCTATCATTCTGTATAAATTCTTTAATTTTCATGGATATACGAATGTAATAGTTGAGTGAGCTTCATTCCTTCACTGGATAATAAATATTCCTATTGTACACATTCATAACAAGTTCTTCGTTCTCAAGTTCAATCGGACATAAAAGAGGTTAAATCATCAACACTATTAAAGAATTGCATTGGATAAATAGATTTGGAAATGTCTTTTTATCCACCATAAGATCACGAAGAAATATCTTGCTTGAGCATTAAATTTTTAACTTAGTTAATGTGCCCTCGCTTGATTAAAAATGATAATGTATGGTCTTAAAAAAACATTGACATTGTGCTAGGAACAATTCAGGATACTCTGATTATAATAAAAAATAAATCAAAACTTCTCAATTTATACATGCAGAAATATATTAAATCATGATAGCATTGAGGTTTGTTTTATCTTATTCTATTTGTTAGCAAAAGCATGTTTGCAAGTTGTGCACCTCTCTGTTTTTCCGTCATCCTTGTAAGCAACTTTACCCACCTTTCTCGGTGGAGTGAAAAGGCGACAGAGGAAGCTAAATGTTTAAGTGCTCGGGCATTTGGGAGTCTCACGGTGTCTTGTATGATAGAAGCCCAACTCAATGCAGTTGCGGATATATAGGTACTTGGAATTTTACATGAATGCAATAAAGATTACTAGATAATGAAAATTGATGATGAGGACATGATTGAGAAAGTTGTAGAGGGTCAAATCTTCCTGCTATGGTTTACTAGAATGAAGTGGAGGGTTGGATGCCCATTGGTTTGGACCTAATTATGACATTAATTGCATGCGTGCTATCTATTGATTTGACAACCACATACACTAATAAGACAACCTATTGGACCACAAGTCACCTTGTTGGAACCAAATGTGCCATTGGACTTCTAGTTCACGATGATTATCATCCAAAAGATAAAATGGTTGTCTATCTAAACAATCAATTGATTTTTGGATTTCAATGTCATTGCACATGCGTTTTATCTTTGAAGTTTGAACTCTACTCGTCTCTCTTCATGATATACAATTATAATTCTCATCCTATAAATCAGTTTGCAAATGAAAATGTCCAACGATAAGAGATGGTACACAAGATAATATTTGAAGACAAAAATCAAGGATTACACAAGATAATATTTGAAGACAAAAATCAAGGATTGGTGGAACATGAAATTGAGAGCCACCTTAAGAATCATGCAAAATAAAATTGAATGAAGTTCTCATATGGTGCAAATATCCATGAAAGTGTTATAAAACCTAATGTAGGGGCATTAGGCCCAAGACAACTTTTGTACATAAATAAATGTAAAGGGGGGTCTCATGTTTAATTTCCTTATGAAATTATCCATAGTTGAGCTAATTTAGTTAATTTGTAGAGGAAAATGTAACTGCCTGAATGATTAGTGGGCATAGGAAGAGACAGTCCATCTTTGTCTGTCAGAGCGTTAGTCTAATTTGGAACTGTAGGAATTTGAAGAGTTTGTGATTCATTGAGAAATTCGAATCGGTTCATTGTAATTGATATAAAAGTAAACCTCTGTGACAGAGTCCGGGGAGACCTACATAGGGAACTGCATAGGCTACATAGGACTGTAGTGGAGACAGAGTAGAGGAGAAGGCCAATTAATCGAAGATCTAGCCAGCTAAAAGGCTTGTAAGTTAATTCACGGTGTAAATTAGAAATGTTTCAGTATATTTGTGCCCTTGTCGATTTAAAACCTGTGTGAATATATGAGCTCTTGATGAATGATGATCGATTTCTGTGTAATTGAAGTTCGAATCCCATAAGCAAGGATATGAGCAGAGTGATAGAACTCTGTATAATCTATAATAGGAATCTTTGTGTAGAAGGACGAATAAGAACCCCGTGATTAGTTACATAGTTTGTGTAGAAGACCGGCCGAGACCGAAAGGATAATTCAATTCATTTATGTGTGTTGAACTCTGGCAATGGGCCTGTGCTAAGTATTGACTCCTCGTTAAGGAAAGGGTTCATTGGGAATTGGGTGAGATCCCATATCAAAGGATGATGGTGTAGGACTGTGGAGCATGACCCTGGAGGGTCCTGCATCGTCACTTAAGGCGAAGATTGACCGGAGTTCTGCGTGTAATATTCAGTTGTGGATTGATCGAACCTTGCGAAGGAGCGCTCAACTGTAAGTTTGGAGTAATGTGTTTATCCCCGTTCCGGGTTGTCTGGATTGAATGCACGCAGAGAATCTAGGATTCTGTGTGAACGGTGTATTGAGGAGTTAGACGGAACCTTGAGAGTGGAATCATGAAGGAGTGAACAGTGAACGTGGTTTGGAGCTGAACTCGGCAGTATATCGTGAGGTACAAAGGCAGTAAGCTGTATTCCCCATTTGGCCGTGATCAATGCCATAGGCTGACACGTGGTCTTGAGCGGGTTGGAGAAACCACTTTCATTGCGTGCCATCATGTGTTAACTATCGACAATGGAATGATCGCGACATCGATGTACGCCGTCCGATTTGTAGTTGGCTCATCGAACGATGGTCGCTCATCAAGTAACACGAAGGATAAACCAAGGTATGGGCGTTTACATTTTGTATGTGTGGGCCTCGTTGCTTATAACGGCATATGTTTAATTATATATGGTTAGCTCGAACATTATATAAAGTTTCGGGTTACAAGGTGAATAATTGTATGGTGTGGCTAGTTAAGGATTTCTTCTTAATCAAATCTGAACTATGAACGAGGTCGAGTCTTTAATCGTAGTGGGGTCCAACGTTTGTTGGGTTTGGTCATAAGGCTTCCGATAACAGAAGAAGGCGATTAATATATATATATATATATATATATTGATATATTCCAGTGTGCATACAAAAGAAAATTGTATATGCTAGTGGGGAGTAGCGTTTTAGTAAATGGAGAGAGTCTAGATGGTATGGTAGGCTCATGTCAAGGACGTGTTGAGTTGGCCCAGATTGTGAAGTTGATTGGGAAAGAAATTTAGGAGGAATTCTACACACAGACTAGGTTGAAATAATGTGAAGACAAGGACTGTGGGTTTAGCCCCGTCATCAAGTGGTATCGAAGCTAGAATTGAATTAGCTCTTTGAAAGTTGAGTTTTGAAATGCACATGTACTGAAGAGGAAGGAAAAGTTGAAGTTTAAATCTATTTAACAGAAAATTGGTAGATTTGATTTGACATGCAGTGAAGGTCTCCAGATGAGCAGAATCTAGATTTGAAGACAAGAGTCTTGAAGATTGCAGCAGATAGATGCAGTGCAGGTGAAAGGAGAAGCAAGATCATTCAGGGATCTTGAGAGATAAGATGATGAGCCTTATTTAAACTCTGGTTGGAAGGTATTGTTTGCAGATTTCAGGGCGCAAGCAATTGAGGAGGGATCTCAACAGAAGCAGATCACAAGCTTTGAGAGCAGTGATAGAAGAGTCCAGCAAGGGATTCTGAGTGCAGAAAGAGTGTGGCAGAACCTGAAAGATTCCCAACTGAGGTTGGATGAAGGAAGGAAAGAGGTGTTCTTGAGAGAAGTCACAGAGTGAAGCCTAGAGAGCAGAAGAGAGTGCTCAGAGGGTTCCAGCAGAGAGGGGACCAGTACTTGCCAAAAGCCGGATCCAGAGGAAGGGATTGGTGAGGTGAGTTGCAGCAAGAGAGTTTGATGTTGCAGAGGCTTAGTGCAGCTTGTGAGTGAAGAACTCCTAGAGAAAAAAATGGCTATTAAGAGCCATTGTATAGATTGCAGAGGTTCTAAGAGAAGCCACAGTGGAAGAGTGAGGGAAGATGCCAAAGCAAATGGCATAAGGAAGAGACTCACTGATGAAGAATGGCAGAAGGAATTAGCTGAGATCATGATTTACTTGATGCTTCATGATGGGTGTTCTTTCTCACTTTCACATAATATTGTTATAGCCTCTGCTTGATGCTTTTGTTTCTATGGTCATGTCAGGCATTAATTAATTGTCTTCAATGTTCAATGTGTGAAGAGTGCAAATGTTCCCTTGACGCGGTTTAAACTTTAAATTCAGGCACAATAGACTGTTGTTATGCACCATGTTTCCCTGGCTCCTACATATTGGAATATGCCCAAAATGATTTTGGAAAGTGATATCCATTCATGGAAGGATATTTGCACTCGTCTTTCATGGAAGTTTATTTGCACTCATCTTTCATTCTCTCATGAACCAAGTGAAATTTCTTGGGGAATTTCTAATCAACAAGTTTTAGGAGTTTGTGTCAGATTTGGGTAGACTCGTAGAATGATTAGCTTGTGGCTGCTATAAACTCTTTTTGTCAACCCATGGATGCATGGGTTAAATTTGCTCTTGATTTGCAGTTTCCAATGATTTGACACTAAGAATCATTGGTTGATTGTGGTGATTCGCTGACTTCTTTTCTTCTTTTTTGCCCCTTTCCCTTAGATGGTCATTCATGGGAGGGGAAGTTCCAATGAATGTATGATTTGTGGTGTGCATTTATCTATTGGTTAACTCTTTGGTAACATCCCATGACTGTTATTTCAATGGAACTTGGTTAAATAACAAACACTAAGTGCTAATTAGGAGTTTTAAATGTTTGATACAATACCTAATTTTGGTTTATAGGATCCCACATATGCTTTTTTGGGCCTGAAACTTTACATGGCACCCATGTGTTTACAAATCATGGAAAAAATTTGAGTCTTTTTAGGTTATTTCATGGCCATACTGGACGTGTTTCACTATGGAAATGAAACTATGGTCAACAGGAGGACAATGTATTAAGGGATTTCTTTCCATTGATAAGTAAAAGAATCACTAGTAACTGACTAGTTTCCTTCCTCACTTTTATCATGGAAAATGATAGAGGATATGTTTCAACTTCTTATAACCAATTCTTTACAACTTAAGGGAGAGGTTTTTTGGAAAGTTCAAAGGATGATTAAAGTTATTGTAATATTTTGTTGTTTTGTTTAAAGCTTTCAAGTGTTCATTAGGTGATTTGGAGATATGATTTAATTTAGTGGAAATTTTTTTATATTTTATATTTGAATGATGTTCTTTGTTTTATAGATGATGACTCATGATGTTATTGTTTTGTGTATAATGATTTATTTTTGCTTTTGGTCTTGGGCCTTGGCACAACATTTTAATAAAAAATTGCATAATGGTTTTTGTGAACATTACACTTATTTTACTTTGAAAGCTACTTACAAATCTAGTAATTCTCAACTCTTGGAAACTATTGATGCAGGTTTCTAGATCGATTTGAAATTTTACTTCTGGAATATTCAGTGAGATGTCAAAATCTAATCCCGGGAAGAAACTATCAAGGCAAATTGATGTATTATCATACTTTAAAAAGTCTCAATCCAAGAATACACATTCTCTTCATGCTTCAAGCTCCTTTGAACAATCTATTACTGAGAGAGATGTTAACTCTTGTGAAAATGCATTTGATATCCATATGATGGATGAAATAATAGGTTCCGCAAGTGATCAGGGTGAGATAAATGCAGTTTCAACAGAAATTAATGATGAAAATGTTAAAGATATTTCTTTGGAAGGTGACACAAACCATTCACGAAAAAGGAAAAAAGGCTAGTGGACCATAGGGAGAAAATTCCAAGATGATTGGCTCTCAAGTTTTCCATTTATTGAAGAAATACCTTCTACAAATGAGGATTTACGAGAAGTTAAATTTCTTGCGTGTAGTTGGAAAAGTTGCAAGGTAGTGAAATTTCAGATGAAGCTAGATACAGTACAAAAGCATGCAGGAAAGGTTTATGAAAAGAAAATTGTAAATGGTAAAGAGAAATCTATTGTTAGATGGAAATCTTTGGAGGAATGCCGACATAGCCAATGTGTGGAAGAATACAAAAAATATTTAATAAATAAGAAGAAACTTGAGGCAAGTGGAGGAACCATCATATCTCAATTTGAAAAGACGATGGAAAGAAGTTTGTTATCCAAGACGATACAATTGAGCACTGTATTTCACATCTTATGTAAAGGTCGTCCTATGACAGATTATCCAGATCAGATGAAATTTCTATCTTTTCTTCACGTGCCAAACTTTCCACCTTCTCATTGGTCTGTAACTAGTGGTTGGGAATGGGCGAGATATCTAGCTCAAGTAGAATTTGATGATTTGAAACAGGAGATTGCAAATGCTAGGTTTTTGGCATTGTCTTTGGATGAGGTTACAACTATTGATAATACTTCATGGATTTGCATGAGCATTTATATGGTTAATGACCATATTAGGCATTCCTATCTACTTGGGATTAAAAAGATGAGAGAGACTTCTACAGCTAAAAATATTTATGAACTTGTTCTTAATACTTTGAAGGAAAGTGGTATGGATCATTTAATGATTGCAAAAAAGTTGGTATGTGTTGGAGCAGATGGAGCATCGGTAATGCAAGGACAAAGGAATGGTCTTTGTGTTAGACTACAACTATCAGCTTCGCCATATATGATTAATATTCATTGTATGGCTCATAGGATGAATCTTTCATTTAAAATAGTAAGCAAGTTTCCATTAGTTTCAAAAGTTGAAGATCTTGTACGTGAGACTCATGCATACTTTTCTCGTAGTCCCAAACGATATTTAGAGTTTTAAAAATTTGCATATGGTGTTATGGATGGAAAAAAACTACTGAAAGATGTTGATACAAGATGGATCTCATTAAATGGACCAGCTCAAAGACTATTTAGTGAGTTCAAATCTTTGGTAGGGTTGATGTATGAAAATCGCTACAATGTAGACAAAGCTCAAGATCTTCTTTTTCGACTAACTGATATAGAAACATTATTGACATTGGTTGGAATTCTTCCTATGCTACATGAAATGAATGTCCTCGTGAAAATGTCTCAGAATCGCACAATGTATATTGCCGAATACACAAATGCGAGAAAGTCAGCATGCCTTGCATGGGATAATTTGTATATGATGCCGGACTCTTTTACTGGTCCAGAGTTTACAAGTTGGACTAAGATCATCAATATAGAAAATACTGAAAATTTTTTGACGTTCGATGAAAAAGGGATACTATGTATAACAGTGCATGGGTATATGGTCCCCTTTCATTATATTAGTAAGACGGGACGAATCACCAAAGATTGCCCCGTGTCAAGAGACCAATTTGATAATATTGTGATCTTAGTGAGACAAAATTTGATAGAAATTGCAAGATCACTATCATCAGAGATAAGAGAACGATTTCCTCGAGATGAATTGTTGGAGGCCATGTGTGTGGTATACCCTCAATATTGGAACAATTGTCAATGTTCAAGAAATTTAAAAGCCGATTTTCAAAAGAGATTAAAATGTTTAGTAGATCACTTTTGCAAGAAAGTCTCGATACATGGAGAACAGATTGAAGGTATTTTAGATTCATCAAAATTGTATCAACAAGGTGGACGCTTTTCTGAAACAATGTGGAAGCAATATCATTTTTTGGAGAATCCTAATGAAAACGGTGCTATAACAAGATTATGGAATACTTTAAGTGCTAGCCAATACCTGCAAGAAAACATATCAGAATATTTTAAATTAGCATATTTGTGTCAAACCATGATTTTGGGATCAGTGGAGGATGAGAGAATTTTTAGTGCACTATCATTTTTGAAGTCAAAGTTGAGGAACAAGCTTGATAAACATGTGGATACATGTTTAAGATTATATGTAACAAAGTATGACATTGACAATTTTCCATATGAAAGAGCACTAGCGCTTTGGCGATCAGATTGTGATAGAAGGGGAGAAAACAATATAACAAATTTATCTAATGAACTTGATACAGAACATAATGTTTTGGAGGCTCATAATGACAGTACATCTGGAGAAGATCATGTTCACAATGTAGAAAATGATGACCAAGATGAGAATTGGAAAATTGAAATACCCTAGGACTCTTATTTTGGTATACATGTTCCGTTGATCATGCAAGATTACTACATGTCAAATTCAGGTAAAAATGGGTTCTATATTTTGTATTTTTCATTGTAACATTGCAGCTACATTTCTTTCATGTGTGTTATTTTAAGATTGATATTTCATATTTAATCTTTACATTGTTTGTTTCTTATTTGTGACAGGAAATGAAGCTGGATTTGATGATTTTGGGACCTATTTTCACATAGATAGCATTTGACTAGTATTAAATGATAAATAACTAATTTAACAAGACTAATGCAAAGCATCAATGGGCTCATTCAAGTACATGAAACTACCTTGATGTCTAGCTTTGACATCTTGGAAAATTTTAATGGTATATATGTTGTTTGTGTTTGGGGAATTTTGCTGAGTTTCGAGTTTTATATTTTCTTGGAAAATAATTATTGATATTTGGAAAATGTGTGATTTTATATTGGTATTGGAAACGAAGCTAGTTTTGATCTTTGATTGGAAATGAAGTCAGATTTGATGAAGTTGGGACCTATTTCTTTTCACATTGATAGTGTCATAGTATTAAATGATAAAGAACTAATTTAAGAAGTCTAATGCTAAGCAACAATGGGCTTATTCAAGTACATGAAATTGTGTTAATGTCTAGCCTTGATATCTTTGAAAATTTTAGTGGTTTGTTTGTTGCTTGTTTAGAGGATTTTGTTTTGTTTGAAATTAGTCTCTTGAATGCTTATGGTTCTCATATCATGCATATATTGATAGATCGATAGATCTAGTTCTATTATTATAATCATTATTGTTTTCTTTATATATTTGGTGGTTTGAGGAAAGATATTTTATTTCCTTTCACTTTGTGGCATGATTTAGACATCTTCACCTTTTAGAATATAGTAAAATATTTTTCTTATTATAGATTTTTCTTGGAAAAGAATTATTGAGAGTTAGGTGCAAATGCACAATGTTGTGTAGCATTAGTGTGATAAATATGGGATACTGCAAAGCATAGTTTTGAAGATTAGTCTAAGTTGACTCGTACCTAATCAACTCAGTCAAGTTGATTGTTGTTGAACAGCTAATTGTTAGTTCAATGGACAGAAGGTCTTGCAGGCATAAATACCAAAGGGAAAAATGGAGCCCATCATGGGGTACTCTTTGTAATTCCACCACTGCTACCTTCCATGCTTCCTCAAACTCCTCTCCAACCTCAATATTAGTGCTAGTAGTAGCATGAAAAACAACACTACGCTTAGCAGAACTAGAAGAACGTGTTTTCCAAACTACACGAGAACTACTTCCCTCACGAGTCACCATGTGCCATGCTTGGTCTCGGTGGTTCTCTTCCTTCTACTCCTGGTTCAATTACCATATCTTCATTGGAACCAACACTCCGAACTCCACCAGACAACGATTCACCATTTTGTAGTAGTGATTCGCCATTTGTACTGGTGATTCGCCATGATTTTACAGGATAATATAATCTCGTGAGAGATTCGCCAAAAAATTATATATACATATTATATTATTAATAAAATTGCCTTCCATTTTTCCTATGTATCATGGGGATTCGCCTATTTTATATATATATAAATTTAGGGGGGTTCTTAAAATTTTCCCTGAGTGGCGCTTTAGGCGATTTTCCCTTGGAAAATTATTCTAAAGCCAAAGAACCTCTATCTATTATCAACCAGTCCTAACAGACCTTCCTATTCTAAAAATAAAGTTTGGTTACACCCTTAAGTCACGCCACTAACAAGCCTTGAAGTCTCAGCAATACATAAGCCATAGGTCAAGCTGATATTAGGTAAATATACAGTGTTTCAATGTCTTTTTCAAAGAGCAGAAGTATACTAGTGTTTCAGAAGACAATATTAAAATCAACATGAGAAGACAGCTACTTCTCATGTGGTTTGAGCCTAGGATGCAAATACTGGACAGAGAGTTATCTCATTAAGCTCCTGCAATCACAGTCAAAGGTTAGTGAATTATAAATGACAAGAAATTCTTTGAAGATACTGGCCAAATTGCTTGTGATGTCTAAAGAGGCACAAAGGTATTTGAAAAGCAGAATTACATGTCTCAGATAAATGCCCATCATGACTTATTATCAATTTGTCATCTTCATTTGCTTAAGCATGAATAGGCAGTGAAAGGAAAGATAACACTATTTAAAAGTTGATGAAATGGCATCACTGAGAAAACCTCCTCCATACATGAGCAGAGGGTTGAAAGACTGAGAACACCTCCTTCATTTTACAAGCAAAGGGTTGAAAGACTGAGAAAACCTCCTTCATTTTACAAGCAAAGGGTTTGGCACTGTGATAAAGGCCTCCTTCATCTAATAAGCAGAGGGCCAGGGACAGAGATTGATTTTAGGGTTTTCACTGACTGAAAGGCAAATTTTGAGAGCAGTGGGAGAAAATTAAAGGCTTATGGATAGAGAAATGGTGTTAAAAACAAAGAGAAAGCAGGGGTACTATAATGATCAAAGAGGCTGACTTATCTCCTATCAGAGATTTCTTTCAAAAGCAGTCTGGAGCCAAAATGAACAAACCCTGCTGAGGTATGTAATTTCATTAAGGGTTTCCAAATATCCCTCTCCTTGATAAACATGCATGACATCTAGTCATTGTTCCTTTGAAAAACAGAGTTGAAATTAGTTGAAATTAGTTGGGTTTAATAGAGGCCCAAGAGTGATGTTGATATTCAAAAAGGTTTTGCTCATCCTGTTCATGAAGATCTTTTTCAAAAAACTCATCAAAAGTGACAAGGAGGTAACCTAAGCTTTGTTTTCTCAAGAGGAATTTGCAAATGAACAACACAAAGACATGAGGTGTGAAAAAGGATACGACAAGTGCTTTACAATCACGGACAACACTCAAAATAGATAAAACATGCCACTATCACAGTCAAAAGCCCCTTTCTGGATATATGAAAATGACCTTGCTGTTGCATATGAGTCCCAAGGGTATTTAGAGGCCTTTTTCCTTGATTAATAGGTATGGGTAAGATCTGGAGTGTACAAATGAGGTTCTTCACCCATAGTCAAAAGAAAGGCTCAAAGAGCATCTGCCAGTTCAATCAGCTTCACAGTGGGCATGATCACCTTCAAAACATCAGGAGCAGAAACTGTCAAAATAAGTTCTAAAGTGGTGATTTATCTCCTTGCAAGATTGGCAAAGAATGCATCTACAGTCATTATATGGTTTTGAGTAGGGTTTCCTCTAGAAACAGATATGAACAAAGGGAACAATTTTCCTCCCTTAATAGGCAAACAGTGAAAAAGAGTTTTAGCCTTGAAATGATTTCTTCACTTAGGGAAAAGTGTCATATCTACAAAGATCTTCAAAAGTGTCATCCACAACACTTTAATGGTCCCGGTCGAATATTGAATTTTGTAATGTTTTAAAATGATAAAACTGCAAAGGAAAGTGCTTCATGTTTTGTTTAAATCCAAAAGACTTTTCAAAAGGTTTTCAGAACCCTCACCAAGCAAATTTCAAAAGGACGTTGGATTTTTGAACTATAAAGGGTGGATTGACCATTGGAAAAATCCCATTTTGCATTTCAAAACAAAAACAACATCTCCCCTGGCTTTCCATTGAAGAAACAAGAGAAATTCGAGCAGTTTGTAGAGTTTTTGAAGGTTTTAAGCCCGCGCGGCGCGCTTGGAAAAGTGCGCGGCGCGTTCAGACAGAAGTTTACACGGGCCTTACACTGCTGCGCGGCGCGCCTGTGCGCGCGGTCACAACTACCGTAAGGCTGACTCGACACCCCTTTTGCTGCGCGATGCTCTTCCTTTTGAACATGCTGCGCCTGTTGAAAGATCAAAACGCCTTCAAAAGTATCTCTGAAGCTGCCAAATGATCAACGAAAGTTTGCAAGGTATTTTTCATTGCTCCTTGCTAGTTTTTTAAAATTTGAAGGGGGTGACAAAGTGATTTTCTCCGAGAGAGAAACAGTGATAGGGAGGGTAGGGTGTTTTGGTAAAAATACAAGGTTGTTGTTGCTTTGATTGCCCAATATTAGTATAGTGAAGGTGACATGTTGGTATCAATTTCAAAAAAGCCTGAAATTGCCTTCAAACAAAGTGGTAAACCTTGTGCTAGTAACACAGACCATTTCAAGTGATAAAAGGGAGTGTTGAAATGGTTTTAAGGGACCTTATTGATTTTAAAAAACAATGATAGGTGGATGCTTTAAAAACCATCTAAAAAGACCCTTACTGCCTTTCAAGAATAGTCATAGCCCATAGATAAAACAAAGTTAACCTCTGTCTGCAAATCTCAGGTGAACACAGTTTTGTAAAGTGAAAGCAGTGGTCATATTTGAAATCCTTGTCACTTCAAGAGTGTCCCTTTGAATGGTGAAAGAGCTAACTCTATCCAAGCCACCAGATTTCCATAAAAGAGTATTCTATGAAGATCCTTTGAACTAATTTGAGGGTGTTTTTGTTAACCTGGGTATAAGAAACAAGTGATCCTAAGGAGAAACAGTTTTGTAAAGAGACAACAGTGATCATGTGTCAATGCTTTGTCACTTCAAAAAGTGACCTTTCTGTGGAAAAACAATGAAACCTAGTGTAGCCTCCTTTGTTCCATGAAACAGAGTATGTTATGAAAATCTTTTAAATCAATTTGAAGGTGTTTTTGTCTACTTGTGTATGAGAAACAGTGAATACAAGAAGAGTGTTTTTGATTGGGAGGGGTGTTTTGTCTTTGTCTAAATAAAAGGTTGTCTTGTTTATACCAAAACACAAAGGATCCTTGTGACCTTACCCAAGCACAATAATCATTTGACTATGTGCTTTTTTATTTGATAACTATTTGTTGATTGGCATAAAAAGAGACAAAACAATGATTTGTAAGGAGCAGAAAGTTGGTGTTAAAGAACCATTTCACACAGCATTTGAAGTAGTTTGCCTTGGTCAAAAAATGACTAATAGGTAGGATAGAGGTGTGTGCTTGAGAAAACATTCCAAAGGCCATTTGAGACAGCTTGGTGTTGCAGAGAATATTCAAAACAAGATGCCTCCCAGGCAAGACAATAGGAGTGGCCTGCACAAGAGATTTGAGCCTGTTTCCACTGAAGAAGTTTATGCTCATCCATCAGTCCTTTTTAACTTCCATGAGTTTGGGTGTCTAGATTTTTTCCAAAGAGTGCAAGAGGTGAAGAGCTATTCCCCTTTAACACACCTTTGTGATTTGAGGTTTTGAGAGAAGCATTTTCGGCTGGCAGGCCTAGATTTCAAATTCTCTCCAAGATCCATCTCCAAGGCCACTAAAATCCCTTATGTCGGGGAGGAGTGGTTTAAACAAAGCTACCTGAACTCAGAAGAATACAAGCCATTTATGAAGCCTGAGCATAGAGATTCATGTCCATCCATTTTCCCCTTCTCATATTTATTGACTAGTTATGCCCCCCTCATGAAGATCATCATGAAATACTTCACTTGCGAGGGAAGATTCTCCCGAGTCTATGCCTATCATATCCGATTGCTCATGCATTTCACGAGGGCCAAATTGCTAAATCTCCCTTTCTTCCTACATAGAAGTATTGAGAAAATGGCCTCCACTGTTCAGAAAAAGCCTCCTTCTTAGCAGACAGCCTGCCTCTTCCATCACTCCCTCATCAAAGTCATCATTCTTCATCAACTTGAGAAGAGGGAGGTCTCTTGGGATACTTTCATCACACATCCAGATTTTGCCACTGTCCCTTCATTTCATACATCTCCTTCACCTTCTACTCACCATCCTTCACCTTCTTCTAGAAAACCTATTCCCAAGAAGCTCAAGTTTACCATAGAACAAGCAAAAGAGCATGATGAGGAAGAAGAGCATGAGCAAGAAGATGAAAGTAATGATGAGCAGCAGCATGATGAAACAAGGCAACAAGGGGATGAAGAGGAAAGTGATGATGAGAAGCATCATAGTGAAACGGGGCAGTAAGGGGGAGAAGAAAACAGTGAAGCAGAATAGCAAGGGGAAGAAGGGCATGCTGAAAAAGGACATGATGGTGAGCAGCATCACAGTGAGGCAGAACAACAGACTCCTAGGCATGATGAAAAAGTACATGATGATGAAAAGGAACATAATGATGAACAGGTGCAGTATAGTGAGAGTGAGCAGCTTGAAGATGATGAAGGGTAGCATGATAAAGATGTGCAACACAGTGAGAGTGAGTAGCCTCATGTTGATGAACAACAAACTCATAAAAAGGAACAGTAGCACGGTAAAAATATGCAACACAGTGAGGAGCACAGCCCTCCAAAATAAATGCACAAGGACAGTCAAGGCATCCATGAAGAAATCCAAGACAGTGGCAAGAATGATGAGCAAAGTGACAAGGGTAAAGAGCCAATGGAGCATGTGCTAGCTACCTCTCCTAGGCAAGGGGCCATGCTTTCTTATCCGAAAGTGGCCAAGCCTTGGACATCAAAGAAAAGGGTGCCTAGAGTTGTAACTCCAAATGTGACTAGGGCCCTCTGAAGCAAGGGAAAATTTCCCAAGAAGCCCATTGTCGAATTTCCCAAGAGGAGGAAGACTAAAAGAGCCACCCAAAGCAAAGGGAAGGATAAGGAAGAAAGCAGTCATAAAAAGGAAAGGGAATTCGACATCATTCAAATCCAACGTGATGATAGTGACAATGAAGCCCAGATCCTAGAAAATCTCTTGATCAATAGAGAAAACCAAATTGATGCTTTGAGGACTGATCTTGAGAGGGCTAGGAACTTCAATCACTTTTTTCAAATTAAAAACAAACAGATGAGTGTCCATATGGCTGTATATGAGACACGGGCCATAAAATACAAAAAGGAGGCCTCCAAAGCACAAGTGAGGTTGGAAGAACTCATGGGTGAGTTCGATGAGATCGAAGGCGAAGATCAGCCCAGGCGAAAGAGGCCAAGAACCATGGGGCTCAAAAAGGCCCTTGAGAAACAAAAGGAAGAAGAAGATGCCCTTCTCCAATCTACTCCTCTCACTACATTGTTCGAACAAGAGATAGAGAACAATCGGGAAGCATGGCTTGAGAGAGTTAATGATCACTTGGAGAAGAAATTGGAGAAGGAAAATAAAGACTTGGACCTTCAATGGACGATGACTGGGCATTATAAAAAGCTCAATCAGTTTTCTTGGCAGAAATTGAAGGCCGCTCAAGAAAAACTCAAGGAGGCTAAAGGGAAGTGCCCGTCACAAAAATTGAGGAAAGACACCTCAAGGCTCCAAATTTTGGCCTCAGCTTCACAACATGTTTCTGAAAACCCTTGAGGGTCATGCTCGCCAAGTTTGGGCGAAATTCGACAAATTTTGGTTTTTTTGTCATTTTTGGGTTTTTGGCCAAAACTCATGGGCATTTCCATTTCAGTTTGGGGCATCCTCAAAGGATGAAAATGGTATCATTGGATGCCATCATTTCAGGGGCACATACTCAGCGATTTTCAGATCAATTGAAGATCATTTTTTCCCCCAAAATGGCGGAAAACAGTCGCTTTTTCTACACTCTGCCCCATTTATCAGCAAGTCCTATTTTTTGATTCTTTATACACAGGTCTATTTTTTGAGGACTTCTAGTGTTTATTTGGGAGTAAACTAAACATTTTCAGAAAGTATACACTCAGAGCTTTCCAAAGAGCCATCATGAGCCTCGTTTCGACATCGGAAAGGCCTCCAAAAGTTGCCGGCAAGTCAGGGGACGTTTTGCTGATGTATTTTTTGAGTATTTTTGTAAAAATTGAACCTTTCAAAAGTGACTTTTCTTCATGTGCATTTAGCTATTTTTGTACATGATAAGTTATGAAAAGTCAATATATTTCCCTTTTTTAGCATTTTTTAGATATTTTATTAGATATTTTGTGCCTTGGGCTTTGCAAAGCCTCAAAGACAAAATCAGATATTTTGGATAGGCCAATGAGATTGCAAGTTGAACTAAGAGGTTTTCCTCACTTTGGCCTATATATTCCAAAGGCTTTCATTGTAAACAAGGCTGAAATTGATGAATAGAAGCAATATATGGTCATATAAGCTTTAGAATAAATACTTGTCTCATGCTTTTGGATAGTTTCTTGGATGTTCTTGGATGATGAAAGAGGATTGTTGTTGGATTCCATGACTTGGTAGAATGGTATAGTGTCTCTCTCTCTATTTTGTTTCCTAGTTTTCGTTCATAAATCGATGTTCTTGCTTGCTATAAGACAGTAGAGAATAGATTTGAGACATGCCCTTGGAGGCCCCCCAAATTTCATGTTTCTTTATAGCTTCCATGTTTTCTTCATTCTTAGTCATGTTAAAGAATCCTTAATTGCTCTTTAATAACTCAAGAATATTGTTTGCTTGTTTCATTTATGGTTTTATGCATGATAAGTATGATTTACGGTACACCCTGCTTACTCATGGCTAGCCATAGCTCCACCTATGAAACCTCTCTTTGATTGATTAGATTGTCATTTGTTGAACCAAAGAGGTCTTGTACTCATCTTGCCCTTTGCCTAAAACTATGCAATCTTGTTTTCAAAGTGCCCAATAGCTTGAAGTACTATGCTTAGGTGTTCCGACATAGTGATTTGAGTTGTTTGTCTGTCTTAAATGTATTTCCCAAAGTCTAATAGCCATTTCATAAAGTTAGAGAGTTATATATCTCTATGTATGACTTGAATGTTTATTTCTATGCATCGATTAGTTTACAGTTACATTTCTCATGATTAATGGTTTGCCCTACCATGTTTATGTTAGCTATTAAACTAGTTATGTTTGAAATCCTCTGTTCTTCACAAATTTAATTTCCATCTCACTCCATTTTTCCCAAAGATCCATTTTACCTCGAATCAAATCGGCCCTTCACAACCTTGTATCACCATCTAAAATATTTCTTGACCTTTTTCGACCCCATAGCCCAGTTGATTTGACATCTTTTTACGTATCTTATGTCTTTGATCAGTTCATCCCTCACAACCTAAAAACCAAAACCAAAAACCTACTTCATAACTAGCCTAAAATCAGAACACAATAAGCAAACACACAGATATCCCTTACACAGATAGAGAGAGCCCTCTCTGAGTCTAGGAATGCTAGGTCCTTGGGCTCCAAATATTGGTTTGATGTTACACTGTCATTTGGCTTTCCAATCAGCCAAATCACGGGACCCTAACAGATCAATGACCCCATACACCATGATCCCGGTTGGCCTGCTATGCCAACCAAGCTCCCTTATGACATCCCCAAGTTTGAAGGTCTTGCTGCAGAAGATCCTACAAACGATGTTTGACCTTTCCACATGTGGTGTTCATCTAACTCCATCACTGATGACTCTATCCATCTTCGGTTGTTCTAGCGTACGATTACCGAAGAAGCTTCTAAGTGGTATGTTGAGCAGACCTCCTCCTCTCATACTACTTTTGTGACTCTTACCAGGGCTTTTCTGTCTTACTTCTAGCTTCCCCTTTGTTATGACACTGGTACCGAAATTTTGACCTGTTTCCGTCAATCTTTTGCGACCCGCCTATCCGATCATGTCCAGGAATGGTGGAGAAGAAAGAGCCTATGTTGAGCCGCTACCTTCGAAGGCCATGTTTACATGGACTGGTTTCTCAAATCCCTTTCGCCTGCTATTGGCAAAGATGTTGCATCTCATTTCCCTTAGACTGAAGAAGTTTCCCTCCATATTACATTGAAATATGACCTGATCTACGCACAGTATGGTTATGTTTATAATGTCTTACCTGATCTCCCTAGACTCGGTGGTGCCAACGCACCGGGGGCAGGCCATGCTGCCGACAGTATCATTGGAGCCCTTTCTCATCCGTACACTCATCTTCCCATGGGTTATGGTTTCCCTCATGGGTTATGGTTTCCCTCAGGGAGTGGCCAACACTTTCCCCCCTCCCGGTAGCATGTATCTAGGATACGGCATGCCTCCTCCTTTTGACCAACCTGTTTACCACAATGTTGCCCAACCTCCTTATTATCCGTATCCACAGCCTGGTGCTCCAACTCCTCCAACATTAGCACCTTAACCTCCCTTGCCTTCTCAACCCCTGCAATATAAGCCACTACCCCCCCAAGGGTAGGTGTATGCACAATAGGGCACGAATAATCCTCCTACTTCCAAAAAGAAGTGGAAAGGAAACCAAAACCAATCTGCCCCAGGTAATCCAAGACCCAATCCCCAAGGGAATACAACTAACACTGCTAACCAGAAACAGGGCACTCAGCCCAAGCAGGACAGGACTTTTCACACGAAAAAACCTTGTTCTTATTGTGGTGTCTATGGTAACTACACCCATGATTTTTCTCTTTTACCTTAGATGTGGAAGATGTGGGAAGCTCAAGTAATGTCCCGAGGACAACAAGACCCCCCTTCGGTTTCTCCCCATGCTGCACCTATCGAGCCGACTGTGTTTACCAATCCTTTCCCCCAGCAAGGATTCGTGGCTATCCAAACCCCTAAAGGTAAGGTGGCCACTCAACCTCCCCCATCTGGTACCTTTGATTACTATATTATCACGATGAACTCTAACCAACCCAATATCACTGATCTCAACCTTCAGATTTGGTCCCATCAATACAACAAGCCCCCCCGCTACGTCTACCCCCGAGCCCCCTTCTTCAGGTGCCACAAAGCCTCTTTTGACACCCAATGGTCCTTAACAGGATCCCTCAGCCTAAGGTGGAGGTTCATACCAAGATCCCCAAGGGACCATTACACTAAAACACTACTTTTGGTAAAGTTTCCCAATCGTATAGTATAGTAGATAATTTGGCGCAATCTCCTACTACCATCTTAACACTGGAACTCCTATAGCCATGCCCTTCACAACGAAAAGCTCTACTAACTGCCATGGGTGCTATGTATCCTTCAAATGATCATTTGATCATCTTCGATGTTGACCGGTCGGAACATCCCCCCCTTCTTGCTTCCATCACCTTCCAAATCCCTGTCAAGATCCGGAATGCCAGCGTCTCTTGTTGTATCATTGACGAGGGGGCATTCACCTGTGTGATGTATGCTTCAGTTTGGAAATAACTTGGATCTCCCGAGTTGGTCCCTTCCACTATCACCGTTCGAACATGGGATGGCCACTCTTCCCAGTCCATAGGCCTGTTTTGCAATTGTCTTATTACTCTTGCGGGCAAGACTATTTGTGTTGACATATAAGTCATTGATGCCCCCTTAGATTACAACATTCTGTTGGGTCGTAGCTACACTTATGCGATGTCTGCTGTCCCATCTACGGTTCACCATAAGATGTGCTTTCCTCAAAATGGAAAGATTGTCACCATTGACTAGTTGACGTCTTACGAACCGAAGACTCAGACCTCCCATGAGTCCATCATCTCTTTGATGGCCAATAAACAAATAGTCGAACCTTTGACCAATGTTTCTCCCAGAGTCTATGAAGACTCCTCTTTTCTTGGTTCATTCTCTGTTCTTTCTCCTCCTATCTCTGATCCCAGCTCGTCGAATGTTTGCATGATGTAATCGTCTTGGTTTGACCTCAAACAGACTGGTTCGACTAGTCAGCAGCCCCACCCTTCGCAACCTGCTCCTAGCACCTTGAATCAGCCTTCAGGACCCCCTCCTCCAGGCCCCTCATTTGCGGTTGGTATCCATGAGCCTATATACCCTCCAGGAATGGTTCCTCCTAGCCTTAACCATCTCGGAGCTATCTCACCTGTCCATTACGCCTCGGTCAGATATCGTTTCTAGCTCCCCCTCCTGGAGTATTTTCGGTACCTATTATGGCTACCTTATCTCTTCCTAACATGACCCTAGGGATCCCAGTATGGAACATTGATCCCCCAACCTCCATCACGCCTGGTCAGCCCAAACTCTATCTTTCTTTGACCCCGGTCCAACCGGTCACCATGACCCCTCCCTTTGCTTCTGTGCCTCAGCCACCTCAACAAGAACCTACTCCTGTTGCGAAAGCTTCAGGTGAGGGGGGAAAAGATATTAAGAAGGCACCTGAGGACAAGGCCTCCCAAACAACCCCTACTCCTCCTCAACCTCCAAAGCTCACCCCTCGGTGTGCTTTGTGTGATGTTGTTGGTCATGCCACCCATATCTGTCCTGAATTGCCTCGTCTCAAGCCCATGGTTAACGAAGCATTTCCTGAGTCTGATATCCCAGAGGTCCATTTCACCTTACCTGATTCAACCAAGAAACTCAAGACTTTGCGCAAAAATCATCCTTGTGCTTTGTGTGATTTCCACGGCCACTATACTCACCTCTGTCCCCACCTTGAAGACTACTGCACCTCTTTGGAAGTGGTCTGCCAATTCGAGGCCCAACATAACGAGTCCACTTCTCCCTTATTTGCGCATTTTACTTTGGCAGAATAGGAGTACACGAATGCTCCCATTGACATTCCCCCTCCCGATGTCGAGATGATGGAGCCTTAAACCACCATTTTCTACCTATCATCATCTATGAGATCCATGGTGGAAGACCCCTCTGGGACTTCCCCTTCTGTTTTGCCTGACCTCCCTTCAACGATCACCTTGGGCTAAACACCGGAGGATCCTTCATCTACCTTTCTTTTTTCTGTCACCCCTTGTGACGATGCGCATGAGAACCTTTCTTCTCATGATGATGAGTTAGGTAACTTCGCCACGTCAGGTGCTTTTTCTTCCACCAGTCACCCCATATTATATTACGATGAAGAAATTATGGAAGAAATCACCACCCCTGACTTTATCTATCCCCCCTTACATCTAACCACATATAGCTTGTGGTCATTATATTGATACACAATGTTTTAGTAAGGGGGCACCCATATTTGAGAGTCTAAGAGAAGCAATCCTCCATAACTCTCCTAGTGCATCTGTTAGTGTCGACCCTAGTACCATTATTCGTCCCCATTTAGAAGACCCTATAGAGTCCCATATCACTTCTGATCACTCTAGGTATGATCCCCCTAATCATTCCTTCATATTACATCAACAAACCAGTCCCTTAGACATTGTTATTGACAAACCTGTGTGTTTTCTAAGTGAGCACCAATTCATTATTTCCAAATCCACTCTTTCGGATAGTGACACCATGTATGCGAACCCAGAAATATAGTCCATTTTATTCATATATGTATTACCAAAAGAGATTGGTAATCCTCCATTCCCTTTCTCGAACTGCATAACCATAACGAAAACAAATGGCACACCACATCATAAAAATTTGTTTAGATTCCCATTTTCTAAATACATTTTTGCATGACCATAACATGCTTGGGGGCACCTAAGCCCTCAACCATAAAAATCTTAGATCTCAGCCAAAAACAACATTGAAACCCCCTTTCTCTAACAGGTCTCACTTTTCAGGTCATTTCCTGAGACAGGTCGCAGTTTTTTGCCTAGTACCTGCTACCCAGGTCACAGAACAGACCCTAAAAAGTGTGACCTGACATGTTCCTGGGCTCTGGGGGCCTAATCTGAAAATATAATCCCATGAATTGAAAGAGTATGGTTAAGCCTCTTACCTGCAACTGATGGATATCGATTCTAATAGTCGGTTTGTCTGCTATGATCACCACAAGATTTAGGGCCTTTTCTCCTCTCTACATTCACCACAACCACACTTGCAAATGAATCAAATTGGAGGGAAAATGCCTTATTAAAAGAGAAACCCCATATTTTTCTTTCACCATTTACAACCAAATCGTAGCTCGGTTCGACAAACCATCAACACTGCCGGAAAGCTCTCACCGAGATCTCAAATGGGTATCCTTTTGTTTTTTGTGATTTGATACTTCACCCGGACACATTTTTTTCCAAGAAGGGTCACTTCACCACTCCTCAAAATTGAATTTCTTCACTTGCAACACTTGTACTTGGGGCACCACTTTGCCTTCATACTTGTCCATGCTCGTGTTGATTTTCGTCGTGAGTAACCACCTTGTACTCATGTTTTTATGGTCCCCACCGGGCCTGTTCGGTGTGGCAGCATCATCGAGTCGCCCTTGTTAGAGCATCCGATTTGAGTCATCATCGCATCCATGGAGTCTGTCCCGAGTCTCTTTGTATCCTGCAATAGTCCTCCATCCTTCATTTCTTTGTCCCTCTCTCATGCTGCACATTTTGGCCTTCAGTCATACTGTCCCCTATCTCCTCCGGTGTCGAGACAGTAGTCGCCAGGTCATCCATGCCCTTTATTCTCTAACAAGGGAAGTCGTTAGCCTGCTACTCAGTACCCCCCATTCCTCCATTATCCCTGGTGCCAGTCTATCAGTCGCTCTACTATTTTCTCTCGTGCCTTAGTTGAGTATCCCTTATTGCCTCACCTATGATGGACCTCCTTCTGTCGACATCATCTTACTCATTCCAGAAGACAGGTCTAGAGGGTGGTGTACCTTGGTTCCAGCTTCTGCTCTTGTTCGGTGCCTCCCATCAGGAAAAGGGACTCTTTATTTCCCTTTGACTTGATTGTTTCTCAGCTCTAGCTCCTTATGGCATGATCGAGATCCGTATACATGGTTCAATGATGCAACTGATTGTACTGGTGATTCCCAGGTGTGTGTAAGATGTTTCATACCTCATGATGGGGTGGCCCTTCAGGTAGCCCCCCACATACCCGGATAAATTCTCTATTACAGCCTTGGATGTAGCTCCATAGATTTGATGGTACCGGCCTCAGTCGCTTGCATCGCCTCTTTAGTTTGCATTTATCATTCAGATTTTCAAAGCCCTTTCCTGTTTTACAGGGCCTCTTTGGTTGTACTTATATCTCATGTACTCAGATATTATTGTATAAGTCCTAGCTATTGTCCCACGCACATTATGTATGTGGGATCCATTATCATGTTTTTATTTGGCCCATGTTTCTACCAACATGTACTATATAGTTCAGTTCCTTTTTTTACTGGACACATTATTATTTGTACTTTGTTATCTTGGTGGGCATAGGTATGCCTCCCCCACCTCATGTAGAATAGGTACTTACTCATAAAAGGGACTTGTTGCACCTGTAAGTCTCACCTCCTCAGGGTCTTGTCCTCTAGCTCTTTAGTCTACCTTACATTTCTCTCTCTCTGACTCCCCCTTCGGTGTCTAGTGATTGAGTTCTTACAACGTACTTCGGTCATACGATTAGCTCCTAATGCTAACACGCTGGGGGAAAATCTGTTACACCATTTTTTGGTCATCTAACTTGTTACTATTAGATGGACGAAAGTACACCATGTAAGACCAATTTTACCCTAGTAAAATTGCTTTCACTATGAAAAATAATTTAGTAATCCATAATTTATTAAGTTGTTTATGGTCTAAATAGGAAACCCCATGAGGAATAATTGAATAGATCCTTATTTGCCTGATTTTCCTCAAGGGATAATTAATTAAACATCAGTTTAATTAATATTCCTGGTCATATTTAACCCAAAACAATAAAATTAATTAGATACATCACTAGTTATCTTATTATTTTCTAGGAATAATTATTTAAAACATATTTAAATAATATTCCTTGTTAAATTTGACTAAATTATTTATAAATAATTGAATAAATCATTATTTGTTTAATTATTACTCAACCACATTCATAAAATAATAAATAAATCATTTATTTATTTATTATTTACAAATAAAGGGATTTGACCAAATTCAAATTCTTTTTCCCTCCAACAAAAATAATAAAATATTCCATAAAAGTTGGATCTAGATTTGGTTAATAATATTTCAATTATACACCAATATCTAGACTAAATCAGTATTTTGTTATAAATGGAAGGGTTTTTCCATTCGTTCACTACCTTTTGTTGCCTAAATATCACTTTGGATCTATACTCTTAGTCTGACTTTGATCCTCCATCATTGTCATATTTTTTCTACTTTTTGCTTATGAACTCCCCCTGAGTTCCATTTTTGTCTGGGTTTCCTAGACAATCCAGAGAGAGAGATCTTAGATCTGAAGCATTGAGGACATATAAGAACCCATCCCATTGAGGGGGACTGGTAACATATTTCTATGTTCCCTTCACAGGTGTCATAAATACAAAATTATTTAAAAATATTCTTGTCTTGTCTATTGGATGCATGGAGAAAATCTTGCTTTTATCTGTTGTTTAATGTCTTTAACTGCATAGATATGGATTTTGTAGAATTTATCTTGGTCAACTAACTGCATATCTAAGGAAATTGGCAACCATCTTTGATGTTAGGGTTGTTTTTTATGCACAACTAAAGTGAGATTTTTTCGTACGCTTGCGATTATAATTCACACTATCACCTCCCCCCTTGTTAGCTGTCAGAAAGACAAGGGTTCCCCACAATGAATATAAGCCATTAATCTAATTTGAATGGATTCGTAAAGGATTTGAGCTACAATATGTTAAACATTGTCACATGGAACTGAGCACTAAATGGTAAACCCTCAAGAAGATGACGTAAATGTCTACGTCTTATCACGCTAGTTTGGTATGGTATTCTAATCCATGGTAAATTCATTAGTATTTCATGGATGTTGTAGGGTATATATATTATATTGTAATACTATACAAAAAAACATATATTGAAAAATCATGTTGGTTTTCTTGGATTTGGGTTTCCAAGATAAAATATTTGTGTTTTATATGTGTTTTCCATTTCATATTTTTTATTTATTTATTAAGAACATGTTTGCATGTATTAATTTTACAAGATTAAAACCTACAAAAATTACATTGCACCTACATTTTGAATCGCATTGAAGATGTGTAATACTCCTAAATAACCTAAAAAAAAAGGAATTATATGTATAGATATATCTCTATCAAACATCTTCAAGTATTTGTTTAAATATAAAATCTAAAAAAATGTAAGAATATTAGGATCTTCACAAAAATGTGCATGGTGATTACCTCGTTTTGTTGAAGTTACATAAGAATGTGTTTGGAATTTATTTTGACCTAGATGATAATGGGTATTGATTTTACAAAAAAATTTTAGGATTTAAACATGGCATCATACTTCTGCACCATCCATTTATGTATGTGTGTTAATGACTAAAAAAAGATATTTTTTATGACAAGAGGAAAATTTAGGGTCCCCTCATTCAAAAATCTAAGACATCTATGTAACCTAGAGCCTAAGAACATTCTTCATACCCTTGAATTGCAATATATGAGGAGGTCATAACTTCGAAGATTCATGAAGTTTGAAGATCACATCACAACTTCTCCGTGCATCACATCCCTTGTATTACATTGCGTCATAATTTCTCAACGTGTCACAACATTGCATCACAATATTCCACCATAAATATTCATGTGATATCACAATTAATGCACATTTAGTGCATGTCCATCATGAACTTACTATATAAACAACCCCCATCTATTTCATTTTCACCATGTTATATTGTCGCAAGCCTCCCTTGATTACTTTCACTGCACCATTTGGTAATGTATCGTTGTTGTCCGAGTTTACGTCGTGTTGCCTAGGTTTGTAATGCTTGTTCCATGTTTTAGGTTGGTATTGCACATCTTATTATTACTTATTTTTGTTAGTAAATTGTAGGTGTTACCCTATTTTTGCATGATTGTTCATCTATCTGACCCTCCGCCATCCTCCTTATACATATAAACATGGAATCATCTTAATAGGCTTCAACACAACCATTTTTTATCATTCCTTGTCGTCACCATGTCGCATTTGCACATCGTATCGATGCATTACTACCTTGTACAATGCATAGCACACATCACATTTTTTTTAATCATATTGTAGCATATTTTTTTATCAGTCTAAGTCTTAGTGTTGTGCGATGTGCAAATCCTTTGCATGTCATGCAATGAATTTTTTTATGTGATACATAGTCATGTCACAATCCATCCCCACATCGCACCACAATCTTGGTTGATAGTCTAATTTCTTTCCTAGTTCCATAACACATATCATAACCTTAGACTTAATTGTTTTTTTGCGTTGCACCCCATGTCACTTCTTAGATTTATAATTTATTTTCTCTAATGAATATATTTTATCTTCTAATCTTAGTTAATTTACAGTACTTCAACATATCATCAACTAAATATATGACTCCTCTCAAGAGAAGACCTGGAAAAGACCATGTGGAGGAAGAATCCAAAGTAAGTCCCATCGCATCAGTTCCCTCCTATGCTGATATGAAATGTTTTATTGATAAGTCAATTTATCTGGATTGGTCAGAACTCTACCATCTTTTCACAAGGAAAGAATATCCTGATAGGGAGGAAGACGTCAGAGTTTACCAAGATGTCAGAAAATAATGGTTTCTTAAAGTGGCTCCTCACTTGATAGTGTTTCCATGCGGTGAGACCATATAATGGGTAGTCAAATGCATTCATACCAATGATATGACTATTAGAGATAGTTATGGTAATGCAATTTTTTCCCTCGCAGATCCTCAGATAACTGAATACTACAAGTTTTCGAAACACTAGATTGCATTCTCAGTAGCCTGGTACAACAAGTTTAATCTGGAAAAAAAATATATATTAAGGAGCTGGTGGCAATACCACAACAATTTCAGAACCAAGCCAAAGAAAAGGTATAAAAGAAGTCACTCAGAAAATTATATCAAATGGCCACAAGTATGTGTTGTAGGCTGTATTGTAGAGAAATAATATAATTATTTAAGGAAATTTGGGCCCCACTCATGTAAACTTGTGCTCATGATCCCAAGTCATATTTTATTAGGTCAAAATCATTATTGCATCTATCCAGGCCAATGTGATAGATGCTTAGAATCCAAAATAAGGGAATAAACCCAAATTTTGTATAGATTCTTACCTAATTAACTAAATATGTGTCAGGTGTGAGTTTGAGATTATGGGGTGGAGGCGTAATCTAAATCTATATATTCAACCAGTGCATATTTACTACAAGGAGTGTTGGGATAACCAACATACAACATCATACAAAAATATAGTTGAAGGCTTCATCTCACCACTCTTCCATATTCTATTTGATCATGATTGACCAAGCATGTATGATCACACTAAGGAAGAAATGTGGTAAGTTTTTTATTGGTTCAATCCACTAGAATCAGCATATATTAGAGTATTTTATCATGGAAACTACCAAACCAACTCCCATTGTTTGTGACTGATAAGATAATTTTAGAATAAATTGCATATCAGATAACCACCAGCATCAATGAAATTTTAGTACAATTGAAGAAGGCACCATGGCCTACATACCCCTTTTATGTAGGTATTTACGATATACAAATTGCAAAGAAGCACAACCAAAAGCATGTGACTTGGATCATTTATAATTTGGAGAGCTATACTTCCACGGGTATGACCCAAGGGGTGTGGTCTCACTAGATTGCTTCAAATGTAATTGCAAATGGTCTTGCACATCGCAAACCAAGAAAGATGAAGAAATAATAAAAAACTACTACAATGTTGTAGAAGCCTTGGACAAAACGAATGGCTCTGATCCTGAAACAAGAGAATCTTCCAATGCAAAAGATACACAAGATAAGACATTTACATAGAAGAGGGCAGCAAAAAAATAAGTTGTAAGAAAGAAAAGGAGAATAAATGAAAAAATATATCAATTTAAATAAAGAGAAAGAGAAAAAAGATGAGGAGGAAGAACAAAAGGCAAGGGCGAAAGAGAAATATTGAAAAATAAGGAATAAGAAAAGAAAATGCAAGAAGAGGAGCACCTTAAAAGAGAAACATTGGAAAAACAAGCCTATGATGAGGCCAGGTTGAAGGAACAACAAGAACGTGAAGCCAAAAATGCAGAAAATTATGGTTTTCCTACCATGGAATTTGGTATAACAACCTCAAATTCCACACCATTAACATGAAGCCATTTGTCAATTTATGATATGGGAATCATTGTAAAGTGATGATAATTAGGTTATGAAACTCGCAAGTTTCCTATTTGACAGGGATACCAATCACATTGTCACGGAGAGGAAGAAATATGTACCCTATGTTATCGTTCTATAATTTTAATATTGGCAAGAATAATTATATAGGACCACATCAAACTGCGTTTAAAGCTGGTAATCTAGCCCTTCCAACTTCAGAGAGGGATCTCTTTGTATGATTTAACTTTGTTTCCTTAATTGATACTAGGCTAGTTGTGATGATCGCTGAATTGTTTGTTTGTTTGATTGGTTGGTTGGATAAGTGATATTTTATAGTTAATTATTTTCCATTGGGCTATGGAGTCAAACAAAAGTTAAGTGATGCATCAATTTTTTCAAAGAGTAATCACACAGCAAGCTAGTTACAACTACTGTATTTTTAATTCTAAATGAACCATGAAATGAAGCATGAGTGATTTCAATAGTGATTGAAAAGCTTTTATACAAAAATTTCTCAATCAGACTTCAGAAGAAAACATAAATATTGCAAACGCAACCATAAATAAGGTGTTCCAATAAAAAATTTACTTCTTCACTTTATGTTTTACAATTATATTAACACATAGTAAGCAAACACAATGGAAACAAATATCTTAAAAGGAAAGATATCACCAGTAACATATAGCACAAGTATCATGTGAATGGTCTTCTTTATTTATGTATCAGCAACTCAAAAGAGAAAATTACAATAATCAGAGTCCAACCCATGATAATTCTAATGCAAAAGTATTTAAACTAAATCTATGAAGGATTCCATAACAAAACAAGAAATCTCTTTATTAATTACAACATAACTATGTTAAAAGAACATGCTCCAAAAAGGTGGATTAATTTGAGAAATTGCAGACATTTGGCACTTCGGTCTGGGAAATCGTTGCTGCACTTTCTAACCATTTATGTACATGATTTGACTGTTGTTGTTCTGGCTGTAGCTTATCTTCACTCATCCTAGTATTCACACAACTTTTCCCACCTATCCTCATCAAGGAGAAAAATATTGTTTGCCTTCCGATATATTTCATCCACCTCCGTGTATCGAGAAAACGTGGGTTTGACCACGAAAATATGTTTTATCTCATGTTTTATGTAAACATAATTTCTCATAGCTTCCATGAAATCTCTTCTTGTCATTTCACCCTTAATATTGAGAATTTTGCTGTATCCGATGTAATTTCCTTGAGTTTCTTCATGTAATCATCTCTGGCCATGAGTCTATCATTGATGAAAAATAGAGAAGGCAAGCCCCTTTTGGTTAATGGCACAATCCTATTAGAGAACCTGCTGAATTCAATTTCCAGTCCATTAAATTTTTCCTCAAGCTGTTGTACCAAATTCCTTCGTGTAAGTACTTCATTCACCGCCAGAATTGTTTCAGTTCTGTCATGTACTCCTAGATCATCAAGCTCATATCTATTTTTAGAATTCAAGAACTTAATGATCTTGTTAGCTGTCTCAGGCATATCTCCCAGGTCCTTAGTTATATCTGAAATGGCTTTATTGGCCTTCTCAATCAGGTCCTTCTGCTAAAAAATGATTTGGATATATGGCCAGATTTCATTCATGGACTTAATGATGTTGGTCCATATGATTTCCTTGGTTTTCCCGAATGTGTTGCTAGTAGATGACTCCTTTAGTGATTTCTGTAGACTTTCTATCTACTTCTGATATCTTTGTGACTCTGTAGAATGAGCAATTTTAGTCTTCACCATATGATCCTGCAAAATCTTGTGTTGGGCCTGCAATATTTTGATTTCCTTTGTTTGCAATGACATATTTTCCACTGATTTAGCAATCTGATCTGCAACATCTTCTGTACTAGTTGCTGAAGTTGTTGATGTGGGAATGGATGTAAGGGGTACAACCTCTAATGGAACAACTGAATTTTTGGGAGCTTGTTCTCTCTCTTTGACCATCTTTTCCATTTCGACCTCCATCTTTTCCAATTACTCAGTCTGCTCCATGATGAGTTTCATCATGTCAGATTTTTGGGTCTCTATCTCTTCTATCTCTTTTGTAAGAGGGTCCTCTGTAGATGACATCTTCAACTTCTTCTTCAAGGTTTCTATATTTTCATTTTTCTTCTTAATAATATCCTCCAGAGCCTGCAAATTTGATGGGTCATACACTATCTTCACAACCATATCTTCCAAGGTTTTAATCCTTGTATCCTTGGACATTGAAGATATATTTTCCATATTAATCTGAGATTTTATATTTTCCAAGGAGACCTACAGCTTAGAAAAATTCATGGTTGTGTTAGTTAAGGTGGAAGATATCATTTCTCATGTCTGTTTGTGCATTTCCATGTGATTGATGGGGTGGATTTCCTTGATGTTGAATTCAAAGGAACTCTCCTTGTAATCTTTGGCCATCTTCGGTTTCAAAATTTGAGCTTCTAAAAATGCCATATGCATCTTCCCATTTTTTGAATCAAAGGCAGATAAAAACCTACTTTGTGAGCTAAAGATCTACTTCCAAAATTGGGTGTAAGTGTTATTTTTCAGGATTTCATTCCTGAGTTTGTTCTCCCTGAAAGTATCAAATATTGTTTTCTCCCTTTCTCCTGTAGAAGCACTAGATGAAGATGCTTGGAGGGCCTGCTGCTGATTTAGGATAGAAGTAGAGGTATTAGGAGAAATGATAGGCTTTCCTCCCACTGGAGATGATCCTGGAGTATCTAGGATGTTAATTATGGTCTCCTTATTTGTTTCTTTACCTTCATCAATGTCCATATGTATTATGGCCCTTTTTCTATACTTCATCTTAAACTCTTTGTTTGAAGTATCAATCACTAAAGGTGACTGATCTTCCCTTTGCTTTTTTCCCATGGCCTCTTGTTTGTCTTCTTTTCTTAATTTCTACTGAGGTACATGTGTTTTTAAACCTGAAGTGGATATGACCTTCTCCTCTGCCTCCTACAAGGTATTTTCCGTTCATTCTGGTTGATTCCTGAATTTCTCTATGTCTGGTCTTTGTGTATGAATATAGGGTGTAGAATTATTCTCCACCCTCAGTTTAGAAATGACCCCAAAGGGATCATAATACCATGTGAAGCTGGGAAAAAACTTCATTTCTTTCAATCTCTTGTCAGCCTCCTCTCCTGTTGTCCTGTTTTTGCATATAAATGGCCCTATCTCAGACTTTATCCTAAAATGTGATTTTTTTTTTTGCGAAGACAAAGTGTACCTCATCTGCATTCAACATTTGTCTAATATATTAGAGGGAAAAAATCCTCATGGGGAGGAATTTTGGTAGCTTATAGGGTGGAAATTCACACCCATATACTCTTAGCTCTGTATAATTTTTGTATAAATACCAATTTGTTGTCCTGGCCTGATTTGAAAGCTGCATTATTCTTTTGATTTCTTCACTTATTCTCGTCTCAGCTGTGCCATTTAGAATAATCATTGTAGGATGTAGAAACAGTTCAATTTTTTTTTATAACTGAATTCTTCTTTCCCCTTCATCAGTAAAGTTGTCCAAAAAATGACAGACTGAGGGTGTCCATATTCATCCATTTTCTTCATTGCAAACTGGAAATTTTTGGCCTGAAAATACAAGAACATGTAAATAATGACAGAAGTATATTTAAATAATCCTTCAGTATGGAATTTTGTTAACTGGTCATGGATGTTAAAAGCCAAGAATTGGCTAAAATCAAACATGACAGAAGGCTTGGAGTCTGTAGACAATATAGTCAAAAAGCCTATAATTGCCTCATCTATCCATTGACCAAAGTAGTACCCTAGGAGGTATGCAATGGCTGTGGATATTTGATTGGTTCTCTCAGGGAATAAATATGAGGGATATGGGGGATTTTTATTAGGCAAAGGAGTATTTTCAATGAAGAATAGCTCAAGGGTTGAGGCTCTCTTATCAAAATTAGTCTTCTGGTACAAGTCTATGATGGCTTCTCTGGAGAATGGGGTAGTATTTTCTGCTGAAGGTCCCTGCATCATTTGGATGATGGATTGGGCTGTAATTGTAAACAAAACCTCACCAGTAGGAGCAATTACAACTCTGGTTAGGAATGTAGCATGCACAACACCTTCTAATGAAATCAGGGGCACTGTGGGTTTTAGGAAAGATATAGTAAGGTAGGTTGGTGTCCCACAGGTAGATATTATCAACACCATCTATGAGCTTCTCCTCTTACCAACAATAAATGATGAAGAGGTAAAAATCACAAAGTGTTTCATGAATCTTGAAATCTTTGTCAGCTAAGATAATATGATTGAGGTCAATCGACGAGCAAATCATGGGATTGAAGGGGGGTTACTAACCTTTCTTCTTAGTTGGCATAGTTTATTATGGTTTTAGACTGATTGAATTAGTTGTAGTTGTAGGTTAGCACAATGCAGAAGTGTAATTGATTTGAAAATAACTTGGAGAAAAACAAGAATTTGTTGTGCTTGACCTGAAAATTCCAAAGAAATACGTAGCAGAGATGAATCAGTAAAGTTCGAAACCAAGCGGGAGGGTTGCATTTTATAATTTCTCTAGTTTTCCCGTTGTTCATGGCACAGGGCCATTGATTAACGGTTAAACCCATTAATTAAGTAACAAAATGATTTTGGGCGAGAGCAAAGCTGATTGGATGTGCAACGGATGGATGATGTGGTGGGAAGTGATAGGAGGAGGGATAACGGTCATAGTAGGGAGGGCAATTTATGGTAGTGGAGAAATAACGTTTTGGAGGGGGTAGTTCTTGGTAAGTGGATTTGGTGAGGGGGGTGTGAAAACATGAGTGCTCGCCATGTACGAGGTGGGGCCTCTCCTGATACCACTGACTTCAGACCCCCCTCTGACGATAAAGTTCGGATGGTTCGGGGGGGGGAAGGTAATTGTGACCGCTCGTTCATGATGGATGAGGTGAGATGAAGGGAAATGTGTCAGGGTGATAATATGATGCGACGAAGGAGTGGTGGGGTCGAGGAAAATGAAATGTGCGGAAAAGAATATTTAGATAGTGAAAAAATTAGGGAAATAGGGAAATAAAGGTATAATTCCCGAATATATCAGTATAAATAATACTTTTGAACTTAGGATATGTATCCTTTTAATCTTTCCAACATACACAATGTCTCCATTCTGCAACTTAGGATATAGTATTTCATGTTTTCCCCAAAGTTTTTCATATTTTTTTCCCAAAATAACCTTCTCTTCCTTTACCTACCCTTTCTTCTAACCTAACATTTTTTCTTATTTTCTTTTGCAGTGTGCATTTGTACTAGAAGACCCATCTTATCTCTCTTTTTTTTTTAATGAAAATCTATCCTATCATAGCCCTTATTTCTCCAATTGATTCAGATTACACCGTTGAATCAATTTCATTTCTACTTATCTATTGACTTACCAAGATTAAATTGTTTGGTAAGTCTTTATTCAATAACGTATTAAACAGAAATTCAAACTTGTTCAACCATTCTTTATCTATATGAATTGAGAAAACTAGCTTATCAGTAGTGCCATTTTGACTTGCAGCACTTTCAATATTATTCTTTTGTGGGGTTTTTTTTTTTTTTTTTCTTTCTTTTTTGACATACCCTCTTTTTCTTTTTCATTTTTTTTGGAAATCATTTGAAGATTTAAAATCATGTACAATATGAAATTGCAACTATAAAATATTCAATCACCTTGAGATACTATAATTTATAGGACCTTAATAGTGGCTCCAGCTGGGGATGGCTCTTCTCCAAGTGAAGTGTCAAGAACATAAGATCACTAGCCTTGAGTATTCCATTTTCTGCAAAGTATTCATCTGATTTATTTTTCTATTTTATTATAGCTCATCAAACCATGCTTAGGGCCTTCTCTGCAGGCTTCAAGTTTTTCAATGAGTTACCCAAATCACAAACTGCAAAACTATGGTATTTACAATTATGAAAAATCAAACTATATTCTTAAGAGAAGTAATGCTTCAGCATCCTGCCATTGGCAGGATCTCCATGTATCTTTGTTCCATCTAGCTCTTTCAGGAAATTTGTATTATTTCCTCCGAAGGCATCAATAATATAAGGTCCTTGCCAAAGGTTGTCAAATTTTCCATCTTTACCTTTGTCTTCTCTTCTAGAATCCCATTTCAAAACTTTGTCAGCTAGATTGAAATCACCGACCTTTGTTCTTCTGTCAAAAATATTCTTGATATTTTCTCGAACAACTTGGGTTCTATTATAGACCTCTTCTCTGGACTGTTTTAATTGAATAGTTTGATTAATCCTCCTCTGTACATCATTTGGTTCACCTTGTATCTCCTTAATGATATTCATGACCAGAACTCCTAAAGAGGAAGGAAAATCTGCATCCATTCCATAGACCAATTGGTATGGAGACATGTCAATTGATTTTTTGGTAGTAAGTCTATCAGCCCAGAGCGCATTGACCAACTTGTTATGCCATGATTTCTTGTTGTCTTCCAAGAGATTTTTGATGATATTCACCAAAATTTTATTTGAGGATTCAAATAATCCACTACCCTAAGAATAATAAGCTGTTGAATGTCCCAAAGTAATGTGGTACTTATGATAGAAATCAACCATTTTCTTGGACTTGAAGGTTGCAACATTACTAGTGATGAGTTTTCTAGGATAACCAAATCTAGAAAGGATATTAGTTTCAAGGAATTTAATAGTGACAAAATCAGTGGAATTTCTGGAAGGAGTGCCTTCTCTCCATTTGGTAAAGTAGTCTGTAGCAGTACGAATCCACTTATGCTGGGGAGAGGAGGGAGGATGAATTTCACCAATGAAATATAATCCCCATTTTGTGAAAGGGCTTTTAATAGAAATAGGTTTTAATGGCAAGGGAAAAAAATTTCTCTTTCCTTCAAATATTTGGAATTTATGATAGGAATTTATCATCCCATGAATGTCAGGGAATAAAGTTGGCCAATAAAAACCAACTCTAAGGATTTTATTAGTAGCAGTTTTCCAATAAAGGTGTCCACCACAGTCACCCGCATGGAACTCCTGCATAACATTTTCTGCACCGTCCTTTAACAAAAATTTGAGTAAAATACCTCCAACATCTTTCCAGTATAAGACATTTTCCAGAATGCAAAATTTAACAGCTTTCAATTTCAAAAATCTTGATTTTGTTTTTGTCAGACGAGGAGGAGCATTCAAGTTAAATAAAACATATAAAAGGTTTGCATACTAGGGAGAGTTTAAGAATGCTTCATCAATTTGTGGAGTCACATGTTCCTCTTGATCATCCAATGAACAAATCATATTGATATTTAATGCCTGAAAATTGGACTCAGCTATTAGTTTGGCCAGCCATTGTCCTTTGATCAATTTGGTGGGTCTGATTTCTAAATAGTATTCCAGAATGATGGAAATCCATTATCCTCGCTTTCCATCAGGCCCATTCTGTATTAAAATTTCTTTGACCACTGCATTAGGAACATAAGAAATAATATGGGAATCTAAAATATATACTCTAAAATATTTTATTGCTTTAACCAATGCAAAGGCCAATTTTTACATAATATTGTATTTCAGAGAGGTATCCCTTAAAGCTTTTCTAAAGAATGCAATAGTCTATTCAAATCCTTCACTGTTTTTCTGCAATAGGACAAATACAATAGTATGTTCAGAGGAAAAGGAAAAGATTATGAAATATTTGGTAAAATCTGGGCTAATTAGCACCGGAGTTGTTGTTAATGCATGTTTGACTAAATCAAAAGATTGTTTAGCTTCAATATTCCACTTGATTTCTAAATTTTTCTTAAGTATGTTGGTTATGTTTCTAAGAAGTTCTGCAAGGTTAGGAATGAATCTCCTTAGGAAATTGATTTTACCAATAAAAGACTGAAGTTCTTTGAGGTTTCTTGGGTGACTGATTTTAAGTATACCTTCAATCCTACTTGGATCAATCCAAATACCATCCTTAGAAATAATATGACCAAGAATTTTTACTTCTTCAAGACCAAAAAGTGTTTTCTTAGGTTTCAATGAGATGCCAAACCTTCTACATTTCTCAAAGACTCTTCTTAGATGTGTCAAGTGTTCCTCATCAGTTTTCAAATAGACATTGATGTCATCAAGATAAATCACAATAAAATGTCCAATTTCATCAGAAAAAGCAATATCCATTATTCTCTGGAAAGTAGCTCCATTATTCATCAATCCAAAGGGAATTTTCACATACATGAAAGTTTCCTATGTTGTGGTGAAGGCAATTTTATCCTGGTCATCAGGATGCACTAAGACTTGGTTGTAACCTGAGAAACCATCTCATAAAGAAATCCTACTAGATCCTACTACCCTTTGTAATATGTGATCCATTTTTGGTAGTGGGTAATTATCTTTTAAGGAGACCTTGTTTAGATTCCTGAAATCAATACATAATCTGATTTCTCCAGTTATATTTTTGTAGGCACGATGTTTGATACCCATTTAGAATATCTAATAGGAACTATGATTTTAGCATCATACATTTTCTTTACTTCTTTTTCAACCAAAGGCATTAGGACATGATTTATCCTACGCAATTGTTGTTTAAATGGTTTTTGATATTTTTCAATTGGAATTTTATGTTGTATGATACTAGTGTCATAGGATTTCAAGTCTTCATAACTCCATGAAAAAAAATCTATGAACTCTTTCAACAAGGCTATGTACCTTTTTTTTGTAACAATAGGCAGTGATTTTGATAGTTTTATCATTTTGGGATTTTGTTCACTACCTATGTTACACTCTTCTATGTTTGCTCCTATGGGTTCTATTTTTGGTATTTTCGCTACATCACTGAAATAAAAAAGTTCTTCTAAAGGGACAAGTCCTCCAGGTAGGACATTATCTTTAAGCTGAAGTACCTCAAATTCTTCTTTTTCTGGGTCTTTTTCATGCAATTATGACTTATGTACACTTTTATTTGCTGGATTATTTACATCAGAAACGTCAAACTGTTTATCTATATTATCCTGTACATCAGTTTGATTTTGTAATTCACAATCTAAATCTATACAACTATCTTCAAACTCATCCTTTTACTGTAAGAAACTCTCAATATGTTTGTCACTCCCAAAAAATTGGGAATATCTCATGTTATCAGGAACAATCAAACAATGTTTAACTTCCACTGTGTATTATTTATTGGGATGGGGTAACATACAAGTGCTTGTTGAAAAAGCCAAACCATTAGCTAGGATATTCTGATTTCGTGGAACGACAACAAGATCATATTCATAAAAATTTCTTAGAAAGTCAAGCACGACATTTATGTACGCTCTCAATATAGGATTTTTTGCATCATATTCTCCTTTGATTTGTTTTATGATTAATTTAAAATCTCCATGAACAGAAATTCTTTTGGCTCCCAACTTTTTCAGCAATTGTAACCCTAAGAGAACTGCCTTATATTCTGCTATATTATTAGTGCACTGAAAATTAAGTTTGTAGGAATGACCTTCTACATGATTATTATTTGTATTACTCACCCAAACACCAACCCATGAGCCTGCTTTTCCACATCAGCCATTGAAACTCATGTTCCAAAAAGAATCAGTTTCAGTGTTTAGTGGTACAATTTGCATTGGGTTTTCCTGTTTTTCAACATAGTTGTTTTCTACCTTGGTAACTTGCGCATCAATTTCTCCATCATTATAAAGAATGAAATATTCAAGGTCAGAATGAACCGAGTAAAGGGGGTAGTTATGTGGTTTCTCTTGGATACTCACCATATACTTCATCAAGGTTTCCCTATACAATATTCTCTTTTGACCAAATACTGGTATTGTGGCATAAGACATCTCCATTTGAAGGGCTCCTTGTAACTTTGCTCCCCATGAGCATGAAGACATAATGTCATACTTAGGAGGGATTTCCGCTACTACTATGTCCATTACTATACTTTTAGCTGGGATTTGAGCTAAAGTGAAACATATATCTTTAATAAGACCTAAACATCTAACTTTTTTGGAATTGAAAAAATATAAATCTTTGTAAGGTCTAGTAATTTCAAGGCCAAGTTTCTCCATAACAACTTTTGGCATTAAATTATGATATGCACCTGAATCCAACAGTGCATTGTGGAGAACCTTGTGATGAACATTAAGACTGACATAAAATGGAGGAACACCTCCTTCTTGTGGTTTACCATCAACTTCTGGTCCAAAAAAAAGGACAGGTTGATCATCATTCATATTGACAATGTCTATATTTCCCCCTATATTTAATGCTTTCATGACTTGAGTCCTGTTAGCCACCTATAATAATTTGTCAAAGCAAACATGTGGCTAAATTTGTCATCAAGCCTTCAAGTGATAAAATCCCTTGAAAATATATCATCCTTGAAGTCTTATGGTTTTCCTATCCTGGAGGTTCATCTTCACTGCTGTTTCCATCTTAAAACCATGCTGATTCACCAAAGAAAGCTGTTCAGAAGGCCTCTGAGACCGCCTATTTTCACTCTCCCCCCCCCCCATTTTCATAAAGCCTTCTTTCATCTTTTAACCCTCCATTTAGCCTCAAAGGCCTCAAATCCTCTTCAAGCCTTGTGAAACCCCTTTACAAGGTTTAAAACCCCGTCTTCACCCCTATCGGAACCTCCAAATTCCTCAAAAAACCCTTCAAAATCCTTAAAAATATTCATTTTCGCATTAAGGCCTTAAGCCCCTTTGGCCTTAACCCTAGCCCCTTTCCTTGCATGTGACCCGAAGCCATAACCAGGAGCTAGCCCCATCGTGCAATCGCAATCGGGGTTCCCTATTTCTTTGTCACCTTTTACTTTTAAAATCCCCGATGCGACAAGCCCTTTCTTTTTTAACCCTCGGTCTCCTTATATTTTTCATGGGACCACACCCCTTCGTCACATCGCAAAAAAAAACATAAGCCTTCTTTCCAAAGCGTGGGTCCTCTAATGGCCCAACCCACCGATTTGATCTTGGCCGTTGAATCCACAAGAACCAATGACCGAGATTGCGTCGCACTCTGCCCATAACCCTTTGCCATCGCCCCTTCGATCGAGATCCAACCGTTCATTCCCCCTGATCCAACGGTCAGGAATTAACCCGATAGCCCATCGAACATGTCTACCACGTGACAAAGGTGCTGACGTAACTGTTGCTCCCACCGTCCATGCCCGTGCATCTTACCTCCCGTCG
The DNA here is from genome assembly GCA_034641835.2 of Pinus albicaulis. NCBI lineage: Eukaryota > Viridiplantae > Streptophyta > Pinopsida > Pinales > Pinaceae > Pinus > Pinus albicaulis. The sequence goes on along the minus strand of CM076581.1, from coordinate 228,772,988 downwards.
CGTGCTATCCGCACTGTTCGATCTGTCACCCCAGATCCGACGGTCAACATTGCGCCTCCCCCGCAGTGCGCTACTTCCGCGTGATAAAAGCAGTTTCCAAAATCCACGTGTCAATCAATGTATGGAATCGCGTTACTTTGGTCCCAAACCACCTCCCCCCATTTTGTTGCATGAAAACCATCCCCAGTTTTCCGCCATACCGCTACCCTCTGTAACGTCACTTTCGCTTTTAATCCCAGTCGTCGATCTCTGAGATCGAACGGTCCACATTATATCGCGATCTCTTTCATTCGCTTTTCATCCCTCTCCTGAAACACTTCATCGAGAGAGCTCCACTGTAGATCATCCTGATCTAACGATCCAGGTCTCTTGTCGCACTCAAACCCCATCAGACCTAGTTAGCTACTCTGTTAGGGTTGTCCTCCCATTTTTCCGCTGCATCCACATTTTTCCTCACTGCTCCTCCACCCTCACGAGCCTCTGAAGCAGTCATTCCTACTCCTGCAGGTTTTTTATAACGTGTTTATCATGTTTTTCAGGGTTCAAAGGGTGATGAATTGATACAATCTCCACAGTCACATTCAGGTGACATATAATACAAAAAGACTATCATAGAGCCGAAGATCGCAGAGGAAGAAATCACTAGGAAGGTTTAAAAGCATGTTTTATTGAAGATCGGGGTTATTGACCATAACATAAACCCTCCAGGGCCTCTGTAACCTGTATATTCACAAACACAGGCCAACAGAAGTCTAAAGAGTATCAGAAGAAGACTACCAGGATTAGCGCATGATACTTGGATTTAAGTATCTAATCCGCAGCTAAGGACAATGAAGAAACTTAATGAAGCTCAGACCATAAAATAATCAAGTCATATTAGTGTTTCAAAGTATGAGTGATTTGATATCAGCAGAGCGTTCTTTTCCCTAAGAAGGAAAAATTCACACAACCTACTCTTTTCTTCATCGAGCCCCAGAGAAGTTATTATTCTGATAGAAAGTCCTAAGAACTGTCAGCGCATTAGTTATAAAGTATGGAAGACTTGAAAGAAAAATCTCCACGTTTCTTGTCTTAGAGTATGAACAGAGTACTACATCTAGGAAAGTATCTCCAAGAACATACCCTTGGAGTTATTGTCAATCTAACAAAGACTCCTAATTCCTCTAAAAGGTACACACAGTCAATGTAAAATCATTAAGCGGAGTGGACATCTGAAATACTTCCTCCCTCTGTTTTAATGAATCATTTAAGTTCTATCTACCACTACTATCACCCTTTCACCTATAAGAACCCATGAGAAATACATCGAAAATGTTGGTTGGTTGTTGGAAAATCACTGATTGTAAGCAAATTAAAGTTAGAGGTCTCTGAGTCGTTGTTGTAAATAGGTTGGGAGATAATTTATGGATGTATCAAGCTATTGGATAAGAATGTATGTGACTAGTTTTTCTCTACAAATATGACAAGCATGTTCACTGGATACTGATCTACATCATTGGTGATGTGTCTCTCTTGGTGATTGTTTCCTCTTTTTTTCACATCATGTTCCACTTTCTATGATAAGAATCAGTAATTTTAGCTTAGGATATACTGTTGGAAATACCCTAATGTTTCCTGCACTTTCTTATCTTTAATGTTTTCTGCTAATTGTGTATTTTAGAAAAATTCAACATAATTTAGCCAGTATAGAAGTTGGTTTGTCCATGCTTACTGATGTATGAATTTAGAGTTTGTTTCTTAGATGTTCTTGTTTGGTTCGGCTGAAAGAATTAGGAAATAGGGAGATCTAGAGTTAGCCCTGTCCCTTAGGTCCTCTTTCCAACAGTCAGCTTCTCAAAGATCCCTTAGAGTTGAATGTCAAAAGCAGAGAAGGTTAAAAGTCTTTCTCTGATCTTAGACCTTCACTCTATGTTAAACCTTAAATGTTTTCTACTGTCTGAAAGTGGTCAGGAGGTCTGTTGAATTGTTGTCTTTGAAGTTAGCCTCATTAGGAGTATTGACCATAGAGGTAGAAGGTATGCCTTATCCCTTGGCTTAATCTGAAGTTGCCACCTTGAAAGGCTTTCCTTGTTTTTCCCATTCATTCCCTTATTTGTTTCATCTCATGCAATCATCTTAGGAGATCCTCTGATGTAGATGACTAGCCCTTTGAAAGCCTTGGATATTTGAATTTCAAGTAAACCCTTTTATGACCCCATTGCCCAATGGATTTGTATTCTCTTTGAATTATCTCCCCATTGTCGAAAATCCTCCATTCCTCAAGTCCTTTGCCTCTTACTAAACCCTTTGTCAATGTTTCCCAACCAAACAAACAAAACAAAACCCTTGTGCTGTATAACTAGCCTAATACCTTAAATTGAACATCGAAGATATAAATTTCTTTACCTTTATAGAGAGATCCCTCTCTGGATCCAGGAAGGCTAGATCCTGAGATCCCAAAGTGGTTTGATGTTGTCTTGTCATTTGGTATTGCCAGATCTGCCAAATCACAGGAACCCCAACAAGTCCTGTACACATTTTTGTTTATTAATTCAATTAAGGGGATATAAATTTTTAGTTTGGCAGGTTCATTTTCAATACTGAATGGTGTTTGGCTCTTAATCAGATTTGAAAAATCAGATTTTTCAACATCTAACTTTGTGGCAGTTTCTGTTTGTTGACTAGTAGCGGGGACATCAGTTTCTACAGATTTAGAAGAAGTATCAACTGTTCTTTTAACAGGACTTTCTATGGTCTTGTTTCTAGAATTATCTAAACCTTTCTTAGGATCTTCTATATTTTTCTTATGATCAGATTCAAAGACCTTTTTGGTAGAATTTTTAGTGTTCTTTTTACTGGAGGTGTCTAAGTTTCTCTTGCTCCTAACATTGTATTGCCTATGGCATTAGGGGAATTTTGAGGTCTAAAATGGGCCTCCTAAAGAAAACGTACAATCAAAATCACTTTATGAGAACCAATCACATTTTAGGGGATGACATCATCCCTAATGGTTGAAGTGGCATTGCTTGAGTTAAAGGTACCTACTTGTAACATTCTCAATTGTGGATAAAAACTCATGGTTAACCATGGTAGTGCTCTAAGTACTTTTAAAGTCAAAGTAAAGTACTCATAATAAATGTCATTTCACACTTTTTGAATAAAAATATATTATTTCCATTTCATATTTCTTGAAAGAAACAATGCATATCCCTATACATTTATTATATTATATTGTATTATATTTATTATTTTTATATAGTATATTAAATACATGTTATTATACAATTTAAATAATATAAATTTTAATTAATAACATATACTATAATTAAGAATTTATAAATTTATATTTATATTTTATTTTAAGTTATTTAAGTACAAAGGACAAATGCATTAGTTGCTCAATGATAATGACTTTTTCTTGAAAAGCTCATTCTTATTTATAGTCACATCAATACAATTTTCTTATTAATTTTATTTTAATATAACTTTTGAATTGAATTTAACTATGGTTACATGGATTGTGGTGCAAAAAGTGAATTGAAAATTCATAAATATTATTTTATTGGTTTAGCTATTATTTTATTATCTCCTTAGGAGGCCCATTTTAGACCTCAAAATTCCCCTAATGGACTTCTATGATGGAATTTTCAAATCCTTTTTTGTATTTGTCAGCCTCTTCAGCTTCAAGTTCAATTTGGGTAAACAAAAATGATTCTTGATCCTCCTGGGTGAGAAAAATAGTATTATCTTCATTTACACCGATTAAATTATTTATTTGGTTTTCTTCTACCTATTCAGTTATTTCCCCATCTTCATTAGCATAGTTCTCCTGAATTGGAGGCCAAATATGTTGATCAGGGCCTCTTTGTTCTATTTGTATTATCCGAGGAGGGTTTCTTCTGGGATTTTGATTACAATTTTGAGGTGCAGGATGGTTTTCTCTAGGGGCAGTCCTCTCGTTCAAACTAATCCTCTCCAACGTTCTTTCTACAGTTCTTGTCAAGGCATCAATTTTGGCATCAACTGAGGAAGTTAAAGGTTCATCTCTTATGGTAACTCTTCTCTCATTTCTCACCATTGCTCTCTTTGCTAACAGATTGGCTTCTACACTTACTACATATCTCTGCATTTCTTCTAATGTTGTTAAATTTATCTCTCTTAGTTGGTAAGACATTTCTGGCTCAAAAAAATCTGGTAATTTTACTAAAGCTAAACCTTCGGGTGGTTTTAAGTGAGCAGGAATTGCATTTTATAAACTATTGAATCTAGTGCAATAATCTTGAACACTTTCTGTTGGGGCCCTCCTAATACTTTTATATTCAGATAAAATTTGAAGAGGTTTCTTTTTAACTTCCCTCCTATTAACGAATGTCTCATGAAATGCAAGCAGATCATTAATACTATTGGAAGCCAAACCTTTGTACCATTTCCTTACTTCTCCGCTTAAACTCTGAGTAAAAATTCTTAATTTAACACTCTCATCATCAACTTCTTGAAGGTCAAAACAATCATTCATCTGGTCGATATGTTGTTGGTTTGTTAAAGGAACAGTCCCATCAAATTGTGGAATTTTTTACTGATAATCTTGTGGCATGTTTACCAGAGGTGCAAGTAGCCCTAATGGAGCATACCTTACTTCCATGATTGGTGGAGGAGGAGGTAGAGGGGGATTAACAATAAGTGGGGAAAGTTGAAGGAGGTAAATGTGATGGGGTTGGTGTAGTGTTATGAGGAAAGAAAGGAGAATTTGTGGGAATCACCAAAGTGGTAGGACTAGATGACTTAGGGTATGAAGACTGAGAAGCTATAGAAGAAACATCTATGTTTAAAGCATACAATTCAACTGATTATTGAAGATAAGTGTCTTCGAATGTTGAAGCAAAGCTTGTTACCAAATCTTGAAGGTCATCAAAATCCTGTCGAAGTTGAAGGTCAGACACAGTCTGTGAAGAAACTTCTCTTACTAGACTTTATTGTAAAATTAATGGATCAAGTATAATCTTATCTACCCAACTCTCAGATTTAGTCCTAAATAAACCTTGTTTGAATTTTAAATCAAATTCAAAGTCTCGTATAGTGTCAAGCTTTTCAAGAAGAGAATTTGTCTAAGAAAGAGGCTTATTTTTCTTTGGATTCTCTGATTTTCTGGTTTTTCTTAAGATGTTTTCAGGATTATCCACTATAGTTTCAGGATTTGGGTCAGGATGAGATATAGTGTAGGCTCTTTTGGGAGACATAACTAAAATCTTAAGCACACACACTATGTTTATTTACAAAAATGAAAGAAAACCGATCTTTATGAAATATATCTATCATACACAGTTATACAAACCAGGTTTTCAGAATTCGAAAGAAATGACAATTTTTCAATTCGTTAGTTCCCCAGTATGGTCGCCACTATGTTATCGTTATATAATTTTAAGATTGGAAAGAATAATTATATAGGAAAACATCAAACCGCTTTTAAAACTGGTAATCTAGCCCTTCCAACTTCAGAGAGGGCTCTCTCTATATAATTTAACTTTGTTTCCTTAATTGATATTAGGTTAGTTATGATGATGGATGAATTGCGTGTTTGGTTGTTTGATTGGTTGCTTGGTTAGTTGGTTGGATAAGTGATATTTTTGAGTTAATTATTTTCCATTTGGCTATGGAGTCAAACAAAAGATAAGTGATGCATCAAAATTTTCAAAGAGTGATCACAGGGCAAGCTAGTTACAGTTACTGGATTTTTAATTCTAAATGAACCATGAAATGAAGCATGAGTGATTTTAGTAGTGATTGAAAAGATTGCATACAAGAATTTCTCAATCAGTCTTCAGAAGAAAACATAAATATTGCAAACACGGCCAGAAATAAGGTGTTCCAATAACAAATCTTACTTCTTCACTTTCTGTTTTAGAATTAGATTAAAAAACTGTAAGGAAACAGAGTGGAAACAAATATCACAAAAGGAAAGACATCACCAGTAACATATAGCACAAGTATCTTGTTAATGGTCTTCTTTATTGCTGTATCACTAGCTCAAAAAAGTACACAACTCAAAAGAGAAAATTACAATAATCAAAGTCCAACCCTTGATACTTCAAATGAAAAATTATTTAAACTAAATCTATGAAGGATGTTGTATTAAAAAAGGAAATCTCTTTATTAATTACAACACAATTATGTTAAAATAATGTGCTCCAAAAAGGTGGAGTAATTTGAGAAATTGCAGACATCTGGCACTTCTACCTAGGGAACCGTTGCTTCACGTTCTAACCGTTTTTGTGCATGATATGACTGTTGAAAATGGCAACAAGAAAAAGTGAAGGAGGCCTCCTGAAATATCTTTCCTGATCCTAGTTGGAAAGTGATCACCTAAACTAGGTGGGGACCACACATGTGATTTTTGTCGAAAAGTCTATTTTTAGACTATGTCTATTTTTAGACATATGGAGCATGTTTCGGGGATTCCAGTTTGAGATTCTTGAAGTATGTGTCATGTTGGTAAAAATAGATGAGACTCTATTTTTGAGGTCAAAGAGGTCGAAGTCTATTTTTAGACTGCCTCTCCTTAAAACAGGGAAGTCAAATATTATTTACCCTTAATAATGTTTGGACTATAAACAACAGTTTACTCTCTTGGAGCACTTCAGTTCGAGCTACAGAAGTGGCTCATGCATCTGACAGAGGAATCACGTGGTTCCCAAGGGTTTGATGGCATCATGCATGGTTGACTTAGGACAGAGCTCAGTGGCGAGTTCGATGATGTTGATAAAGCGGTTAATGGAGATGGCAGGTGCAGTTGCCTAGTTGGGCTGGTGCTATTTAGTTTAAGCTGGCTAATACATGGGGTAGAGTTGTGCTGGTCATGTGTTTAATTCCTGAAGTTATGCTCATTATTCAACTAAAAGCACATCGGTTCTTTCGGTGCACTGAACATGGTTCGGTGGCGAGCAAGTGAAAGAGGTAGATGAAGGGTTGAGTTATTTCTCCGGTTGGGACGTTGGTTATGCATGAGTTGCTACACTTGGAGGAATTTCCCATGATAGATTCACATTTGTGACGAGAGATTAGAGCAGGTCTCTATTTAGGCAGGCCATGTTTACAATAGAAAGCGGAAATTAGTGGGTGTGTTTTGAACCTGTGACTTGTTCAAAACCAAGTTAGTTTTTGTGTAGATTTGGGAGATAGTACTGAGTACTTGTGAGGAGTTTGTACTATGTATTTGCTGCATGTTCTCTCCATTTATAATATACTATAGCTGGGGGTTTTCAGCTATAAGATTTCTCCATACATACTGTGTTAATGTGTGTAATGATTTGATGTGCTATCGCTTCTATTCTTTCCGCATGTGACAATTAATTGTAGAAGAGATTATGTGTTATGCATGCAATTCGAAATTGATGTGTGATCGGGTTAATCTCCATTGAATAAGTGATTTATTCAGAAAATTTCTACACTGAATGTTGTTGCGTTGGCCTATTGTGCTAGCTGTAGTTGCTCTTCACTCATCCTAGTATTCGCACAACTTTTCCCACCTATCATCATCAGGGAGAAAAATCTTGTTTGCCTTTCGATAGATTTTGTCCACCTCCGTGTATCGAGCAAACATGGGTTTGACCAAGAAATATGTTTTATATCATGCTGTATGTAAAAATCATTGCTCATAGCTTCCATGAAAGCTCTTCCTGTCATTGCACCCTTAATATTTGAGAATTTTGATGTATCCTGTGCAATTTCCTTGATTTTCTTCATGTAATCATCCCTGGCCATGAGTCTTTCATTGATGACAAACAAAGAAGGCAGGCCCCTTTTGGTTAATGGCTCAATCCTATTAAAGAACCTACTGACTACAAATTCCAGTCCATTACACGTTTCCTCAAGCTATTGTACCAAATTCCTTAGTGTAAGGACTTTCTTCACGTCTAGAATTGTTTCAGTTGTCATGTACTCCTAGATCATCAAACTCATATATGTTTTTAGCAATGAAGAACTTAATGATCTTCTTAGTTGTCTCAGGCATATTTCCCAGGTCCTTAGTTATATCTGATTTGGCTTTATTTTCTTTCTCAATCAGGTCCTTCTGCTAAAAAATGATTTGGATATATGGCCAGATTTTATTCATGGACTCAGTGATGCTGGCCCATATGATTTCCTTGATTTTCCCCAATGTGTTGCCAGTATATAGCTCCTTTAGTGATTTCTAATGACTTTATATATGCTTCTGATATCTTTGTGACTTTGTAGAATGAGAAATTTTAGTCTTCAGCATATGATCCTGTAAAATCTTGTGTTGGGCCTGCAATTTTTTGATTTCCTTTGTCTGCAATAACATATTTTCCACTAATTTAGAAAGCTAATTTGCAACATATCCTGTAATAGTTGCTAAAGTTGTTGATGCAAGAATGGATGTAAGGGGTACAACATATAATGGAACAATTGTAGTTTTGACAGCTTGTTATTTCTATTTGACCATCTTTTCCATTTCGACCTCCATCTTTTTCAATTTCTCAGACTGATCCATGATGAGTTTCATCATGTTAGATTTTTGGGTCTCTATTTGTTCTATCTCTTTTGTAAGAGGGTCCTCTGTAGCTGAAATCTTCATCTGCTTCTTCAAGGTTGCTATATCTACATTTTTCTTCTTAATAATATCCTCCACAACCTACAAATTTGATGGGTCATACCCTAACTTCAAAACCATATCTTCCAATGTTTTAATCCTTGTATCCTTGGACATTGAAGAGATATTTTCCATCTTAAGCTGAGATTGTATATTTTCCAAGGAGACCTGCAGCTTAGAAAAATTCATGGTTGTGTTAGTTAAGGTGGAAGATATCATTTCTCCTGTCTGTTTGTGCGTTCCCATCTGATCGATTGGGTGTATGTCCTTGATGCTGAATTCAAAGGAACTCTTCTTGTAATCTTCAGCTATGTTGGGTTTCACAATTTGAGCTTCTAAAAATGCCATATTCATCTTCCCCTTTGCTCAATCAAAGGTAGATAACAACCTGCTTTGTGAGCTAGAGCTCTGCTTCCAAAATTGGGTGTAAGTGTTATTTTTCAGGATTTATTTCCTAAGTTTGATCTCCCTGAAAGTATCAAATACTATTTTCTCCCTTTCTCCTGTAGTAGCACTAGATGAATCTATTTGGAGGGCCTGCTATTGATTTAGGATAGAAGTAGAGGTATTAGGAGAAGTGATAGGCTTTCCTCCCACTGGAGATGATCCTGGAGTATCTAGGATATCAATTATGGTCTCCTGCTCTGTTTCTTTACCTTCATCAATGTCCATATGTATTCTGGCCCTTTTTCTATACTTCATCTTGAATTCTTTTTTTGAAGTATCAGTCACTGAAGGTGACTGATCTTCCATTTTCATTTTTCCTTTGACCTCCTATTTGTCTTATTTTCTCAATTTATTCTAAGTTACAGGTGTTTGTAAACTTGAAGTGGATATGGCATGATCGTGTGCCTCTTGCAAGGTATTTTCTGTCCATTCTGGTTGATTCCTGAATTGCTCTATGTCTAGTCTTTGTGTATGAATATAGGGTGTAGACTCATTATCCACCCTCAGTTTAGAAATGACCCCAAAGGGATCATAAGACCATGTGAAGCTAGGAGAAAACTTCATTTATTTCAATCTCTTGTCAACCTCCTCTCCTGTTGTCTTGTTGTTGCATATAAATGGCCCTATCTCAGACTTTATCCTGAACTGTGATTTATTTTTCGCTGAGACAAAGTGTGCCTCATTTGCATTCAACATTTTTCTAATATATTCGAGGGGAAAAATACTCATGGGAAGGAATTTTGGTAGCTTATAGGGTGGCAATTCACCCCCATATGCTCTCAGCTTTGTATAATTTTGGTATAAATACCAATCTATTGTCCTGGCCGGATTTGAAAATTGCATTATTCTTTTGATTTCTTCACTTATACTGGGCTCAACATGCCATTCAGAATACTCATTGCAGGATGTATAAATAACTCAACAAACTATTTATAACTGAATTCTTCTTGCTCCTTCATCAGTAAATTTGTCCAAAAAATGACATACTGAGGGTGTCCATCTTCATCCATTTTCTTCATTGCAATCTGGAACTTTTCTGCCTGAAAATACAAGAATATGTAAATAATGATAGAAGTATATTTAAATACTCCTTCAGTATGAAATTTTGTAAAATAGTCATGGATGTTATCAACCAAGAATTGGCTAAAATCAAACATGATAGAAGGATTGGAGTTTATACACAGTATAGTCAAAAAGCTTATAATTGCCTCATATATCCATTGATCAGAGTAGTACCCTAGGAGTTATGCAAGGACTGTGGCTATTTTCTTGGTTCTCTCAGGGAATAAAGATGAGGGATATGGGGGATTTTTCTTAGGAAAGGGAGTATTTTCAGTGACGAATAGCTCAAGGGTTGAGGCTCTCTTATCAAAATCAATCTTCTGGTACAGGTCTATGATGGCTTCTCAGGAGAATGGGGTAGTATTTTCTGCTGAAGGTCCCTACATCATTTTGATAATGGATTGGGTTGTGATTGTAAACAAAACCTCACCAGTAGTAGCAATTATAGCTCTCTGGTTAGGAATGTAGCATGCATAGCACCTTCTAATGAACTCAGGGGCACTGCGGGTTTTAGTAAAAATATAGTAAGGTAGGTTGGTGTCCCACAAGCAGATATCATCAACACCAATGAGCTTATCCTCTAACCAGAAATAAACATCGAAGAGGTCAAACTCATAGAGAATTTCATGAATCTTGAAATCTTTTTCAGCTAAGCTAACATGATCGAGGTTAATCAACAAGTGAATCATGGGATTGAAGGGGGGTTCCTGACCTTTCTTCTTGGGTGGCATAGTTGATTCTGGTTGTAGAATGATTGAATTAGTTGTAGTTGCAGGTTAGCATGGCGTAGAAGCAGAATTGTTTTGAAAAGAATGTGGAGAAAAACGGGAATTTCTTGTGCTTGACCTGAAAAATCCAAATAAATCTGTAGCAGAGATGAATGAGTAAAGTTTCAAACCAGGCAGGAGGGTTGGGTTTTATAATTTCTCTGGATTTCCCATTGTCCATGGTGTGGGGTCGTTGATTAATGGTTAAACCCATTAATTAACTAACAGACTGATTTTGGGCGGGAGCGGAGCTAATTGGATGTGCAACAGATGGATGATGTGGCGGAAGGTGGTAGGAGGAGGGATAATGGTCACAATTAGGAGGGCAGTATATGGTAGCGGAGAAACAAATTTTTGGAGGGGGTAGTTCTTGGTAAGTGTATTTGGTGAGGGGGGTGCGAAATCATGAGCGCCTGCCACGTATGAGGTGGGGCCTCTCCCAATACCACTGACTTTGGACCCCCCCTCCGATGATAAAGTTCGTATGGTGCAAGGGTGGCAAAAGGTAATTGTGACTGTCCGATCATGATGGATGATGGAAAGGTGTTGGGGTAATGATATGATGTGATGGAGGAGTGGTGGGGTCGAGGAAAATTAATTGTGCGGAAAATAATATATAGATAGTGAAAAACTTAAGGAAATAGGGAAATAAAGGTATAATTACCGAATATCTCAGTATAAATAATACTTTTGAACTTAGGATATGTATCCTTTTAAGCTTTCCAACATACAAAATGTCTCCATTCTGCAACTTAGGATATAGTATTTCATGTTTTCCCCAAAGTATTTCATGTTTTTTTTCCCAAAATAACCTTCTCTTCCTTTACCTACCCTTTCTTCTAACCTAACATTTTTTTCTTATTTTCTTTTGCAGGGTGCATTTGAACTAGCAGACCCATATTATCTCTTTTTTTTATGAAAATCTATCCTATCATAGTCCTTATTTCTCTAATTGATTCAGATTACACTATTGAATCAATTTCATTTCTACCTATCTACTGACTTACCAATATTAAACTGTTTGGTAAGTCTTTATTCACTAACCTATTCAACAAAAATTCAAACTTGTTCAATCATGCTTAAATTATATGAATTGAACAAACTAACTTATCAGTAGTGGCATTTTGACTTGTAGCACTTTCAGTATTATTCTTTTTTGGGGTTTTCTTTTTCTTTTCATTCTTTCTCTTTTGACATACCCTCTTTTTCTTTTTCATTTTTTTTGGAGATCATTTGAAGATTGAAAATCATGTAGAATATGTAATTGTAACTATAAAATACTCAATCACCTTGAGATCCTATAATTTATAAGACCCTAACACCCTCGTAACCAACAAAGTCCATATTAGTGACCAAAAAAAGAAACATAATATCTAAAAATTTGAATAATCTGTTGGCCATAGACTCAACTTGGATGACCTTTTCCTTGGAAATAGATAGAAATATTGAAGATTTGATGGAAAATATAAAAGAGAAAGATAAGAGCTTGAAGAAAGCACATCAAAAAATCAAGAGGCTTTGGAAGGAAAATCATGATTTGTTGGCTTAAATCTCTTTTGATAAATATTATCAAAGTGAAACAATGGAGGAGAATAAATCATTGGAAGACATTGTGAAGAAATTGTACTAAGAACTAGGGAAACACCATAAAGTTGTTGCCATAATCGTCTTAATTCAAAACGTGGCTATAGGGAAAAATGTGAAACTCCAAGACACCTTGTAAACTATTGATATGATGAATGCATGGAGTACGAAATTCCTCGATTCACTAGAAGCATTGTGAATAAAAGGTGAACTAAGTTGGGAAAGAGATAAAGTTGAAATTAGAATCACCATTTGAGCACAAGCAAAGCTTGAAAAGGATATGATGAAAACTATAAACACCTATCAATAGCATCACATCATAATTGAGAGACTACTAAAATATCACAAGTTAGTCTCCGTTAGATCCCAAGGAGAGGTGAGGCCTGAGTAGGATATTAAACATGAAGTACATGTAATGATTCTTTCATGGCAACTAGCATTCACAGAAAAAGATACAAAGCTGACCAAAGAGACTTTGAAACAACATCTGGTGGAGCCCACTAAGTTGCATACCATGATCACTTTGTTATTTTATAAAATCCAAGCTTATTTGAAGACAGTGATGCCTAATACATGTGAATTCGAAGTCATTAATGAAGGTTTAATTGCAAGAAAAAAATCATATATTGCAACAGACTATAAGGCTTGGCACACTCATATGACCCAAGAGTTACAAATCCAAGTGTAAGACTTCACAATTTTGGGGATGAGCTCAAGTTAGATGTTTTTTTATTCAAAATATTATATTGGAATTTTAATGTAATTATGTAAAATAAAACAAGATTATAAAATAAAGTGAATAGAAATTATACACGAGGGTAGGTGAAAAGTCATGGAAGGTGAAAAGTCACCTCACTTTTATATAAATATAACCTTCTAATAAGGAGAAAATAATTTTAGTTTTTTTACTCTTGGGGGATTTGTGAAAGGGAGAAGCTTCTAATCATCTTAAGGACTAGTTTAAGATTTATGCACTCCCACTATTTGGATTCTTGAAGATACTTTATGATTTGGCATTGATTGTTTCGTTCTAATATTTAGAAGCTTTATCGACTATTGTAAGAATTTTCTTTATTGTTGTTAGTTAATACATAATTGTTTTATATTTGTGGTGGGTTAATGAACTATTTTTTTTGTTATAAACTCTTATCATTCTAAGAATTTCTTGTTGGTTTTCACATGTGTTTATGTTTGTTGTTGATTGTAAATTGTTTCACAATTAATATCTAGTATACTTAAGTGTTCATGTATCTTAAGTAGAGATTTCTATCACTCTTTCTCTGAGATTCATGCTTATTATAAATATGTTGTAGCATTTATTGTACAAATTCATTTAAAGTGTTTTAATTTAAGTTGATTTTATTCATCTTCCATCAAGGGATTAATTTGGATTTCCCTTTCATACCTCATTCATGCAAAATTCCAATATTCGCAAAAACATAAGATGGAAGTTAAGCCAAAAAACCAATTGGGACTCTCATCCCAAACAATGTGAATACTAATTGGGGCGTCATATAGGAGATGTCGTCTTAAGACTGTAAATGGTCTAATCAGTCTCTTCAACAATATGCCATAGACAAAAATGTGTAGGAAACAATGATTAATGAATTGAGAATCTATTAATCTCATGCATAAGTTAGGGTATTGATAGTAAATTTTTTTTTGGTTACACCTCTATGAAAAGTATACCATAGAAACCATCCAATAATGTGACTCTTGCATCCATTCACATGGTAGGATACATCAATGTGATGGCTCAGATACACTAAGGTTATGTTAGCAAATGAATTGATGAATAAAATAATAATAATATATTTGTTGTAGTGATTTATTTATGTATTTATTAAATGGTTTGAATATCAAGGTCATATATTGAAGGAGAGAAGGCATAGATCAAAAGATAAAGTAACATGGTAGTGTCACACATAAAAAGAAAAAAGATATGGATCAAAATATAAAATAACATAATAGAATATGGTATAAGACAAATTTCATAATTACAGTTGGAAAACTATGGAAGACGAGGGCATATGTAAGGCATTGGTGAGTTATCAACATCCTTGATTAGAATACCCATAATGTAATTGAGGGGCTATGTTTCTTTGAGAAAAGAAAAGAAAAAATTATTAATTAATTTTCTTAATGTTTGATTTTTTGTAAAATTTATGAGTATTTATTTGTTGAAATTCTTTAAAAATGGTATATCGTAGATTTTTTCTAAATAGTATAAAATCAATGTATATGAAAAATCAAAATTATTAAATTATTTTTACTTTTCAATATATCTACATTTATCAACGAAGTATGGGTTACACAAGTGTTCATGAATACTAATAAATTTATTGGAAAAAAAATATTTTGTTGGAAAATAAGTTTAAAATAAAATCATTACCTGATACTTATTTTAGGTTTGGTAAGTTGGATAACATTGCTCTCAAATTGAAAAATTTGGATGGTTCCAAGTATTATATTACGAGAACACAAGTTTTGGTTGTAGGATGTTGGTAGGCCATTCATGAATCCTATCCAACAACACAAACCCAATTGGAGAAAAAAATTAAGAGAAAAATAAAAATAAAATACAGATAAGCGTCAACAAAGAAACCTCAAAGGCAAGTCCAAAAGAGCATATATCCATAATTTCAACTAGTTACCCACCACATCCACCCCTTCACCAATAATAGTAGTTCAAGTCTCAACCCATCCCATACCCTTTCATATAATGGTCCCAATTGAAAAGACCTACAATGGAATGAAAAGGAATTATGAATTAGATAGTTTAAATTTAAATAGATAAATATAGTATTTATCCAACTTATAAAGAAACAATACTTTCATAGTGAATTATTCCATCCATTTAGATCAATCTTGAGTAACGAAAGAAAATTCAAAGGAATTATTACATATTCAAGATTATGATTCAAGTTTACGAGAATTACATTACACTACATTTTGAATTCACCTTAAAAAGTTGCAATAGTCCCCAATGACCTAAAAAAATAATCCATTATATGGATGGAGATGATTCTATAAAGAATATTCAAGTATAAATACATATAATAATAAGAAAATATGAAAATATTGGAATTGTCACAAAAATATGCATGATGGTTTTGTTGATTTCATTGAATTTGCAATAAAATAATGTGTTTTGGATTATCTTTTGGTTTGTATTATAAGTATAAGGGGTATTTATTTTACTAAATTTGTATAGGATATGCACATTACTTTATACTTTTAAAAAATTTGTTTATATCGTGTATATTACTAGCAACTGCAACAAGAGTTGCAAAGGAATGACGATAGGAGAAGTGTAGAAACTTCACATTGTAGAGACCAATTATAATATTCTAGAAATTTCACACTGTAGAGACCAATTATAATCTTCAGAGGATATTCTGGTTTTCTTCTAGTTCCAAAGAACTATCAACACTTTTGGTATAATATTATCGAATAGTTTGGTTCTCACATATCCCATTTTCTATATTTATGATGCCATCTTGGTTCCCCTTCAAATTTATGGTTGCAAGTTCTAGCTCCACAAAATCCCCAATGGATGTGGGAGGAAAATTTTATGCAAGAGGTGAGTTTGCAAAGTGTCCATGTGGCTGTAAGATTGCATCCAAAGCAATGTGGCCAAAAACCTATAATTAACGAAAAACAAATTAGTTAATGATATTGCAAGATATATTATACACAATTGTTAAAAAATTCGCATAAATCAATTTAGAAAAGGGAGAATGGGTTGAATTTCATATGTAATTTTGAATCGTAATTCTTATCACCCTTAGAAAGAATGCATTCTTAAAAACATAGAATTTCCGGGAAATTCGCAGTGACGAAGAAAAAGTATACAACTGGCCGTCAATTGACATGTAGTTGTGAAAATGGAAATCCATAGAGTGTGGCTTGAATTAATTGTATTAATGTAATGCACTTGTAAAGAATGGTAAATTCAGTTCATTTCTAGTTTGAGTATCTCCAATATAAAGATCACTTTCTCAAATAGTTTTAATAGATAAATTAGCAACTTAATAATTCTTATCACTGCACTCAAAATGGAAGAAACCCTCCA
This sequence comes from Pinus albicaulis, assembly GCA_034641835.2. NCBI lineage: Eukaryota > Viridiplantae > Streptophyta > Pinopsida > Pinales > Pinaceae > Pinus > Pinus albicaulis. Next base: position 228,756,466 of record CM076581.1, on the reverse strand, counting down.
TAAGCTTTTTCTATCATGCGTTGTCACTCCAATAGCTGTAAGAGCTCTTTTAGTGATAACAACTTCATGCATTCCAACATGTCTGTTGGTGTCCCATGTTTTGATAGTTTGGCAAATCAAAAGACAAGGAAACATCAGAACGAATCTTTAGAGTTCCAGGATCTAGTCCTCCTGTTCTCATAGAGGGATCTCTCAAATTATTTGTTTTAGCAAAGGTTTATCTTGTGTGCTTTGGATATTGGTTTTTAGACTAGTTATTAAGTACAGGTGTTTGATTGTTTGTTTGGTTGAATTGATACAACAGAATATGAAAGGTCTAGGGAAGGTAGGTAGAAAGAGGAAGTATTAGCTTCATTGGGCAATGGAGTCAAAAAGAGGTCATGACAGACTTATCAATGGATATGGGATATCAGAGAGCAAATCTAACTAGGCTGTAGGATCCTTTGGTTTTGGAATGAGATGGACATTAATGATTTGGAAAGAGAAATTTAATTCTCAACAAAGGGAATTTGAAAACACAATTTGAACAATAAAGATCTATTTGACAGACAGGGCTAACCATGAATTCTACGAATCACACTTTTAAGCAAATAATGACTTGAAAACAATTTTTAAAATGAAATCTAAGATTCGGGGAACACCCTATTTCCTCAAAGATTTTATTTCAAATGACTTAGAAAACATAAAAGTTTCACTGATAATTACGGTCATAAAAGAGGGAACACCTAAATACATCTATGATCATAACTATAAAAGCCAACTGTTCAAGAGAGGACAAGGGGCAAGATCAGAACAGACCTCCTTGGCTCACTATAAACGAGGAAACTTCAAAGGGAGACTTCAATAACAGCCTTTAAGTGGCAGCAGACAAGCAAGGAAAACCATAAATCATGCTGAAACCAACTACTCGAGCTATTAAGGAAATAAACAAGCTTGAAGACTAAAGAGAGAGATTAAAGACTCTAAAATACTTCAGCAGAAGAAAACATGAAACAGTGAAGGATGAATAGGTTTAAGGTGCTTCCAGGAGTCATTTCTTAGCTTAAAAATTTCGACCTACTGTAGTAAGAAATTATGGAACAAAATGAAAACAGGAGAAAACATGAACAGTTCAGAATACTTCACCAACAACCAAGCTCATGGATCCAATGATAGAGCCTTCTCAAGAATAAGCATGCAAAAACATCCTCAAGGCTTCCAAGACTTTAATTTCTTCTTCAATTTCAACCAACTATGTATTATTTCAGAGAGTTTCAGTATTACAACTAGTGATAAACCAACAAAGCAACCAACTAAACACCTGCACTTAATAACTAGTCTAAAAACCAATATCCAAAGCACACAAGATAAACCTTTTCTAAAACAAATAATTTGAGAGATCCCTCTCTGAGAACAAGAGGACTAGATCCTGGAACTCTAAAGATTGGTTCTGATGTTGCCTTGTCTTTTGATTTTCCAAACTATCAAAACACGAGACACCAACACCGTCAATCACCCCCTGTATGCAAAAAACGCAAACCAAATCAATATGTTAGCCTCATAATATGGTTGTGACCAAGTGTTTTAGCTTGACGTTTGAACACAAGCCTGTTCCCACACTTATATCAATTAGATGCCTTTCTTAGAGTTTTCTCTCAAATTTAACATACGTACCCTCAATTTATGATGGATTAAAACCAACAAACTAACCAAGAAATATCTCCAACTATTTTCTCACTTTATTCAATTTCCCAATCTCTGGATGTGAGAGAGAAATATGTCCAACCACATCATATATAAAGAAATTGTGTCTGGTGAGTTATTGATTTCAGGTCAATACATACCAAAGAAATTACATGTATAAATGTTATAAAATGACATTGTTGTATATATCATAGTTCATGTTTGTAACCAAGTGGAGAATACATCATTCATTTTATGATTTCTAGATCTAGGTAGTATAGCAAGAGAGAGAAATGAAATAAGATCTACATTGTTGATGTTCAAAGACTAGCAATAAAAAAAACTATTGTAGCTAATTTTCAATGTTATGTTTTGCAAATGAGAGTAATAAAGCACATAAAAGGATTTTCTCTAGGTTTAACACACACCTTATGGAAACGTTGAAGCTAAGTGGTATCATCATCTCCAGAAGTATCATACTAATGTTGCAATTTAGAAAGGAAAACCCACTCTAGTCTTGTTTTCAATTCAAAAAGGAACAAATTTAGATTTATCATGCAGTTTCTATCAAAACACAAATTGACCATCATAATGATTTATTTAAGGTTTTAAAACAATTAGAAGTCAAAAATATATTAGGAAGTGTCTAACATATTGCTATAATTTGGTAGCTATTGATAAATATTAAAAATGGTGCAGAAAACAAATTAACCAAAAACATTAGTAATCACCTTTAATAAGCAATGTCATGGAGCATTAGGATTAACTACCTTATATAAAGTGCATCTATATCAACTTATGGATCATTCAATGTCTCAACAAGAAAAAAAGGATCTGATAATAACATATCTGCAGGCTGATTTGTATAACCCAACATGATTCAAAGAAGAAAGCAGTGAGAACATTGAAAGAATTACATAACATATTGTTGCAAGGAAGTGACTATTACAGATAAAAAGAGATGATTATTTACAATACCATTACAGTTGAAAATATAGATAGTCTTGAGAATGGTGGAAATTGTCAGAATTAAATTAATATGAAGCTCGTCCAAGAAGCTTTGGAGGAAGCAGAAAGAATTATTTATATAAAATCAATGATGGTCATAATCCAACATGATACATTGTGTCATGACCATACCAATGAGGGCTAGTTTTCCAACACGATACATTGTGTCATGACCATACCAATGAGGCCTAGTTTTAGTTTGAAGGAAGTTATCCAACATAATATAAAGTGCAATATTAACACTCATGTTGAGATTCAAACTATAGGTAAAACTAAACTCAATGCATATAAGACCTTCTGAACTAATACATGTATTGCAAATGAAAACAATTGGGGAAGCATCCATTTCAAGAGAAGTCTTGATTTAGCAACAATGGCAGTTGTTTGGCCAAACAATTTGAATATAGGTTTTGAAAAAAGGCATGTAATGGACAATAAAAGTGCATCTCATGTGAGTATGATGATTGAACATTTTAGGTAGATCCCAAGCATGTGCAATTTTCTTGCTCCAAAATCTTGTCCGCAAAGTGTTTCTAGAGCACTTCCCATTTTTGGTTGCACAAAAATGACACCCAAATACTAACCCTTAAATAATTCCAGCAAAATGTGCAGGAAAGTTGGTCCTTGAAGTATTTCATACGGGGGGACTTGAGAAGGGTTGAATAGTGTTTCCTAATAGTCTTATAGCTGTGGTAAATCATGAAACATATTTGATCATTGCATAACCAAACCTATACATGAAGTATCAATGGGATAAAGAACAATAGATCAATAATGCACGAACATGGGGTGTGAACATGCAGTCTAATAACAGGTCACTCAAGTGGCCATCAACAAGTTTTGAATTATATTCTAGTATTTGGGTTTTTACAAGAAAACATTTCAAAAAGTACAATTATTCGACTTACTTTCATGCGTAGATCAATAAATAAATAAGTAAATAAATTAGCGCATCTAGGAGAATCTATCATCTGGGTGCAATAAATTTTAAAAACTCTTATTTATCCTACACATAACCCCCACAAGAGGTTCTTAAATTTGAACATGGGATTGATTTGGAAAGATTCCCAGTAGGGACTCGAGAGTGACTTGAAACCATGAAAACTCGACACCAGACTATAATCAGGAAATAACTCAGAATAATTTGGAATAACTCGGCATGAAGACTCAAATTAACAATAGGTAATCAATACAAGCCAAGATTCAGTATATTTTTGGACAAAGGTAGGACCCATGGGGTAAGGGATTTTTACTAATGCCACTAAATAAGTCACTTATTCTTATCCTATCCCAGCCCAAGTTCGAATAATTTCATGTCAGTATGCTGAAGAGAATGGTGGAAACACTAGGGATTGGTGACACAATTTTTCTACATTTCTACACCTTTAGACATGTATATGAATCGACGGGTAGGTTACATTTCTACACCTTTAGACATGTGTATGACTCGACAAGGACATTGCAAATGAGAATACATGCATCAGGCTAGGTGTAAGTACCACCCTTATAACCAAAGGAAGTAGTAGACTAGAGTTTAAACAATCCCAATATGTGTGGCGTTGGATATGCACATCTTTTGTTGTTCATGTTTTGTGAGTCAATGTAATTTGGGAGGAAGAAAGGTAAGGAGAGACAAAAACTTGTGCTAGAGACCATGGGAGTGTTGAAAATTGCAACAAGAAATAGTGAAGGAGGCATCCTGAAACATCATTCCTGATCCTAGTTGGATGGTGATCACCTAAACTAGGTGGGGCCCACACAAGTGATTTTTGTCACAAAGTCTATTTTTAGACATATGGATCATGTTCTATGAGTTGTAGGATGCTATTTGTGGATGGTTGGTCAAGTTGGAAAAAATAGATGGACTTCTATTTTTAGACATATTGGGCGGAATCTATTTTTAAATTGCCAATCTAAAAATAGATATGTCGAATATTATTAGCTCTTAATAATATTCGGGACTCTAAACATTATCTTATTCTCTTGAGCACTCTGGCTAAGTGCACAGATGTGGCACAGGAGCTGACAGAAGGAATTACGCTATTCCTGAGGGTTAAGTGGAGCTATTTCATGGATACTTCAGTTAGAACTCATGTGAGGAGTTTGGTGGAGTTGATTGAGGAAGTTGATGGAGTTGTGTTTAGTTTAACTAAGATAAACATAGTTGAGCTAGTTGTATCTAGTCTAACTGATTGATACACTAGTGTGAGTGGTGTGAATTAATTATTAATTAATTCACTAATTATAAACTCATTAATCAACTAAAGAATACATCAGTTAACTACAATGCATGGACAGTTTCAGTGGAGACCAGTGAAGAGATAGGTAAAAGAGCAGTGTGACTATCAGTTGTGACTATAGTAATGCATGGTTTGCATCCAAAACTCAGTAGAGATGCCTTTAAAGACTGCGTGAGCAAGGATGGGGAAATTTGAACTCATCTAGAGGCATTCTTCAGCAGGGATTGCACAGTAGAGGCAGACTATTAGGTGGCAGAGATTGGAGCATGTGATTTGCTAGATCAGGCTTGATTAGTGTGTAGCAATTGGAGATTGTACTGAGAGCTTGTGAGGAGATTTGTATAATTATTGTTACATGATCTCTATGACGTATAATATACAGATAGTTTGGGGTTTTCAACTTTAAGCTTTCCCATAAATTATTGTGTTCATATGTGTGAATTTTTATGGTTTCAATGTGTGCATGCAATTGATTTTATTTCCGCAATTAATGATCAATGGTAGAAGAGATTCTGTATTGTGCATGAAGTTAAAATAATGTGTGATCAGGAGAATCTCGGATGTATAACATATCAGTTATATAATTTCTACAGGGAGAGTAGAAGAAATCGATCAGACTCATATTGGTGGCCATAAACGAGAGCGAAGAGAGCATCAACGCTCTCTAATGGGATCTTAACAACATATTTAAATTTCAATATATAATTATTCTTGTTCATGCTCAACACTCTCCAATTTCCCCTTTTTCCACTGGAAAACCAGGTCAGTCTCTCGAAGAATTTTTCTCTAGCTGCTATGGAGATTGGCAGGATGTAACTCACTTTAAAATGATATATGGCTACATAAAGCAGTATAAGGAAGAGAAATAATATAATTTTTTCACACATTGAATACGTGCCTTTTAACACACAATTCCATCAAAAACTATTGGATTTCTGCCTCGTCGTGTTTCTAGATCCTCCAGCCAAGCTTCTCTCTGCAAAACTACACATTTTTTACCTCTTCTCCTACATGAACTTGGTTCTGAACCTCTTATTCATCATGTTCATCACCATTTTAGCACCATGAAGCCCATGGAGGCCCATGTCATTCTCTTGTTGAACATTTTCATGAGTGGGTCCAAAGTCGAACGCCATTATCATCTAAGGAGAATTCCTGGTGATCACCCCATAAGGAATAGTAGGAAGGGATAGTGGAAAAAGACTACCAGCATGCCTCTTTTTGTTATCTTTCCTTAGATTGTAACAATAGTAGCACGGTGGTTCTCCCTCAACTTCTTGTATATGGAAATTCTCGTGACAGTTACAAGTTGCACATTTGAGTGCCTCTAGAGTACCCACATTCTCTCTGGACATGAATTCCTTGCACCTGTCAATGGCATGCCTTCCAATGCATATGGCCTGTGCGGATTTGTTTGAGAACCTATAATTTCCTTCTCCAATGATTTCAGAAGTGGCGTAGTATCCGTGGAGGCAAACAGGCATCCATGGTGATGGAGATGAGATTTTGAGTTTTGCATGGCAATGTCGAAGGATTCTCAAATGATATTTCCCAGGATCCATCTTCGAAGAAGAAATAGTTTTATTCCCGCACTTGGAAGGAGTTACTCATATTCAGGAAATACCAAACCTTGACCACTGCTCCCAAGCCTTCCAAGAACAAAAAATATATCAAGACCCTAATGTCTGTAGGGATTGAACACTCGAACTCACCGTCGCAACCATTGTTGTTGCCCTACAACTCAGACACCGACTACGCCTCGGCTTGCTTTTAGATCCAGTATTTGGATCCCAATCTGTATGAACTTTTACATTTCTCTATGGATTCAATTAATATAGGATTATCCACAAGAAATTGAGGTTAATATGAAACCCCACATAGCGTAACAAATAAATAATAAATATTCCAAAGCGAGGATCGACAGGTCATGTTCCATGTGTCAAATTTAGATTCGACCTAGGAGGAAACGTGTCAAATTCTGATTGGCTCGAGGAAGATGAAAATGAAGATCTCTGATGGTTGGAGTGAATAGTTTCTACTCACCCAAAGCCTGTAAAGAGAATACCTATCGACATAAAAATGTGAATGACATCCTAACGAATTAATTGGAAATATTTATCTCATGCTTGATCTAGAGCCTTGTTGGTAAATATTTTTGTTTTTTATGCCAATAGAAACCATCGAATGACATAACTCTTTATTCCATCCACATCCTTGGAGACAACATTATTGATAGCCTAGATAAACTAAGGTAATATAGAAAATGTAGTGATTTATGTATGTCTTTATCCTTTGGGTGTTATGGTCACACATTGAAAGAAAAGGGATATGGATTAATAGAGAGAATAATATTGTAGAACATATATAGAAAAGAGATTGTTTATTTTTACTATGAGATTGTGTATTTTTACTTTGAAGCAATCAACATGAAGATTAAATTGACTAAATCTATGATATCTTACTTAGTCCTCTCGAAGCTAGAGAAACCACATATATCTTAACTCTTCTCCTTTCTTATAACTAAATTATTATAATAGTTATAAATATATAAGTTTTCATTCAAAATTTATCATTTAACTTAAGTTTGATTAGCAATGGATTATCTCCAAGATTGAAAAAAAACAACATACAGTGTAATAGATGGATTCCCCATGGTGGAGTGACTAGTCCTAGTTAAATATGTTCTCGAGGACATCCTAGTTAATTAGATGTCCCTTACCTAGATCCTTAAAGGTGTTCTTGAGTGTGTTAGTTAATTGTGATATATATGCATTTGATCTAGTGCAAGAGAGAAAAACATAATGGCTCTAGTATTTTAGAGGAAACTTTCAATTCTAAAATTCCAAGGAGGGTGGGGATTCAAAAATATTTTCATGTTTTCTAAAGCTCTCGCTAAAAATAATATCTAGAAGATTTTGCAAGGACAATTTCTATGGGTGCAAGTTATAAAGGACAAAAACCTTTCCAAAAAATCCATTAAGTATTGGGTTTGTAACCCCATTAAAAAATTGTAGAATACTTAGATCATCTAGAAAACAATTTATTTGGCCTTTCCCCTAATCGAAAATGATTGATTTGGAGAGTAGGAAAGGGGAACAAGGTTCAGGCAGGACTAGACCCATGGATTTGAAGCAAGGATCTTGTAAAACTGATAGTCCCCCTCATATAGGAACTTAGGTTTAAAAGATACCACACTCTAACGCATATAGAAAAGGGACCTTTGATGAATAATTAATAGTGACAAAAACTCTTGAAAGGGAGTTGGATTTTACGAAGGAATTTGCAAATATTTGGAAGGCCTACCTTGTCGCAAAACCCTAACATTGAAAGGAATTGAGAATACACCACTTCGGTGATTGAAAGCATACCTAAATAAATAAATAAAAAACATGTGGTCATCCTTAATAATAGGGCCCTCACTTGAGATATTATACAAAATATAAGCTCTCAAGGACCTAGTACATAGCGTCTTCATGATGTAGACCTAGAGACCAATTAACATCTTATCATTTGATACCCTTACTCAAAACACGTTTAGGAAGAAATCAAAGGATTAAAAATACTTCATAACACATGGGAATGGAAACCATTGAAGGCGAACTTAGAAGATGGTGTCAAAACAAGGACACGAAGAGGTACAAAGCTCTCCCTCTCACTTATTCTTGGGGAATCTAGCTAGCCAAAAACACAAAATCATTGGAAGGTATGGATACTTTGCCTCTCAATTGTGCCACTCAAAACCTCAACATCTTAAGTGCTTATCCTGAATTCTTCTATTCTCATCCTCATAATCAAGTTTTAGTAAGTCATATAAACAAATAAATTCCCTAGGTTTTCTCCAAGGGAGCCTCACAAGGCACTCCATCCAAAGGTGGAGTTGGGGAATTATATTCCTCTTCATAAAGCACACCATCTCATTCAAAGATGGATTTGATTAGGCTATAAAAAAATAGAGTGAACGTATGGATCTTAATTGATCCTCTTAATAACTCTCAGAAGAGGAGTTTCACAAATTCAAATTCTTGGAGACTCACTATTAATCATTGAATAGATAAAAGGAGACTTCACCTTGACAAGTTTCATGTTGAAAACTTTATTTTGGGATATCAAGAATTTGCAAATATGATTAATTCATGTCCACTTTGTTAATATCTATAAAGATAAAAATACAAAAGCAAACAAGCTTTGCAAAGAATAATTAGAGCTATACGAAAGAATCTAAGAAAACCTTAAATCCTCTAAGAACAATCTTCTTCTTATCTTCATGAAGCCTATTTTTAACATTTTTACAATATCTAATGTTACGGATTAACGATTTGAGTGCTTGTAAATTTCTAACTCTTTTTGGGAATTGTAAGTATATTTATGAAGAATACCAAAGCCAAAAAATAGAAACGCATCGTTAGAGAATGGTGATTGAAGCAAGATAAATCTTCTTGATTTATATGTGACTATTATTTTAACTTATGGATAGTCTTTCTCTTTATCTTTATGGACAAGATAAATCCACTTGATTTACATGTGACTATTATGGACAATCTTCTTCTTATCTTCATGAACTCTATTTTTAATTTTATTTTTTACAATATATAAGATTATGGACCAATTATTTGAGTGCTTGGATATTTCTTACTCTTTTTGGGAATTGTAAATATAATATTTAGAATACTAAAGCCATTTTTTTGAAACACGTTGTTAGAGGATAGTGATAGAAGCAAGACAAATCCTATTTATTTACATATGACCATTATTTTTTCACATACACTGTTAAATCTCTTTGTTTATGGATTTTTGAAGCAATTTGAAATACTAGTGTGTCTCCACTATTCTAATTTCTTTTGTTAATATAAGTACTTGAATTTTTCCCCTGGAAAACAACATGGTAGAACATGGTATAACACATATTCTTCACGATGACATCTTAAATATTGGGACAATAGGAGCGACTGTAAGGAATTGAAAAACTACCAACATTAGCACTTCGAATGCCTAATAAGTAAACCAAGTATATTTCTTTGAAAAAATAAAACAATATTTATTTATTTTCTCATTATTATTTTTAATTCATCCATAAATATTTATTAAAAGTATGTAAAAACTATATATATATATATATATTTTATTAAATTATAGAACTAGTCTAGATCCATCTTAACTCCGGATCTATCAAGTGCCGAGAGGGATCAAATCTCTCGAGGTGCAAACCTCTTTTTTGAGTGCAAAATGTGAGGAAAGGTTTGCATCTCGAGAGATTTGATCTCTCTCGGTGCTTGATAGATCCGGAGTTAAGATGGATCTAGGCTGGTTTTAGTCGTGTGCTGCCAAGGAAAATCTATCGAAGATATTATTAATTTTGTCATTAATATGTAAATATATAAAATATTAATATAATCATTTTGAATATGCCAAATATTTCTGAGATTAAATTGGTCATTTTAATTTTAAATTTTCTTAGTTACCTCAGTTCATTGAGATGATAAATATTGTTAATAACTATAATGATGAAAAATGATGAAATATTATTTTTTGAATATAGTGTGACAATAATAATGTTGAAAGATAGAAAATGTGAATAATAAGAATGTACTCATGTTACAAATAGTCTTCATTGTGATCAATCTCAAAATATTTTCTTCTACTATTCTTATTGCCACCCTTGTTAGTTTTGTTATCTTTTCATATCAATTATATGAAAAAGAAAATTTAAATTGTAAACAATTTAAATTTTTAGCTCGAGCTGTTGTAGTAAACATGATCCCTTCTCTCTCTTGCTCTCCAATATTAATAGGTTAGATTACTATAACACAAAAATCAATGTACATTGTCAATAACTTTTTGTGCTTACACTAAAATCAATGCATATTGTTAATCCAATCACTTTGGAATTAATGTACTGTCATATATCCAATTACATCAAATCATAAATCAACATATACATTAAAATCAGTGCATTTAATGCAAACAATCAAATAAGATTAGAAAGTAACTTATATATTGAAATCAATGCACCTAATGCAAGCAATCAAATAAGATTAGAAACCAACATCTACACTAAAATCAATGCATTTACTCAAAGCAATCAAATAGGATTAAAAATTTCCATCTACACTGAAATCAATGCATTTAGTGCAAACAATCAAATAGGATTAGAAATAATGTACATTGAAATCAATGCATCTAATGCAAAAAATCAAATATAATTATAAATCAACGTCTAAATTGAAATCAACACATCCAATGCAAGCAATCAAATGGTATTAGAAATCACCACCTACACTGAAATCAATGCATCTAGTGCAAGTAATCAAATATCATTAGAAATAAATATCTACACTAAAATCAATGCATCTAGTGCAAATAATCAAATAGGATTATAAATCACCATTACCACTTAAATCAATCCATATAGTGCAAGAAATATTCTTCCTTCTCTCCACCCTCCATCCATATCTATATCCCCCTCCATCTCTTATTTTTTGTCTCTCTATCTCACCCCCCTAAACACACACGCTCTCACACTCCATATATATCATTCTCTTTGTCAATCACCCCCTCTCCCCATCTCTCTCTTCTTCCTTCTCTTCGCCTTCCATATATATCTCTATCTTCCCCTTCGCTCCCTCTCCCCTGCTAATATCTCTCTTTCCTCCTTTTGTCCTCTCTCTTTCTCTCTCCATCTTCCTTATCACTCACTCTCTCTCTAGAAACCAACATCTACACTAAAATCAATGCATTTACTCAAATAAATCAAATAGGATTAGAAATTGCCATCTACATTGAAATCAATGCATTTTGTGCAAATAATCAATTAGGATTAGAAACTATCTACATTGAAATCAATTCATCTAGTGCAAGCAATCAAATACAATTATAAATCGACATCTAAATTGAAATCAACACATTCAGTGCAAGAAATCAAATTGTATTAGAAATCACCTTCTACACTAAAATCAATGCATCTAGTGCAAGTAATCAAATATCATTAGAAATAAATATCTACACTAAAATCGATCCATATAGTGCAAATAATCAAATAGGATTAGCAGTAACCATCTCCACTTATATCAATCCATATTGTGTGAGAAATATTCCTCCCTCTCTCCACCCTCCATCCATATATATATATATCCCCTTCCATATATTCTTTTTTTTCTCTCTATCTCACCCTCCTAAACAAACGTGCTCTCGCACTCCATATATATCAATCTCTTTGTCAATCACCCCCTCTCCCCATCTCTCCCTTCTTCCCTATCTTCACCTTCCATCTATAACTCTATCCTCCCCTTCTCTCACTCTCCCCCGCTAATATCTCTCTTTACTCCTTTTGTCCTCTCTCCCTCTCTCTCCATCTTCCTTATCATTCACTCTCTCTCTCTAGAAACCAACATCTACACTGAAATCAATGCATTTACTCAAAGAAATAAAATTGGATTATAAATCACCATCTACACTGAAATCAATGCATTTAGTGCAAACAAACTAGGATTAGAAATCATCTACACTGAAATCAATTCATCTAGTGCAAGTAATCAAATATAATTATAAATCGAAATCTAAATTGAAATCAACAAACTCAGTGCAAGCAATAAAACTGTATTAGAAATCACCACCTACACTGAAATAAATACATCTAGTGAAATTAATCAAATATCATTACAAATAAATATCTACACTAAAATCGATGCATATAGTGCAAACAATAAAATAGGTTTATAAATCACCATCTCCACTTATATCAATCCATCTAGTGTAAGAAATATTCTTTCCTCTCTCCACCCTCCATCCATATCTATATCCCCCCTCCATCTCTTTCTTTCGTCTCTCTATCTCACCCCTAAACAAAACACACTCTCGCACTCCATATATATCAATCTCTATTAATCCCTCTCTCCCCATCTCTCTCTTCTTCCCCTCTCTTCACCTTCCATATATATCTCTATCTTCCCTTTCTCCCTCTCCCCCGCTAATATCTCTTTCCTCCTTTTGTCCTTTTCTCTTCCCTCCATCTTCATTATCATTCACTCTCTCTCTCTCTCCACCTTTCTCTCTCTATGTCTTTCTTCTTACCTCCCTCTCCCTCCCCCTCCAAGTCCATCTCTCTTTCCCTCCCTCTCTGCACTCTCTCAAATCCTCTCTCTTCCTTCCTCTCTTTCCCTTTCTCTCCCATATGTAGAAATTTGAATAACTGATATATTATTCACCAAGATTCTCCTGATCACACACTATTTTAACTTCATGCACAATACAGAATCTCTTCTACCATTGATCATTAATTGTGGAAATAAAAACAATTGCATGCGCACATTAAAACCATAAACATTCACACATATGAACACAGTATTTTATGGGAAAGCTTAAAGCTGAAAACCCCCAACTATCTGTATATTATATGTCATAGAGATCATGTAACAATCATTATACAAAGCTCCTCACAAGCTCTCAGTACAATCTCCAATTGCTACACACTAATCAAGCTCCGATCTAGCAAATCACATACCCAATCTCTCGCCACCTCGACAGCCCCATCGCGCAATCACTACCTAAGAATGGCTCGAATGAACTCGAATCCGTCTAGCTTCCTTTTCTCACTCAATCCTCATTGGCATCTCCAACCACTGTGTGTTGCAAATCATGCAACACTATAGTCACAACTGATAGTCACACTGCTCTTTCACCTACCTCTTCACTGGTCTCCACTGAAACTGTCCATGCACTATAGTTAACTGATGTATTATTTAGTTTATTAATGAGTTAATAATTAGTGAATTAATTAATAATTAATTCACACCACTCTCACTATTGTATCAATCAGTTAGACTAGATACAACTAGCTCAACTATGTTTAACTCAGTTAAACTGAACACAACTCCATCAACTAGCTCCATAACTCCACCAAACTCTATCACATGAGTTCTAACTGAAGTATCCATGCAATAGCTCCACTTAACCCTCAGGAATAATGTAATTCCTTCTGTCAGATCCTGTGCCACATCTGTGCACTTAACTGAAGTGCTCCAAGATAATAAGATAATTTTTATAGTCCAAATATTATTAAGAGCTAATAATATTCGACATATCTATTTTTAGACTAGCAATCTAAAAATAGATTCCACCCAATATGTCTAAAAATAGAAGTCCATCTATTTTTTCCGACTTGACCAACCATCCACAAATAGCATCCTGAAACTCATAGAACATGATCAACATGTCTAAAAATAGACATAGTCTAAAAATAGACTTGCACCAAAAATAGCCTGCGGGCCCACTTAGTGAAGGCGACTTCTTTCCACTAAGATCATCATCTTGTTGCAATCTCAACACCATCTCTCTCTCCATCTCTCTCTCTTATCCCACCAACTATGTTACAATATCCCTCCCTCTCTCCTTATATCTCCTTTTCCCCCCCTTATCTCCATCTCTCCTTATTTGTCTCTTTATCTCAGCCCCAAACATGCACGCTCTCTCTTTGTCTCTCCCTTGTCACTCCTTCTCTCTCTCCACTTATCACTCTCTATATTTCTTATTTCCTACATCTCTCTCCCTCCAACTCCATCTCTTTATCCATCCCTCTCTCCTCCTCTATTTCAAGTCCTCTCTCTTGTCCTTCCTCTCTCTCTCTCTCTCTCCTAACTCCCTCTCTCTCTCTCTCTCTTCCCTCAATACTCTCTCTTACCCCATCACTCTCCTCCTCTCTCTCATCCTTCCTCTCTCTCCCTTTCTCTCCTACCTCCCTCTCTCTTTTCCCTCCGATACTCTCTCTTCCCCCATCTCTCTCTCTCTCCCTCTCTCTCTCTAATCCTCTCTCTTCCCCCATCTCCCTTTCTTTCTCTCTCTCTTTCCGCCTCTCTCTCTCTCCAACTACATTAATATATCCCTCCCTTTCTCATTCTCTCTTCTTCTCTCCCCCCTTCTTTCCATAGACACTCTCTCTCCATCTCTCCCTTATCACTCACTCTCTCTCTCCAATTCTCTCTCTCTCTTTTTCTTCTTAGTTATGTAAACTAATGAACATAAATATTCATAAATATAAAGAAGATTATGGAGTAAATATGAAAAGAGGTTTTATTTACTTACCATAACTCTGGTTTATTTATATTTTTATTTATTTACCATACCTCTTTTATTTACTATGGTATTTGGCCCATAGGTCTGTTATATAATTATATTTTTATTTATAATCCTATTTCATATATTGTTATTTATTTACCTTACCTCTTTATATCTCTTTTATATTTATTTATTTACCATACTTATTTTATAAATATGGTATTTGGCCCATGGTATCAATATTAATTTGTCCCATGGTATTCTTCCCATAGGCTTCATCTAAATAAAACCTCTTTTTTAAGTTTTTTTAAATATAAAAAGGTTTATGGAGTAAATATAAAAAGAATTTTTATTTATTTACCATACATCTAGTTTATATATATATTTATTTATTTACGATAGCTTTGGAGTAAGTATAAAAATTGGTTTTATTTATTTACCATACCTCATGTTTATTTATATTTATATTTATTTAAATTTTAAAATATTGCAACTTTGATGGGGAAATATTTATGTCTTTAAATATTTTAATTTATCCATAGAATATGAGTTTTCTTTTTAAAGATTCATTTTACAAATATTTAATTAAAAGAAATATTAAAAGATTTTGGATTTTGATTGTTTGTGTTGAATTAACTCTTTTCCTTTGATTTAGGAAATGGTGTTGACTTTAGTAAAGAGTAAAAATGTTTAAAATTTTACTTAATTTGGAAATTCAATGTGGTAAATTTTTTTGATGAAGGTAAATTTATGATCCATTCAAATTCACGTACAAATTATATAAATAATACATAGTTGTATTTTAATAGTTAATCTCAGCCCATTAATAAGTGAAAAAAGTTATATATAATCTAAATATTCGAGTTATATAAATTCAAGATTAGGTTAATGCTTTGGCCGACATTAGAAAAAGAAAAATTTATTATTTTGTGAGAACGTGACATACCCGCGTGGTCATATTGGGCTGTAGATTGCGCCTCTTGGTGCAAAATTAATATGTTTAATATTTTTCAAAAATAAAAGAAATAAAAAATTTAAATTATTTTAGATTTGGTTATATATATACATTTAAAAAGGAATTATTGAGTGACACAAGAGTAATATTAATTAAATTTATTAAGTTGAAACGTAATTTTAAAATAACTTCATTACATATCCCAAAAAGGAAGAAGGGTAAATTGAAGCAATTGTATTCTTTTGGAAACACATGATTACATGGATTTTCATACAGATCTTCTTGTCTTGACTACATGCCCAAAAGCTCAAATCATACTTAGAAAACCCCATACAAAACCCCTTTACCCAACCCAAATACCTTAAAAAATCTTTAGAGCAAGGTGTTCACACTAACATAAAATAGAGATACGTCATTTATCAACAGTGGAAATCCCTATGTATCCAACTATCGATCCTACATTTTAGGAATTAACTCTCAAGACAAGACCTTGGTTTTTCTTTTTTCCTTTTCGCCTTTAAACATCAGTCCAGCCCATTGAATTATCAAGCCCAACAACAGCTAGTTTGATGACCTCATTACCATGAAATACTTCCAGTGCCATGGAATCAACCATGTTTGTCATTTCCTCATCACTGTAAGAAAGGTATGATTCATGGGTTCTTTTGTGCCCAATTTTTGTGGCCACAATTATAGCTGAAGTTTCTTATTGCTCCTTCCTCGGATGATTCACCCATGCTAGGGAATGAGACGGTGCCCTTAGAGCCCCAGTGGAAGCTAGGGGGGTTGTAACACCCTCTTCCCACATCTACCGAAGTAATCGGCCAACTGGGGTAAACATATGACGAGAGGCTAGTAATATGAGATTCAAACTCCTAGATGACTTTGAAGGAAGTGGAACTGACGGAAACATGACAAAGATACCTTACACTACATCATTGACATCCCCATAGGTAACCCAACCTTCTAGGGACCTATTCCCTGAGGGGGGGACTAATTTTTAACACATTTGAGGCTTAGCCGTGAGCTTGCCTTGTTAAAGCCATGGTTATGGCCCCAAAAGTTAAATATTGTGCTTACATCCCCAGGATTCATGCCAAATTTTCAACCCCTGAGCCCAGGTCACTACCCAGAACTTCCCGTGACTTCAGGAGATGATAAATAACATTAAAACAAATACATGGAAGCAATCACATCTTTAGGAACTCATCCGACCCCACCCATCCATGACAGGAATTTCATCAAATATTTCATAAACATTGCATCTAGAGGTGTAAACAACAGATTTAAACATGGGGGTCTATTAAAAATCTGAGAATAGATAAGAATCATTGCTGCCCTACAACATAAGCTACAATGCAGTCTATTTGGCCATATATACATTGTGCATTCATTTATCGGTAAAAACATAGATAGAGCCATACATCATCACTCATCAAATACATGCTTATAAACAACATATTAACAACATAAATACAATGGATATAAAAAAAATAAATCCATACATAAACCAATACACCTGCATACTGAATACCAGAGGAATGATCTCTTCATTATTGAATGTAAAAACCAATCAGAGATGGGACTTCCACGTTGCACCGACCATAGATTGGTTGAGCCAAGTCTCATTTCAGCCAATCGCCACCACACCATATTCCAAGCATGAATGTGGGACTTTATTAAACACATAAATGAACACCAAACCAGAGCTCTAGAGACCAAACCATCTCAACCCTAAAACCAGTGATTCCCCCTCACGATCGGACATCACTAACCATCACAAATTGATCTCTATCCAAGTTGTTCCAGGGCTCTAGAGTGTTTGTTCCAACCAAGGCTTCCAGGACTACTAACTCAAACCCAACTGTTATAGGGCCTCTAGAGCGTTTGTCCAACCAGGGCTTCAAGGGCTAGTAACTCAACCCACCTAGGGTTGCCAGAACATTTTTCCAACCAAGGCTTCTAGGACTAGTAACTCAACCTATAGTTTTCCATCAGGATTCAAGAGTATTTGTCCAACCAAGGCTTCCAGGAACTAATAACTCAAACCACAGCTAACGGAATCATGAGAATCAACCAGAAAACAATCAATATAAATAAACCCACAATACCATGGTTTTCCAGGAAATGGCAAGGCTAGGAAAATCGACATGCATACACATGCACGTCAAAACTAGTGAGGAAAACATACATGAAACTTGGTACCTCCAATCAAATCTCGTTGTAGTTTTTGATCCCAATGTCCACCTGCGCTTTCTTGCTCTTCTTTTTCTTCTTGCTCCAAATCACCAAGTATCCACACTCTCCAAGAGTGCTCCAAGAAAACTCTAAGTATCCAAGAGTATGAGAGAGAGAGAGAGAATAATGAGATAGCTCCAAAAATACACTGACAAAAGGTACCAACTGATCCTTAGAAGCCCTTTTATAGAAGAGACCTCTATTTTCTTCATTTTCCATTAGTTTCCTTCAATTCCCTCCTCACATGCAACCTGTGACCTTTCATCTCCCTTTTCTCCTAATTTCCATTATTTTCATAAATAAATGTGCAAAAATTACTTTTGTCCTTTTTAATGCCTTAGCATTAACCTTTGTCGATTTCCTTAGCCATTATAAACCATGTGAACACCCACACTAGAATGTTTTACCCAACATTGAGCTTGGAATATGTGTCCCATCAACTGTCGTTATTATTTTAACTTTATTACATTGAATTTTCATTAGGGTTGTTACAGAACCCTCCTCCTTGGGGGACACCATCATCGGTGTTCAATCACACATATACCTCAGCAAAACCACAAAAAAAAGAAAACATATTGCCCACGGAGATTTATAACATAGCTCGATGCAGTATTTACAATGATCACCCTGCTAAAAAGAAAACCAACATGACATCATAACAACATGAAAACTATAATGACATGACACCATATCTCTTATTGGAGATTTATAACATAGATCATGGTGGTATTTACATCCATATACATATGTACATATATTGAAAATCACGTCAAATAGATATCAAAACATCTCCAGAACATATGCTAAACAAAACGAACATCACACCAAAACTGCTTTGCCTCAACTAGAAAACAAGGAAGGATACATGGCCAGCATATGATCTGCCATCTCCCATATAGCTTCATTGGGCCCAAAGTTCTTCCATTGCACTTTAACTTTCTCTATTGCTCGATTCAGGAGCATGAGCATATTTTCTGCAAAATGCATTGCAGTTCTGGCTGGAACTCTCCTTCTTGCTCTACCTTCTATACAAACCAGTCAATAACAAGATCAACATCTTTAACATATTTCTTAAGCAACGATATATGAAAAACATCATGGAATTTCACTGTGGAAGTCAATGCAATTCGATAGGACACTAGGAAAATCCTCTCAATGATCCTGAAGGGTCCACAAAATCTTGGTGCCAGCTTGGCACACGATCCAATATGCAAGGATCTCTTCTTGGGCTTGATACACAAATAAATTTGATCCCTAACCTGAAACTCCTTGAATAACCTATTCTTGTCTGCATAAATATTCTACCTTTCCTACATTGCTTTCAAGTTCGACTTGATCACTTGGATTTCTTGTTCCATTTCTTCCAACTTATCTAGTCCAATCAGTACCCTATTAACCAGATCACTCCAACTGATCAGAGTGTTGCAACTCTGCCCATACAATGCCTCAAATGGACTCATCCTCAATGACTCCTTATACCCGTTTTTGTAGACGAACTCTACCAGTGGAAGATACTCTTCCCACTTGCACTATTGATGCATCACATACATCCTCAACATATCCTCCAATATCTTGTTGACCCTCTCAATATATCCATATGTTTGTGGATGATAAGTTGTGTTAAAGGGAAAATCGGTGCCCAAAACTGCAAACAACTCCTTCCAAAACTTGGAAGTGAACTATGCATCCCTATCGGACACAATATTCTTTGGAACACCATGCAATCTAACTATGTATCTAATAAACATATGTGCTACATCACTAGATGAGTATGTAGTCTTCACCGGTATGAAATGTGCAACCTTTGTCAACTTGTCAACCAAAACCATGATGGAATCATGTTTTCTGACTGTCCTCGGTAAACCTATAATGAAATCCATGTAAATGACCTCCCATTTCGACTCTGGTATCACAATCGGTTGTAGAATTCCACCTAGATGTTTGCACTCTGCCTTAACCATATGAAAATCCAAACATCTGGCTACAAAATCTGCCACATCCTTCTTCAGATTCGGCCAATAGTAGAACTTTTTCACTTCAATCAAAGTCTTATGGTAACCTGGGTGACCCGAATATGGTTTCGCATGAAACTCCCTCAAGATCACCTTCTTGAGCTCACTTTTTTCTGGTACATATATCATGTCTCTAAATCTAACCAATCCATCTTTTGTGAGATAGTGGTCCAAATCGTGTACACCTGCACCTGTATTACCGCCTATACCTGTACTTGTACCAACACATGTACCTATAACAAGACCCGTACATGTAACACCACCTATACCTATACTTGTTCCAACACCTGTACCCATAATTTGCTGCAACCTGTGCACAATCTCCATATACCTATGATCCAACTGACCTACCTGCAATATCCTATCCTGTAAGTCTATCTCATAGGAGCTCATAGTTTTTATGTGATTTACCTGTACCTTCCGGTTAAGAGCATCTGTGGCCCTATTTTACTTTCCCTTGATCTATGTGATCTTGAATTCAAACTCGTTGATCGTGCCCAACCATCTATTCTATCTAGCATTCAAATTTGGCTGGTCAAACAAGTACCTCAACTCGATATGGTCACTCATCAATGCAGACCATCTGCCAAGAAGATAATGCCTCCACATCTTCAATGCATGAATGATCGCTGCCAACTCAAGATCATGTGTTGGGTAGTTCTGCTCATGCTCGTTCGGTTTTCATGACTCGTAGCATACCACATATCCATCCTGCATAAGGACTCCACTAAGTCCTCTCCCACAAGCATCTGTGCACACTACAAATGCCTTATCCAGATCTGCAATCTTTAACACTAGAGCATGTGTCAACAACTGCTTAATTTTCTCTAAACTGGCCTCACAATCTTCTTTCCAATCAAACTTCCTACCTTTCCTCTACAGTGATGTAATCAGATAAGCAATCTGTGAGAAGTTACCGATGAACCTCCTGTAATAGCCTGTTAATCCCATGAATGATATCACCTCATCTACACTCTTAGGAGCTACCAAATCCATGATGGTTCTTATCTTTTCTGGAACTACTGCAATGCTCTCCTTGGAGACAACATGTCCCAAGTAGTTTACCTCAGTCTGGAAGAAAATACATTTGGTGAGATTAGCATACAACTGATGCTCTCTCAACAACCTCAACACTGCTGTAAAATGATTTGCATGCTCTTCCTCATTTTTAGAATACACCAATATGTCATCAATGAAAACAATCACAAACTTGTTCAAGTAAGGACACAACACATTATTCATCAAACGCACAAATGTAGCTGGGACATTAGTCAAACCGAATGGAAACATTAGTCAAACCGAATGGAAATAAAAAAAACTCATAATGTCTATACCTTGTTGTTGAGGAGGTAAATCCCCTCTGCGGACAGAGGCGATCCCTACTAGCCCAGCAGGGGTCTAGCAACAATCAAACAATGTTATGACGCAAGCTCCTAGTCACGAATGAAAGACTAGGAATAGAAGCCTACCTGGATTCCAACGCTATGATCTGAAGAAGAAGCGTCCCGGTTCCTCAGCCCCGGCAGATCACAATCCCTCCACGATCTCCGCGGATGAACACCTGCACATGGAAGAAACGACAAGATACAAGCGTAAAATCCGGCACACGTAACTAAACATCAGTCAGAAAGGATGTTACTCGCATTAACATGATGGAAAACGGAGTGGAACCATAATCATAATCATCTATTAAACCATAAACGAAGAGAGATTACAACCAAGTTCTGACGTCGCAGCCTCCTTCGGACGGGTCTCCGGTCGTCCACGTCTCGCAAAGCTCGCCAAGGAAAGGGAAAACCTCTCCGGAGTCTCTCGACAATGGTCTCCTTACTTGAGTCGGCCTTAAGGGAAAGAGAGGATTCTTTACATCACAAAGGCTCTTGGGGATATGGAGATTCAAAGCTTAGGCACTTCAAGACTAGCTTGCCATGGATTTGAGCAGGCTTTTATAGATGGGGAAGGAGGGAGTTGGGATCCCTATTATTATGGGATTGGCCCTATCAACAAGGAAGGTTCCATGGGAGGTGGCAAAACCACTTCCCCTCCATAGAACTCCCGCAACCAAACCTCCCAACTCAAGATAGGCAATTGTTTGTGAGTTTGTTGGAACTCAACTTCCGCCATCTTTATTTAAAAAACAGTCCCTAAATTGGGTGGCGCGACTACTTCTCTATGACAGAGCGCCAGTTGGCGCGACCTCTTTGCAGGATTTTCCCCATTGGCGCGAGTACTAAACTGCCTGCCCGCGCCAATGCCAAAAGGGATGTTTTTCATGATTTTTGCAAGGAGATGTCTCAAGGGCAAATGAAGCTCATGCTTAGAGGAATGCATTGATGAAGTTTTCAAGGCATGAAAATGTTCACAGGTCACAAAATGGGTCCTCCATTGTGCGGGACGGGGAATGGTAGGGACGGTGACAAATTACTGTGTAACAGATGCCCCCTAAAGTATGAGGCCAGAGAGGGAGAGGGGTGAAATGCTTTACGAGAACATGTTCAACTGAAGGCCCGCCGTCGGAAAACCTGCGCAGAAAGATACAACTGATATCTCAAGTACATGATGTATAAGTGGCATGGACGCAGCCATCCGAAACAGAGTATGCTATAATCCGGATCCAGGGTATGGGCACAGCCATCCAACTAAGATCAAACAAATAGACTCAGGTATGGTCGCAGCCATCCAATCAATGAGTCATGTACATAATGATAATAATCCACAATCGCAGCCTGGATTACAACAGACACAATCCAGGGTCTTGCGCTCCATCTCAACCCAAACAAAGTACAAGTTCAAGCATGTGAATATGTGAGCTGAAGTCGAACATGCAAGAACATCGTCTGATTACCAGCCAATGATGAAAGCTGTTAACAGACGCGAGAGAAACCACCAATAATGACAATGGTCCTCAAGGTACTAAGGTACAATCTACAACGTGCGAATAAATGAGTTGACGTCGAACACCCGCAGAATCACTCGATCGGAGGCCAATGATGTAAACCTCACGTCGAATGCGACGAACCTGCCATTGAGGCATGCAGGCTCCAAGGTACCATAAGGAGTCTCTAGACCAACTTCCTGGATAATGAGTTGATGTCGACAGGAAGTGACCTTGACCGAAGGTGGGCCATAATGATTCCCACATCATCGACACGAGACAGAGGAACATGATGTTTTTGTTGTGAATCAGGATCATATGAGAAACAGAGGAAGGTTGATATTTGCAGAGGCCAACTTCTCTTGAACATATAAATGGCACGACAGTGGACTTGGCAGTATTTGACATCAACGGATCAAAGGTCATGGTGACGAGGCAATGAACAGATGAGAGGTCAAAAGAGATTACCCAAACCCACGGAGGCAAAGTGAAGCAGCGAGATGAGATGTCCCCAACCCGACACGAATGCAAACAAGTGCCATGTTCAAGAGCGACATACTGCCGACGATAACGACGATGGTTCCATTTTTCCCCCACCATTTCTGGCGAGTACCCCAATTATTTTTAGTAACAAGCTTGAAGGGGATAGCATATGCTTGCAATATAAGTCCGCCCTTCGGGCGAATCCATCCTAGTGCATTTAACGAGTCCTAGGAAGGAGGAACTCGGAGAACGTCATTTCGACTAGATCCGATGTCATCGGGGTTTAACGAGTCTGACAAAGGAAGAACTCGGCGTCTTTTCATGTTTAGAGAGTTTGAAAAGACAGCGGAAAAGAAAACTCCACAGGTCCCTTTTCGTAAATAGTTCCCCAGATCCGAAAAGGTAGAAAACAATATCAGGGAAAACCTCCTAGTCGCGATAGGCTAGGGTATTCCTTTTTCGTAATCGATCCATCCCAGCCCGAAAAAGGGTTAAACTTATACTGGGTGAATGTCGATTCGTGTCCATTTTAACGAGATCGAAACGACAAGGGCCTCGGCAATCTTTTCATATTTAGAGAGTCAGAAAAGAGCTGAAAGATGACTCCGGAGTGACTTTTTCGTGTATTTACCGAGTCCGAAAAAGTATAAAATACAACTCGTTTCCATCGTTTAAGTCGCAAAAACCTGTTGCTGCACATACCAAGCAAGCGTAAAATCCATTTTCGACATAACATATGCAAATATTTGATAAAAATAACTTTTAAAACTCATTTAACGTCGAAAAAGTTATAATTATGTCAAATTGGTAAAAATAAAATTACTTTTACTATTTACCTTGGTGGAAAGCAACAGTGGTCCTTTTGGAGCAGAAACTTCTGACGGTGATTGCGACAAATCCAGTCGACCATTCAGCTTCTCGTCTGTCACAGGTAAGAGGCGCTCCTTTTCTCTACATTTTCATTCATTTTTTAATAATTTTCCCTTAAAAATCAGTTCCGTGTGGCCATTTTTAAATTTTTAGGGCTGCGCCCATTGGCGCGGGTATCGGGCACGGACCCGTGCCAATGAGCTCTTTTTTACAAAGGGCCCGCGCCAGCGGCCGAACCTCAAAATTCGCCCAAAATTTCGACTTCTAGACAAAATTGCATGGAATTTGAAGCTCATCAAAGATCTAACTAAGGGTTTTTGACCATATGAATGCAGATAATCACTCAAAATGGCAATCGAATGGAAGGAACGAGAGCACGGAGAAGAGGATGAACAGACCATGCAAAGCCAAGCTTGCATGAATGCACTTAGAAACTGTGGATTGAAAAATTTCTTCCTCACACCATGTTTACGAGCTCAGCCCGAGCTCCTCCAGTATTTAATCAGTATCTGGGACGAACAGGAACAGGTATTCAGGTTACGAGACCAGGTGTTAGAACTGGAGGTCACCGATGTTTATTTCATCACTGGATTGTCCCGCAGAGGTCCAATCCCTGTATTGACTGGAAGCAGACCATCTGGGGAAAAGATGGAAGAAGTAATGGCACGGGTGTGCCGAGGGGCACAAACAGGATTAGGAAGCAAGAAGGTGGATATCCACACCATCCCTGATCTAGCACTGAGAGTAGTTATCCATACCATTACGCGGGCTGCTGGGTCGCAGGCTCCGCACGAGGCCACGAAGACCCAACTCCTACTGGCCTCAGAATGCATGGGTCCCTTACTGTTCAACTGGGCAGAAGCAGTAACTATCAACATGAAAAGGCAGCTCACAAAGTGCAAACAGGGGAAACTGAAACAGTTTGGTTATGGTTCCATCTTGGTATCATTCATTCTGGAACGTTTACCAATCTTCTAGGGCCAAGGGGCCGCAGTGGGGAGTCCGATACCACGAGAGCCCAGAATGGCTCGCTGGGCAGCATTGATGCCCAGATCTGGAGGTGGCCAACAGATGTCCTGGAGGCCAGAGTTTTTTAGGTGGTTACGGCGCCAACTGATTGTCGTGGAAGACTGGCCCTATTCAGGAACTGACTTTACCGGGGACCCAGATCTCCCACTACCAGAAGGAGATGACTGGGACGAAGAGTTGGGTAAGACCTCATATTTTTGATTTTATGTTTATATGTTTTTTTTTTGTTAATACACATTCGTCTTAACACAATTATATATGCATGCAGATGTAGGACCTGAGAGACCAGCCGGGATGTCTCCAATCTCCCGGAGGACACAACTCGCCCCTGAGATTCAGGGAGAAGGCGCCGGAGGAGATGAACTGATCCAGAACCTCGAGGGGATTGCCCATGGCATTCCAGATTATGCCCGGTTAGCAGACATACCGATGGCATACCAGCGCCACACGGTGGGAGTTCCGAATCGGATCCACTGAATCCTGAGGCGCCTAGTGCGTGCAGTCACGTGCTATCATGAGCACCATGCGGATTAGTCCTTAGGATTTATACCACACCTGTTTTTTTGAGAGACATAGCGTCTCCGGATGTACTAAGACGACTATGTATATTTTTTGAGTTTTATGTGACACACTCTATGTAAACATTTCGATATCTATATATATACATATCTATTTCTGGATGAGTCTTTCTTTACATGTGATGATGATTTAAAAATTGCGCAAATGTCTGTCTAATACCAAATTTGCTACTGCATCTGTTAATGTATTCAAATGCCTGGGTATATGATGATATGTAATGTAGTCAAAATTCCTTTCCAGTAATCGAATACGCAAATACAGACGTAAGATGGATGGGTTCCTTACCGAATAGTGTCCGTTCAGCTGCAACACTACAAGTTGTGAATCTAGGTACACGAGCAACTCACGGATACCAAGGTTTACTGCCTCGGTTAATAATTCCAACACGGCACTATATTCCGTGATATTTTTCGTGGTACGTCCTAAACACACACCTTGCAGGTCAATCAACTCACCAGCAGGATCGTAGATTACCCAGGCTGCGGAAGACAGATTCCTGGTACTGCGGGAGGCACCATCCGCGAAACCAACAAATGGATGAATAGACATCTGCACAACCAGGAAGACCCGATTAGCAGAAAGATGTTTACAAAGCATACCACACCATGCACACAAATGACAATCACACACCTATGTACACACACCACACCAAGAAATCATTTCAAGCATAGTACTTTTTAAGGTACAACCCATTTCTGGGCTGCGCCAGTGGAACTCCTTCGTAATCTATAAGCTCGTAGGCCCCATTTTTCAAAACACGCTTTACTATATAGGGCCCGTGCCACATAGGCTGGAGCTTACCGGCTCCAAGCTTATCATGTGCCTGATCATACAAGAGGACGAGGTCTCCTTCAATGAAAGAACGGGGAGAAACAGATTGATCAAAATGAGTTTTGACCCTCTTCTTTTGTGCTTCGATGATCAAAGCAGCTAGACGACGGGTTTCATCCAACCGTTCGAGATACAGAAGACGTTCTTCTTCAGGAGAAGTATCTGGTAAGAGTTCCACAGCTAATTTAAGCGAAGGAATTTCACATTCAACCGACAGAGTAGCTTCCAGACCGTACACCAATTGAAATGGTGTGAATCCGGTTGCACTCTTAGCAGATGTTCGGTATGCTCAGAGAGCTGAGAACAGTTGGAGATGCCAACTGGATTTATGAATCCCAACTGTCCGCTGAAGCATAGTGACCAAAACCTTGTTCACCGCTTCAACCTGACCATTCGCTTGAGGGTAGTATGGTGTTGAGCTGTCGTGACGCAAGCCCAACGTTGAAGTCAGCTCCGCCATCATGTAATCGCGGAAATGAGTACCGTGATCAGTGACGATGGCTTGAGGAACCCCAAACCGTGCAATAACGTGGTTGAATATAAATTGAGCAACCGTTTTCCCGTCAGCAGCTAGTGTAGGCATCGCCTCAGCCCACTTGGTGAAGTAGTCGACGGCGACAATGATATACGTATGCCCCTCGGCCGAGTGAGGGTTACACGTCATAAAATCCACGCCCAATTTCGCAAAAGGGCCGACGGTAATAACGGGATGCAAAGGCAACGGCGGCGCGCGCATCTTGCGCTGAAAAATCTGGCATGGATGACATTTACGGACTGCAGTGATACAATCCTTGAATATGGAAGGCCAGAAATAACCTGCCCGCAGAATCTTTTGGGCAGTAGCATACCCGGACATATGCCCGCCACAGGCGCCACTGTGACAGTCATTTAAGACTTTCTCAGCCTCTTCTAAGGTAAGGCATCGTCGGAGCACCGAATCTACTCCAATACGATATAAGGTATCTCCGACTATACGGTAGGGTTGGGACTGGTGCCGAATCCGACGGCGGGCAGTTTTATCCAACTCAGACCGAAATGTCGCGGTCTGAAGATACACTATGATGTCACCGTACCAAGGATCACGAGTATCGATAAGAAACAGTGTTTCGTCTGGTATATGATCTTCAGAGTGTGTGGGAACAGAGTCTGTAGGGAGAGAACATATCAAATCCGCGAAGACCAGTGATTTAGTTGACTTGGCGGTGGTGAACTCCAAGTCAAACTCCTGCAGGATCACGATCCATTTGGAGTACTTGCCCCTTAGTAATTGTCTAGAAATAATATACGTCATAGGGTTGCAGTTTGAAACAACTATTATCGTGCGCAAAAGGATGTAATGGCGAAAACGTTGTACGACGTGTACTAAGGCCAACTTCTCGACATGTGCATAACGCATTTCCGGGTCGAGAAGGTTCCGAGAGAGGTAGTAAACAACATGTTCATCACCGTTCTCGTCATCCTGCACCAAGACCATGGCGATGGTGCTAAATGCGGCGGCTAGATACAAAGTAAAGTCGCGGTGGTAGTCCGGAGGACGAAGCAACGGAGCATTGACTAACAATGTCTTCAGCTTCTCAAAGGATTCTTGAGCAATTTCGTCCCAATGAAAGGGAACATTCTGCTTTAACAAACGAGTGAATCCTTTGGCCACCTCGGCATAATTCGGGATAAAGCGCCTAAGAAAATTCGCTTTCCCTTGCAGACTCTGTAACTGATACAGGGAGGAGGGTGATGGGAGATTTACGATGGCCTCGACCTTTATAGGGTCAAGGCGAATTCCGTCTTTCGAGACTATAAAGCCTAAAAGACGGCCATAATCAACGCAGAAGATGCACTTATGAGGATTGAGCCTGATGTTGTAGCGTCTGCAACGAAGAAAGATCTGGCGAAGATGCTCAGGATGGTCCTCTCGCTTACCCGAATGGGCTGGCAAGTCGTCCAGATAGGGCTGAACGATATGGCGAATGTCATGAAAAGCGTAGGACATCGCACGCTGAAACGTGGCGCCAGCGTTCTTTAAGCCGAACGGGAGTTTTTTGTACGCGAAAGTGCCCCACGGACAGATGAATGTGGTCTTATGTTGATCCTCAGGTGCGATATTGATCTGGTTATAACCTGAGAAACCGTCCATTAAGGAATAGATCTCACTCCCGACACATTCGTCGATGATCTGGTCGATAAACGGAGTGGGATAATTATCCTTAGGACAGGCGCGATTGATATCGCGATAATCCACACTGACTCGAATTGTACCCTGCTTTTTATCGACAGGGACAATATTGGACACCCATTCTGTAAGGGGGATAGGATAAATAAAACCCGCGTTCAGAAGTTTTTCAACTTCTGCCTTGATGGCGGCGGCTTTCCGAGGATGCATGGGACGTAAGCGTTGGCGCACGGGTTTCGCAACTGGGTAGGTTGGAATCTCGTGCACGACAATACTCGGATCAATTCCCGGCATTTCCTCGTAAGACCATGCGAAAACATCTCTGAATTCTTTGAAAAGCTCAGTATAGACTTGAATCTCCTCGGGAGAACAAGTCACACCCACATGAATGTTCTCAACAATCCCCGGTTTAATGGAGATGTTGATTGGAACAGTTTGAGTAATGTTACTCAGATTACCCTCTGAAAAGACCTCGTGCATTAAGATCGGTGTTTGAAGAGGAGGGGAAGGAACCTGAGTAGCATAACGCTCCAGACAATCAGTCATTGCCCCCAAGCTAGGCATAAACGAGGAGCGATGATGTCCATCGCCCCAGGGCAGCTCCTCAAGAGACATAGTTTCAATGATAGCCTCATCGGAAGGAAAAGTCTCTCTGAGAGGATCAGGTGAATCAGCCTGACCAAGCCAGGGGGATTGCGAGTAGACGTCGAGAGCCATGCTCATCGGAGCATGCTGAGGAGGCGGATGATCCGATGCGGCAACAATCTCACAGTAGCTGATCTCTACTGGCGTTAAAGGCATGGATTCTCCAAACTCATATACCTGCTCAGGTATAGGAATAAGCCAGGGGTCATCAGTCCTGGACAACATGTTGACTTGAGCGGTATTCGGTGGTGGTGCGGGGAATATACCCATGAGGACTGGGTCTTTGAAAAGACTAGGTCCTACACTGTATGGGGGATTCAGAATTTGATCCACGTATGGCACGTTGTTCTTTGAGCTAGAGGTGAAAAATGACAACTGATCCACCGTGACAATCTTTCCCTCATGAGGGAACTTAATGAATCGAAATACGGTAGACGGCATGCAGAGCATGGCATGGGTCCAGCTGCGGCCAAGAAGTATATTGTAGTTGAGTTTAGCGTCAACCACCTCTACTTCTACGTTGACAGTTTTTCCCTGTAATGTGATCGCAAGACTCTCGAGAACGCCCAGGGGTTTAGATTCCCGACCATCAAATGCCTCAAGGGAATTGGGAGATGACGACAAGGCTGGAGAGCCGATGGCCTTCCAGCAAGTGGAGGACATAACGCAGGTAGATGCACC
Source organism: Pinus albicaulis (assembly GCA_034641835.2). Taxonomy (NCBI): domain Eukaryota; kingdom Viridiplantae; phylum Streptophyta; class Pinopsida; order Pinales; family Pinaceae; genus Pinus; species Pinus albicaulis. The sequence continues at coordinate 228,726,144 of CM076581.1, read as the reverse complement.
CTCATCTACGACGGCCCTATGAATGTTCAGACCGTTAATCCCAACTTGAATGACCAAAGCGATTTGATGTGGAAGCCGGGGAGTAAAATTCTCCAGATCGAAGGTGAGAAGGCTCGAGTCGGCGGGATCAATACCACCGATTGCAGACAGTAAAGCCTTCCGTTGTGAAGGACAACTTTGAAGAACCTCAAGTGCAGACATAGCACATGGCGCCTGTGCCAGATCCTCAACAATACTGTAATGTTGAGCGGCACGAGCATTTGGATTGTAAGAGGATCTTCGAAGAACACCCTTGGGAGGTGGTTTCACAACGGGTTCGGGAGTCGGCTTCTCGATTTCCAATGGACCGGAGGCAGGTGGGGGAGGTGGCCCATCCGCAACTGCCTTCCCGGGTGCCTGCCGCGGTTCATTGTAATCCTTCGACCGCGTAGCGATAGTGATAGGTGCATTAGTCTTCATCATGAAAACTTGAGACCCAAACGGTGCAGATGGTGACGCCTGTTCGACCATCTGGGTCTGCTGAGATGGAAATGGCTCTTTTAAAACAACCGGAGTCCCTTTAGAGCCTTTAAGAAGTTGACTAACCTCGGACCGTCGTGGACAATCCTTAGTGTAATGGTCACCTTCACAGATGAGGCAAGGGAATTTTGGCTTACGTTGGGAGCCATCCTCAGTTCGAGATTTAGATTCCGGTTTTGGGGCATCGAATTTTGATTTGCCTTTGCCCTTCTTCTTCCCCTTGGAGGATTTGTCTGCAGGATTAGCCTGGACGGCATTCACCTCCGCGGTTTTACCAGAATCGGATGAGGCGGGATTATCAGAGGTATTGTTGGAAGAATTAGCCTTCTGCTTCCCATTTGAAGACTTCTTCGAATTTTGAGAGACGGAAGCAATGACACCATCTACCGCAAGGGTAGGCAGAGCCTTAGTGGTTTCGGGCCGTGGAGCATCAGTCAAGATGTCATAAAGTGTGCCAGACTACGAATAGACAAGATCCAGATACTGGGCACGCGCGATAGCTTGTTCCTCTGTCACACACGCTCCCATCGCGATATCCTGAGCGATTTTATTCACAAAGGAGGTGGTGAACCAGTGAGTCAAAATCTGATCAGGTATGTGAAACTTGATCAGTCGACGACGACGCCGCCACTCATGGATGTGATCCGAGATGTGAGTGGCCGTGTCCTGCTTCAGAGAAGTCAGGAGGTGCGTCCCGGCCTCATACCGGACCGGTAATTGGAAATGCGTGAGGAAAGCCATGGCTAACGAGTTGAAATCTTGAAAAATACCACGGGATAGTTCTATGTACCACTTAGCAGCAGCTCTTGTTAACGTACGCTGGAAAAGACGCAAACGAATCGAATCGTCGACCCAAGAGTTAGACGAACACTAGAGGTGGTACGTCATCACATGCGCCTGGGGGTCTTCGCCGGCTTTGCCCTCAAACTTGGGACAATCTCCTGGTATCTTGGTGGGAACCGGAGGCCAATATGGATTATGTGAAATCGGATCATTGGTCAACTTTGAAACGTCCGGCAGTTCCAAGGTAGCCAGGAACGGCAATGGAGGGTTAACTGCCATGCCGGGCCCAGGATGAGGTCCGGTACCCATGCTCCACGATGGTTGCGAATATCCCTGCCTCCACGGGTTCTATCCCGCAGGATTCTGATCGTAGGGGGCATAGTTCGTATAACCAGACTGATTTGGATTCTGGTAACCATAGTGTGGGGCTTGATAACCAGGGTTCGGGCCCTGATTAGGTGTCTGCCCTGTATAAGCAGCGTTTGGATTTGGCTGCTGAGCGTAGGTAGAACCGGGTGGAGGAGGATAATACTGAGAGCCTCCAGGGTGGTTATAGTTCGGTTGAGACTGACCATGAGGATAATAACCACTCTGAGGATGAGTAGGCTGCTGATAAGTGGAACCATGCGGAGCCTGGTACGTAGGGCGCAGCTGTTGGTTTGGCTGCGGCATTGAATGAACAGGCTGTTGAGCAGAGTGAACGGAATGGAAGTACATACAGATGAAGATGCTCCACCGCCCAAAAGGGCTGGCACGAATGACGAGGCTGGCCGGATAAACGGCGGTTGCGCGAGGTTGACTTTGGTTGTAAGTAAGCCCCGAGTTGTCACGGATCGTGGTGGCTGGAGGTGGAGCAGGACCCGGGAAACTGGCTGGAAACCCGGTTGGCACAGAGCAGAACCATAGGATGGTCCTGGTTGATATGCAACATTAGAAACAACAGGATACTGCGGTTGCATCGGTAAAGAAGGCTGGATTTGCCCCCCAGGACCATAGGCCGGTCCCGGTTGATACCCCGGCTGAGGCTGAGCAGGTTGACCAGAAGGGCTATAATATGGTCCTTGCGGATTGTACAATGGCCCTTGCTGGCCCGCAGGGTAGCCTTGGATGGGCTGTCCCTGTGGGTCATACAAATAGCCAGGTTGGCCCGCAGGTTGGCCTTGGAAAGGCTGTCCCTGCGGGTTATAAGCCTGGTTGTATGGTAAACCTTGAGCATACAGATAAGCCTCAGGAGCAGGAAGGCGCAAAACCTCCCCGTGCTCATCAAACTGACCTGGGAAAGCATACACGGGAGTGCCATCCTATGCATAGTGCGAAAAGAAAGATCGGTAAGGATCTTGGGGGAATTGTCCAGCTTCGGCGTTCGGCTGTTGCAAGGACAACCGATACTCCTCCGGAGAGATATTCTCCGGTATAGCAGTAGCTAGATAAACATCTTCAGGAGTTGGCCCAGCCCTGGTAGCTAAGACAACAGAAGAAGAAGCAGCCACACAAACAGTGGGCCGAACGGGAACATAAGTGACGGGCGTCGAAGGGGACACCCCGGGTGTAGTGACAGCTGGCCTCGAAGCAGGAGATGATATTCCCATAGAGGCTGCAGCTGAAATAATCTGACCCAGAGATCTGTATCCCTGTGGTAAAGAAGGACTGGCTGACGACATGGTAGCCAGCTCAGAGTCGTCTCCCTCAAACAATCTACGCGGGATGCGCTGATAGTCGTCAGACGCCGGAATTTCCTCACCAGAATCACTCATGGTTGATCCTGTCATTAAATCACGCAAAAGACGGCGAGGACTAGGAGGAAAAACAGCAGCAACAAACGGTGAACCCGATGTAAGAGAAAGGAAATCAGCTCCTAATCTCAATTCAGACACAGGGTCCAAAAAGGGCCAATTGAACTCAACTGGTCCTCCAAAGGGTTGCTCGGCGAGAACCGGTCCCCCGTCAGGAAACTCGGAAACAACAGGCTGCTGTGGTTCAACAGAAGGCTGAGAAGTTTCTGAAGAATCGTCCGTGTAAGGACTACCAGTAGACGAAACCGAAGGTTCCGCCACTGTGGCAAAAGACTAGAAGAAAAGAGCAAACACACACACGGGCTGAAAACGAGTTAAGACACACGATCAAACAGTCAACAAGCAATGTCTAAACGGGTGTGTAATCGTGGGCGATTAATTTTACCACATTGGAAAATAAGAAATTCTACCGTTTCATGTTTTAAGAGTCGAGAAACGATAAAAATATGACTCTATCTCTTTCAGAGTTGATACAAGCGTGAAAGGACAAGCGCTTGACGGTCTTTTCAAGTTTTAGGGAGTCAGAAAAGACCAAATGACTGCTCAGGAAAAACTAGGCACAAAGGGTGTACCAAATATCCGTGAACTGCAATATACACCTTGGTTTCAATAATGAAACAGAAATCGACCAAGGACTTTTCGTACGTGCAGGTAGTCTCCCCGAATGCTGTGTTCGGTGTATCACGGGTATAGGGCGGTAGACTCGGCTTCCTGTGGATAAAGGATTGAAAACCTATAGGGGTCTCCCTTTATATACGCGACGGTACGGGGAGCACAAGTCCGTACTAGCGCTGTCTAAAGCCAACAGGCAAACGACAGCTGCTAGGTTTAACGACGCCGGAACACGTCTCTAGCCTAGACCTTCTAAATGTGTTTCGTTAAGTTCCAATGCTGCCTTAGGTTAATTGAATAAATTTTACAGTTGATCTTCAATTAAGTTTCAATTTTCAGGCCCTATCGTATGTGGTGTCTCGAAAGACTCCTAAATGCAAAGCTATATGCCACAGTGCAACATTTTGTTCGATGAAAACTAATTAGAGAAGAGTTGAGAGCTTTTACACAAACGAAATGAATGGAAGACAAACAATGAGATCTCTAATGCAACTAATGAAATTGAAAACTTTTCATTCAAAACACTAATCACTAGCGATATGGAAAAGATCACAATTTGCACTAATTAACAAAAGCAAAAGAGATTTTTTTTATTTTCAATGTTTAATAGCTAATATGCACTAAACAAACTTGAAAACAAACGGAACAATTTGAGAAACGATTTTCAAGAGAGCGAAACAAACAAATTTCACTCAACAACGCAACCAATCAGATCCCCAAATCGACCAAAGTCTCTCAAAACGAAGAGAAGACTCAAAAGCTTCCAATGGACCGTGTGATCTAGGTCCAAGGCAAGACCAAACGAATTCCGAATGAAGGAATGAACAATCACCCAAAAATCGCAACAAAACAATGAACAACTACTTAGAGGATGCGGAGAATCAATCAGATAGTTGACAGGACAATCAAAACACCAAAATTCCCAAGGAGGGCTCGATACACTAAGCCACTAGATGCCCTAGGGCTCAGAACGTGAAATCGGTAGATAGAAGCAAACAACCAAAGGATAAAAGAATTCCAAGAGCTCAGACTCCAACACACCAAAATTGGAAAATCAACAGCATCAACAAACCAGAGCTCAAAATAGAGCCTTCAAAACCTGGTTGTAAGAAGGGGACTGTATGGTGAAACCGAAGCAACAGAAGCACTGAGCCATTTGACAAAGGCAATGCGAAACATTGACAATTTGCCACTAACCACGCTCACGAGTTTCTCAAGAAAACTAGAAACAAGCTACTCCAGAAGCAGACCAATGCAGGCTAAGAAAACCAAAAAGCAAAAATAGTGAAAGAACCCGACCCAGAAGGTTCATCAAGCAAGGAAACACATAAAATAATCAAAGCGAGACAACACCAACGAGACAATGAAATCTGGACGATCCCCAGTGGAGTCGCCAAATAGTTGAGGAAATCCCTCTGCTTGATGGGTGAGACATCCCACTGAATGCACAGGGTCTGAAGAACACCCAACAGGTACATGGACGCAAGCTCAGTTACGAATAAAGATCAGGAATGTTTCTGCCTGATTCTGCACTACATCCATGTTGAGGCCTGTCTTCAAATTTTATGAGATCACAATCCTCTAATTATCTCCGTACAGAAACACCTGCACATGGAAGAAACGACAAGATACAAGCGTAAAATCCAGCACACGTAACTAAACATCAGTCAGAAAGGATGTTACTCGCATTAACATGATGGAAAATGGAGTGGAACCATAATCATAATCATATATTAAATAATAAACGAAGAGAGATTACAACCAAGTTCTGACGTCGCAGCCTCCTTTGGACGGGTCTCCGGTCGTTCACGTCTCGCAAAGCTCGCCAAGGAAAGGGAAACCTTCCCAGCCCCCCCACAATGGCCTCTCAATTAGCCCACCTTTATGAAAGAGAGAATTTTTACAACAGATAAAGGCTAGAACAAGGCTTTGGGAATATGGAGATTCAAAAAGCTAGGCACTTCAAGACTAGCTTGCCAGGATTGAGCAGGGTTTTTATAGATAAATATGTGAGTTAGATCCTGTTATTATGGGATTACCTTATCAATAAGGAACACCTATGAGGTAAAATCCCATTTCTTCCATAGAACTCCAAATTTTAAACTTCCCAAACTCACATAGGCACTGTTTGTGAGTTTGCGTGAACTCAACTTCCGCCATCTTTATTGCGTCACCCACCAAGTGGCGCTATCATCGCCCATGACAGAGCGCCGCCGATGTGCCACCAGAGATTTTCCCCATTGGCGCGAGTACTGAACTGCCTGCCCGCGCCAATGCCAAAAGGGATGTTTTTCATGATTTTTGCAAGGAGATGTCTCAAGGGTAAATGAAGCTCATGCTTAGAGGAATGCATTGATGAAGTTTTCAAGGCATGAAAATGTTCACAGGTCACAAAATGGGTCCTCCATTGTGCGGGACGGGGAATGGTAGGGACGGTGACAAATTACTGTATAACACTTGTCTTGAATGTGGTCTTGTAGATGTCTTTCTCTTTGATGCTTAATTGATGATAGCCCGATCTCAAGTCGATCTTTGAGAACATCGTTGATCCCTTCATTTGATCGAACAAATCGTCAATCCTCGGTAATGGGTACTTTTTCTTGATGATCACTTTGTTCAACTACATGTAGTCAATGCATAGTCTAAGAGTGCCATATTTCTTCTTCGCAAACAACATTGGTGCACCTCATGGAGATACACTTGGTCTAATGTACCCTTTGTCCAACATTTTCCTAAACTGCAATTTTAACTCTACCAACTCAAGTGTACTCATCATGTAAAGTGTCTTTGATGTTGGAGCCACCCCTGACATCAACTCCATAGAAAATTCCACTTCCCTGTGTGGTGGTGACTTTGAAATATATTATGGAAACACATCTTGAAACTGCTACAAAATTGGATACATGTTCAGCACATCTACATCCTCAACCTCCTTATCTTTATCACTAGAGATATGAACTGAAAATAGTATACACCCTTTTCTACGAATGCGCTTGGCATGCATAGCTGTCACCATCCTAACTGATGTGGCTTTATTTTTTCCCTGCATGACTCTTGGTTCCCCATTGATGTCCAAGCACTCAATATATTTTTCATATCAATCTACCTTGGTCCTGTAAATATATAGCCAATCCATACCCAATAGCATATTGTATGAACCCAATGGAAATATGTTCAAGTGCGATGTTGTAGGTATACCATTTAACTCGAATGCACAAGCTCTTACCCAATGGTGAACTCTTTTCTTTGTATCTGTGGTGAATTGCACTAACCAATATTTTGCATGCATTTCCTTACTCAAAGCACATGTATCCACTAGGTCAGGATTAATATAACTATAGTTAGATATAGGGTCAATCAAAATAGAAAAAACTTGATTACAAATCTTATCATCCATTTGAATGATAGAAGCCCGATGATATGTCTGCATGTTATCCAAAGTTGCATAAATATGAGGAATTCTATGCCCAACATCTCCAACTGTCTGTGCCCCATGCGCATTGTATATATGTAGCCTACCACCTTGATGTTGTTGGAAATCTCTCCTATGATGATCTTTGCCACAAGTCCAACATTGTATATGCTTTTTTCCCTTATCCTTATTCTTCTCCTCAGATTGAAATCCTCGTCCTCTACCAAATGTATTGAACTTCTTATGTGGGGAAACATTCTCCTTGTTACCTATATCTTGAGGCCTTGTTCACTTCTTGTCCCATTTTCCTTTATTCTTATCATTACCTCTCCAATCTGGCTTGGTTTATGATATGCGCTTTGATTTTTCATATCAATGCTTGAGTTTTTGGATGGCCTCCTCTAATGATCTAGGCTCATCGAACTCAATCATATCTCTAAATGCAATTGACAGCCCATTAATAAATCTCTGAATCTTGGCCTTCTCTTCCTTGAGGTAAGCACATATATCAGTAACTCTAAGAACCTACTAATTCACTTCTCGTTTGTCATGGAAACCATCTTTAGCTCATAAAAATCCTTTGTCCTATCATCGTAGTATCTCTTTGATAGATACTTCTTCCGCAATATCCTTTCAAACTCACTCCAAGTCAACTCCTCCTCAGAAATATATCTAACGTTCTTCACATCTTCCCACCAAATGTTTGCTCTACCTCTAAGGCCGAATGTAGCTATCCTAGCTTTCATATTTTTTGAGTAATCATGCAATCTGAAAAACTTCTTCATGCTCAGTAACCATGCCTCTACATCTCATGGTTTATTCATCTCTCTGTCAAATGTAGGTGGTTTTTCATTTTTAAACTCTTTCGGAAAATAGCCCTTGTCATTCCTCCTGTAAGGATGATACCGGTGACTATCATGATGCTTATCTGAACCAGAACTAGAATGATACCTATGTCTGTCACCTCTCCTATTCGGAGTGTCCAACATCCTTCCATATTTAACCGTGTCATCCCTATTAAACCTATCACCTCTGGGAGACCTACTTCCATACGCTCCATTGGTCCCATCTTCCTTCCCATAGATAATCCTCAGTGGCCTCTGTTTTTACAACTCTAAAAAACTTTGAAGGATCATTGCATTAACCTCTGCTTTCTTTTCCTGTGCTTGTATAAGTTTTCAGTGTCTGCCTTACAACTCCTTCTTTCCTCCTTTAGGTTTCTCAGTGTATCTGCCAAATCAGGCGAATGGGAAACACCATGTTACTCATATGACTCATAAGAATAATATTTGTAGTATACCATTATGTTATTCATCTTTGATTTCTTCTTGCAATGAAAAATATGTCAGATAAACCAATTCATAAATAAACCAACGTACCTTAGTGTTATTTTGGGAGGATACATCATGCGAAATCAACCAATCAGTGAAATACATGTATATACATGTATATAACAACATATAAACTCATAAAACAAGGTATATTAGCACAGAAAAATCACTCTCGTTGGAGTCCAGTCATGGATGCATAACCATACCAATTACAAAACCTAACCTAATGCATAACCATAGCAATGCAACTTGATCATACCCATCACAAGCACGAACCATACACAAGAATAAGTGATATGTAACCAAACGTGAATGAATAATGCATGTTAATCATATAACATCACACAAGCAACCATGCACAGACACTACACAATCATGACCAATATGTGACCTAGCATACACAATCTATACATATACAACATGTAACAATAGGTAAGCAATGTACATGCACAATACACCAACATGAATAATACATAACTAGTGATACACACACGGTCACATGTTGACAACAACATCATTAGCCCATCCATGGCGACACCACCGCCACCATTGAAAGCACAACATGTATGCAACAAACACATAAACCATAGGTATAAGAAACACACAACCAATCAAAAAAAGCATGACCAACACACTGCCCATCTAGTCCAAGGGTTGAACCATTCTCTCATACGACTATGTAACACCCTCTTCCCACATCTACCCAAGAAACTGGCCAACCAGGGTAAACATGTGGAGAGGCTACTAATATGAGATTCAACCTCCTAGATGACTTTGAGGAAGTGGAACCGATAGAAACATGACAAAAAAACCTTACACTACATCATTGACATGCCCATGAGGTAACCCAACCTTCCAGGAAACTGTTCCTTGAGGGGGAACTAGTTTTTAACCATTTGAGGCTTATTCGAGGGCATGTAAGGGAAAGGGAGCGGTTATAGACCCTTATCCGCGGGCTTTCCTTGCCAAGGCCGTGGTTATGGCCACAAAAGTTCAATAATGTACTTGCAGCTCTGGGATTCGTGTCACATTTGCAACCCCTAAGCCCAGGTAACTACCAGAACTGATTATAACTTCAAGAGAGGATAAATGACATTAAAAAAATATATGTAAGAAATCACATCATCAGTAACTCATCCGACCCCACCTAGCCATGAGAGGTATTTCGCCAAACATGTCACAAACATTGCATCTACAGGTGTAAATAACATATTTAAACATGGGGGTCAATAAAAAATTTGATATTAACTAAGAATCATTGCTTCCCTACATCATAAGCTACAATATAATTTATTTGTCCATAGATACATTGTGCATTCATTTACCGGAAAAAACATAGATAGATCCATACATCATCACTGATTAAATACATGCTTATAACTAGCATATTAACAACATAAATAAAATAAATCCACACATAAACCAATACATTTGCATATTGAATACCAAAGGAGCGATCTCTTCATTACTGAATGTAAAACCCAACCAAAGATGGGACTTCCACGTTCCACTCGACAATATATTGGCTGAGTCAAGTCTCACTTCATCCAATCACCCTCATACCATATTCCAAGCATGAATGTGGGATTTTATCAAACACATAAATAAACACCAAACCATGGATGTAGAGGCCAAACCATATCAAACCCAAAATCCGTGATTCCACCTCACAGTCGGACAACACTAACCATCACAGGTTGATCTCTATCTAAGTTTTACTAGGGCTCCAGAGTGTTTGTTCCAACTAAGGCTTCTAGGACTAGTAACTCAACCCCAACTGTTATAAGTCTTGCACACTTCTTTGTCCAAATAGGGCTTCCAAGACTAGTAACTCAACCCACCTAGGGCTTCAAGAGTGTTTTTCCAACCAAGGCTTCCAGAAGTAGTAACTCAACCCACAGTTGTCTGTCGGGCTTCTAGAGAATTTTTCCAACCAAGGCTTCTAGGAACTAATAACTCAACCCACAACTAACGAAATCATGAGAATCAACCAGAAAAAAATCAATAAAAATAAACCCACAATACCATGGTTCTCCAAGAAATGGAAAGTCTAGGAAAATCCACATGCATACCCATGCATGCCAAAACTAGTGAGGAAAACATATATGCAACTCGATACCTGCAATCAAATCTCCTTGTAGTTGTGGATCCTAATGTCCACCTGCGCTTTCCTGCTCTTCTTTTGCTTCTTGATCCAAATAACCAAGTATCCACACTCTCTAAGAGTGCTCCAAGAAAACTCCAAGTATCCAAGAGTGTGTGTGTGAGAGAGAGAGAGAGAGAGAGAGTAATGAGAGAGCTCCAAAAATATACTGACAAAAGGTACCAATTGACCCTCAAAAGTGTTTTTATAGAAAAGACCTATATTTTCTTCATTTTCCATTAATTTCCTTCAATTTACTCCTCACATACACCTCACATGTAGCATGCGACCTTTCATCTCCCTTTTCTCCTAATTTCCATTATTTTCATAAATAAATGTGCCGAAAATACTTTTTGCCTCTTTAATGCCTTAGCCATAGCCTTTGCCAATTTCTTTAGCCATAGTAAACCATGTGAACATCTGCACTAGGATTTTTTTCCCAACATTCAACTTGGAATACATGTCCCATACACCATGGTTATTATTTTAACTTTATTACATGGAATTTTCACCAGGGCTATTATAGGGGTTGACTTACCTGAATCTAACTCTAGATGTTGTGGGTTCTCTCCCCTCTCTAGTTGAATATTTGGATCCCTTTCTTTCCTTAGGATCCCTCCAACCATAGTTAGAGTTCTTAGATGCCTACGAGGAGGAAGCCCCTTTTGGAAAGGAAAAAAAATTCTAAAGGTAATACAAAATTTGTTAAGAGCATGTGTTTCCTCCTAAGAGGTGCATTTTCCATATGATAATTTGAACAAATTGGGAAGGAATTTCTAGAAAATTCAGCCTCCATAAATCTCGTGTACACCGTGAAAATAAATTCAATAATTAATAGTACAATCACGTTTGTTCCAGAAAACATTTTACCTTCAGGAAAAAGTAACTATAGTCTCTCCAGAAACTCACATGATTGAATTTAGTTGTAAAGTCTCTAAAATGGGAAAGCTCTTGTTGTTTGGAATCTCGATCTCTAAAGTCATTTATCTACCATAGTAAGAATTGGGGGAGGGACATATCTTTCATTACGTCCTTCTGCTGGGGCAAGGACATATCTTTCATTGCATCCTTCTGCTGGGGTAGGAAATATCTCTAACTAACCACCAGGTCATTTCATCCCACCATTCCAATAACTTGTTTCAACTGCAATATAACCAAAAATAAAAATAAAAAAAATCCCCTTCACTTAATGGAAGGCTCAAAAAATTTCCCCTTTACTGAAGATAATGGAGAAACTTAATTAGAGAGAGTCAGTTCAACAGAACCTTAGATTAGGATTGTGTTCATATTTCTTAGGTATTGGTTCTAACTTCCCTATTTGCATGCAAACTATATATTGATTGATTTGTAATGAGAATGGAGAGTGACCTGCAGACACAATCTCTCCTGGTGTAGTTTCTCAAAGTATAGCTAACCAATATTGCTTTCATTAATTTAATCCTGCCATTTTTATCATGGTATTAGAGCTTCAAGGTCGAATCAAAACCAGAGTGCTTTAATCCATATGAGTATCCAAGATTAAATTCTTAGATCTAACAAAATGTTTCATTCATAAAATAAGCGGTAAATTATATCTCGGTCAACTTTCATTATTCCAGTATTTCAATTATTATTTTAATTGTGTATTACTAACTTAACACAAATACACTAAACATGAAAATGTGCAGTTTTCATATGAGAATTTGCAAAAATTGGGAAGGAATTTCTAGAAAATTCAAGATTAAAGTCTTAGATAATGGAGAAACTTAATTAGAGAGAGTCAGTTCACCAGAACCATAGATTAGGAGTTTGTTCATATTTCTTAGGTACTGGTTCTAACTTCCCTATTTGCATCTAAACTATATATTGATTGATTTGTAATGAGAATGGAGAGTGACCTACGGATGCAGTCCATCCTGGTGTAGTCTCTCAAAGTAGAGCTAACCAGTATTGCTTTCATTAATTTAATCCTGCCATTTTTATCATCGTATTAGAGCTTCAAGGTCGAATCAAAGCTAGAGTACTTTGATCCATATGAGTATCCAGGATTAAAGTATTAGACCTAACAAAATATTTCATTCATAAAATAAGTGGTAAATCAATGCCAGAGTGCTTTGATCCATATGATTATCCAAGATTAAAGTCTTAGATAATGGAGAAACTTAATTAAAGAGAGTCCGTTCACCAGAACGTTAGATTAGGAGTTTTTTCATATTTCTTAGGTATTGGTTCTAACTTCCCTATTTGCATGTAAATTATATATTTATTTATTTGTAATGAGAATGGAGAGAAACCTGCAGACAAAGTCCCTCCTGGTGTAGTCTCTCAAAGTAGAGCTAACCAGTATTGCTTTCATTAATTTAATCCTGCCATTTTTATCATGGTATCAGAGCTTCAAGGTCGAATCAAAGCCAAAGTGCTTTGATCCATATGATTTTCCAGGATTAAATTATTAGATCTAACAAAAATTTTCATTCATAAAATAAGTGGTAAATTATATCTCGGTCAACTTTAATTATTCAAGTATTTCAATTATTTTTTTAATTGTGTATTACCAAATTAACACAAATACACTAAACATGAAAATGTGCAGCTTCCATATGAGAATTTTCAAAAATTGGGAAGGAAATTCTAGAAAATTCAACCTCCATAAATCTCGTGTACATCGTGAAAATAAATTCAATAATTAATAGTGCAATCACGTTTGCTCCAGAAAAAATTTGACCTTCGGGAAAAATTAATTGAAGTCTCTCCAGAATACTCACATGATTAAATTTAGTTGTAAATTATTTAAAATGGGAAAGCTCTTGTTGTTTGGGAATCTCGATTTGTAAAGTCGTTTATCTACCATAGCAAAAATTGAGGGAGGGACATATATTTCATTGTGTCCTTCTATTGGGGCACGAACTCTCTCTAACTAACCACCAAGTCATTGCATCTCACCATTCCAATACCTTGTTTCAACTACAATATAACCAAAAATAAAAATAAAAACAATCCCCTTCACTCAATGGAAGGCTCAAAACATTTCCCCTTTTTTGAAGATAATGGAGAAACTTAATTAGAGAGAGTCGGTTCACCAGAACCTTAGATTGGGAGTTTGTTCACATTTCTTAGGTATTGGTTATAACTTCCCTATTTTCATGTAAAATATATATTGATTGATTTGGAATGAGAATGGAGAGTGACCTGCAGATGCATTCCCTCCCGATGTAGTCTCTCAAACTAGAGCTAACCAATATTACTTTCATTAATTTAATCCTGCCATTTTTATCATGGTATCAGAGCTTCAAGGTCGAATCAAAGCCAGAGTGCTTTGATCCATATGAGTATCCAGGTGGTAGAAGAAGCCCCTGATGAGATAAGTGTGGCTGAGTGAGGTTGTTTTTTTTTTCTCTGGAGAAAATGTCGATCAGTACGTTCGTGGGAGGCACAGACGCGTTGATCAGCATGGACCCATGCCAGAGAATAGCGTTGATCTCTGAAATCAGCGTGGAGTCGATTGGAATAACAACATTGATCTTCATGATTGAGGAGCATCGATTGAGATAATGAGTTCGTGAAAGAAGAGCCAGAGTGCTCATGTTGGAAGAGCTAGAGAGCTCATGCTAAGGAGCGTCGTTGAGATCAGAGTGGATGAGGAGCATTGTTGAGCCAAAGAAGCTCGAGTTGGAGAAGCCAGAGAGCTCATGTTGTGGAGTTTCATGGAGCCAGAGAGCTCATGATGCAGATCACTGATTGAATCCAGTGAGCTTATGCCTATTGAGCCAGAGAGCTCATGCTTGCAGATCTAGTGAGACTGTGCCAGAGGAGCCAGTGAGCTGAAGCAGCAGAGGCCATAGCATATCACTGGTAAAGTGTGAGGATCATTAAAAGCGTGATCTGTGACATAGGATATCGTGAGATCACAGCAGAAAAGGCCGTGACAGAGGAGCCCGTGAGCCCGTGGTGCAGTGCGCAGAGTAGCCTGCCAAAGTGGTTGAAGATTAGGTAGATTTGTTTCTTGACATTATTGTTTTTTGGATCTGGGGTAGATCCGTTTGTAGCTCAGATTTTTTGTCAATTGTTGGAGGTCAATTTTTTTTAAAGTGTCAAGATGAATAATCTAATGGAAGTATACTTGAACAAGAGCAACAAGCTCGACAGTTCCAATTATTCTAATTGGAAATTCAAGTTACAAACTATGCTGGAAGGGCATAGTGCATGGGGGATCGTGAAAGTCGATGAAGTGAAACCTACAATTGCGGCAGGTGCAACAACTGCAACAATACATGAGTGAGAGAAGAGGGAGTGTTACACCATTTTTTGGTCATCTAACCTACTATCATTAGATGGACCCAAGTACACCACGTAAGACCAATTTTACCCTAAGTAAAATTGCTTTCACTATGTAAAATAACTGAATAAAACACATTTATTAGGTTGTTTATGGTCTAAACAGGAAACCCCAAAAGGAAATATTAAACAAATCTATATTTGTTTGATTTTCCTGTCATGTTTAACCCAAAACAAAGAAATTAATTAGATAACGCTATTTATCTTATTATTTTCTAGGAATAATTATTTTAAATCTTATTTAAATAATATTCCTGTTAAATATGACCAAATTCACCACGGGATAAATAATTAAATAAATCATTATTTATTTGATTATCTTTCAACCACTTCTTAAACATAAATAATCATTTATTTATTTATTATCAACAGTGGGATTTGACCCAAGTCAAATAATCTTTTTTCCTCCACAACATAATAAAATATCTGTTAAAGTGTGGATCAGATTTGGCAAATGTTGATGACCATGCACCTATGCACCAAGATCTAGAATGACCCAATATTTTGTTATAAATAGGAGGGTTTTTCCTATCATTCTTCACCTTTTGTTGCCTATTAGATCACTCTGGATCTATACACTTGGTCACATTCTGCATCATTTTATGTGTGAGCTCCCTTTGAGTTCTATCTTTGTCTGGGTTTTCTACACCAACAAGAGAGAGATTCTAGATCTGAAGTGCTGAGGACTTCCAAGAACACCTTCTTGTTTTCCTCCCAGGTGCCCTTAATACAAAAATTCTTTCAAAAAACATTGTTCTTGTCTTTTCTATTGGATATATGGAGCAAACTCTTAATTTTACTGCTTAATTTCTTTCTATGCATAGATATGGTTTTTTGCAGCACTTGTCTTGATCAACTAACTGCAGATCTAAAGATATTGGTAGCCACATTCGATGTTAGGGCTATAAGTTATGCATAGCTAAAGTGGTATTTTTTCGTACGCTTCGACAAAAGATTCATACTAACAGGGAGAAAAAGGCAAAAATGATGTTGAATATGGCAGTAAAAGGATGCATCATCCCTCACATCAGAGATTGCAATTTAGCAAACGAAATCTGGGCAAATCTCAAAGATCTGTATGAAATCAGAAATACAAATTGCCTACTGTTCCTGAAAAGAAATATTCTCTCCATCAAGATGGAGGAGAATGAAACAGTAGTTGCATTCATCTCAGGCACCAAGGACCTCAAAGAAAATATTGGTGACATAGGATAGGTTGTAAGTAATATTGATCTGGTAACAAATACTATGAATGGTATGGCTGGCGATTATCATATGTTTATAACAGGCTTGAATGCGGGAGATAAAGCCCCCAAATTCGAAGAATTGACAGGGATTATCATGCAAGAGGAGGAAAGGTGGATGACACTAAAACCCCAGAATTCAAATCTAGCCTTAATGTCGAAGAAGAAGCCCTTCAGAGGGAAAGCAAATGTAGGACAAAGAGGTGGAGGTATAGCACAGGAAAGGTCGAATCCATCTCAAGGTATGCCACCAAATAGGAATGATTCACCATTAAAATGTTTCTATTGTGGAAAAATTAGCCATATGGCTAAACACTTTTAAAAGAAGAAATTTGATGAAGGTCAACAGAGATACAAGAGACATGCAGGTCACTTTGCAGATGATGACCATAACCAAGATCTCAGATTGTTTATGGCTAACTCTGATGAGAAGGATGAAGCAAATACCTGGTATTAGGATTCAAGAGCGTCCACCCACATGACAGGTAATGAACAATGGATTGAGGACTTCAAAGAAACCAACACTGGAGAAAAAATCTACCTTAGCGACGACACAGGGTATCCAATCAAAGGACATATTAATGTTCCTGTAATTTTTTCTGATGGAAATATTAGGCATATTCTGAATGTGATGTATGTACCTAGAATTAATAAGAATCTGATTTATGTTTCAATTATAACAGATCAGAACCTTAAGATAGAATTTTATAAATCATATTGTGTTGTTAAAGATTTTTCTGGATAGTATGGAGATCATTGCAACAAGGATTTGTGTGGGAGGTCTTTACAAGATGAATGTGAGAAGTGTGCTACAACAAGCGTTGACATCATCATGTATGATAGCAGAATATTTATGGCATCCAATATTTGGCCATATTAATTTCAATGATTAGTTGTTACTTCAAAAAAGAGGTATGGTCAGTGGTATTCCTTATTTAAATCAAATTCATGTTGAATGTTAAGCATGTTCTCTTGGGAAGATGCATCGAGATTAGTTTCCTATTAATGTAAATATAAAGCAGAGAGATATACTAGAGTTATTACACACTGATTTGTGTGGGCCAATGCAGTCAAGATCGTTGGGAGGTGCTTATTATTTCCTATTATTTGTTGATGATTGTAGTAGATTTACATGGGTAAATTTTCTCAATAAAAAGAGTCATAATTTTGAATATTTCAAGAAGTTTAGAAGCATGATTGAGAAGCAGACAAGTAAATTCATTTAAGATTCTCCACTCGGATCAAGGGGGAGATTACAGGAAGGATGATTTCAGCAAATGTTGCAAAGACCATGGAATATTGTAGCAGATTACAGTACCCCACACTCCTCAACAAAACAGGGTTGCAGAGAGGAGAAACATAACCCTTATGTACTGTGTTTGAAGCATGATGAAAGGTAAGAATCTTTCTAATGGATTTTGGGCTGAAGTGATAAACACTGCAGTATATTTGAAAATCATGACTCCTACAACGAGTCTTGAATTTAAAACTCCTTTTGAAGCTTTAGTAGGATTTAAACCTGCAGTTAAGAATTTAATAATTTTTGGATCCAAATCGTTTGCCCATGTACCAAAGGAGGATAGAAAGAAACTGGATTCAAAGGCCATCAAATGCACTTTTTTTGGGTATTGTACAGAATTTAAAGCTTACGAATTATTTGATCCCTCTACTCACAAATTTTTTGTGAGTAGAGATGTAGTTGTTCATGAATAGGTTCATGATGGAAACATTGATAATACCAATGATCTATGGGATATTCCTTTCTTGGTGGAAGAAGGGAATGGTGAAATAAGAAATATCCATGAGCAGCACCAGCACTAGCAGAAAAAAGGAAGAAGTAGAAGTTACAAATGAAATTCTCAAACCAAGTCCATCAAAGGTTAATCAGAATAGGTTTGATGCCACTCCAACACCTTGGAGATAAGGTAGGCAAAAACAACTTCCAGCAAGATATAGGTAGAATTATTTTATAACTAGCATGTTAAATATTGTTGAACCCTCTAGTTATAAAGAAGCGAGTCAATATAATTAATGGAGGGAAGCCATGGAAGAGGAACATGAATCAATACTAAAAAGAAAAACTTTGGAATTAGTTGAATTACCTGAGGGAAAACAAACCATAGGTTGCAAATGGCTATACAAGCCCAAATTTAAAGCAGATGGGAGCATAGATAAATACAAAGCTAGGTTGGTTGCAAAGGGGTATTCACAAAAAGAAGGTATAGACTATGAGGAAACCTTCGCCCTTGTAGCTAAAATTAATACAATCAGAATGTTAATTACCTTAGGTACTAAACATCATTGGATGATGCACCAGCTAGATGTTAAATATGATTTCTTAAATAGGGAGTTGAAAGAGGAATTTTATTTAGAGAAACCTAAGGGATTTTTCAAATAGGGAAAATAAAATTGTCTGTAGATTAAAGAAAGATTTATATGGACTAGAACATAATCCGAAATCATGGTACGATGAAATTGATTCATTCTTATTGTAGCACAGCTATAATATAAGCAAAAATGACCCCAATCTCTATATTGTTTTTGATGAAAAGGGGCGAATTATTTTGATTTCCTTATATGTAGATGATCTCATAATTACAAGAAATGCAGATAAACTCATTGAATAAATCAAAGAGCATATGTCACAAATGTTTGAGATGAAAGACCTCGATGAGCTTCGCTATTGTTTGGGTCTAGAGGTCTAGAGAGATTCAGGACAAACATTTCTAGCACAGAGTAAGTATGTCAGGAGTATATTGAAAAAGTTTAAGATGGATCAGTGTAAGGTTGTAGTAGTGCCACTACAATAGAATACCAAACTTCAGATTGATGAAAGTTCAAAGGAGGCAGATGCAACATTGTACAGACAGTTGGTTGGGATTTTAATCTACTTAACCACTACTAGACTAGATTTGGCTTATTTAGTCAGTGCATTGAGCCACTTTATGTCCAAGCCACTTGAGAACCATTCGATTGCAGTAAAAGGCACCTTAAGGTATCTACAAGGAACCTTAGACTATGGAATTTTATATACTGATTATTTTGATTTTAAATGGACAGGATTTTCAGACTCCAATCGGGTTGGAAACGTAGATGACAAGAGATCCATAACAGGCTATGCATTTAGCGTTGGGTTTGGAAAAATTACATGGAGTAGTAAAAAGAAGAACACAGTTTCCTTATCTTTAGGGTAATTAAAGTACCAATCGATGTGTGGAGCGACTTGTGAGGTAGTTTGATTGAGGAGAATTCTCCAGGATGCAGGAGAAGAACATAAGGTTGCAACAGTTATCAGATGTGATAACCAAAGCTCCATAAAACTTGCAAACAATCTAGTGTTTCATAAAAACACTGAGCACATTGATACACAGTTCCACTTCGTCAGGGAGAAATTTTAGTCAAAAGAAATTCATGTCGAATATTGTAATACTTGTGAATGCTGCTGACATTTTTACTAAGCCTCTTGGTAGAATTAAATTTGAAATGTTTAGGGAAATGTTAGGAATATTTGTGAAACCTTTCTCCATTAAGGGTTAGTGTTGAAGATAATGGAGAAACTTAACTAGAGATATTCGGTTCACCAGAACCTTAGATTAGGATTTTGTTCCTATTTCTTAGGTATTGGTTCTAACTTCCCTATTTTCCTGTAAACTATATATTGATTGATTTGTAATGAGAATGGAGAGTGACCTGAGGATGCATTCCCTCATGTTGTAGTCTCTCGGAGTAGACCTAACCAATATTTCTTTCGTTAATTTAATCCTATCATTTTTATCACCCTTCACTCAATGGAAGGCTCTTTGTGGTTTGATTCATTGGATGTTGCATCACATGTGGTGTCCACATCATTAAGGCACTCTTCTTCATTAGAATCATTCTGCAATTCATTCTATATGCCTAGTGATTTTGATGACTATTGAATGATGTGCCTTACATGTCAAAAAAAGCACATTTGAATGGCTCATTTCATTGTTTTAACTTATTGTACATTTTCTTGAGATGATGTGATTTGTATTTGAATTACATACATGTATAGTCAGTACCACACATGAATGTAGTTGCAATTGAGGAACGACTCAAGTGGTGCAAGGAGCATTCGAGTAATGACATCATTCTTGGAAACCACGTGGAAAATTTTTCCTGCCCAATTTTCACGGTACACTGCTTCACCAAGTCCTACATCCCCCACTAGAGGATTTCCAAATGTTATAAAAAAGGGAGAAATTTGTCGCTACCTCTTTTCCAATACCTATAATGTGGCCAAAGTTGCAACTACTCCTCCCAAGGCATGAATATCCACAAATATAATTTGTGTGGGCTTCCTTTTTTTTGAATCTGTGTAAATCTGCATTTTTTTGGTCATGAAATACATCAACATATTCTTACTATTTTAAATTAATCTTTGATAAGCTATGAATCAATCACTCTTTTTTATGAAACTAAGATCACTTCGTCCTGGAAGATAAATTGATTTACCTATGCTTGGAAATCTGTATTCTCCAGAATATGTAGGAACAACTTAACATTTCCCCGATGGACGAGGGGTAGTTGGTCATCATTACCCTTGAGGCAACCAGAGAAGACCTTGTTGTCAGTTTGTATATTTCCCTCTCCATATTTATTGTCCTTAGACAATGAAACCTTCTATTTTATGAAACGAAGGGAAGGAAACATATGCAATGCCTTCATAGTCATTTGCACTATAACTCTCTGAGTTTTTTAGCAGACCTGACTCTTCCTAAGCCTTGGGTAGTGTGCCAGATGAAACAAGTAAATTTTCAATGTCCTGAACAATAGTGAACCTGCACCAACATTTCTGTAAATTAGTCCTAAAAAGTCCTAATATTTTAGGAGGATGTCAAGTACCAAATTATTGGGTTTGTCATTACTGGACTGGATCAAAATCTCATTACTAATTACATACTATACCATTGTTTACCACGACCCCGTTCAAAATATCAAAATAAATCCCATCAATTTATCACTTCATACATAAAAAAAACAACAATAAAGAGGTTAGTACACTAAAGAATCCAATAATCTTTGATATCATCCAACATACAGAATGAATGTTTAGATTTTTCGAAAGGGACGTTAATTTTACATACCTTCCAAATTCTTAAGAAAACAAATTTTTAGTTTTGGTTATGTTAAGCATTACATGTTGAATAGTTACCAATGTTATGACTATGCACTGGGAGGTAGCACCAACAACTTAAATCAAACACAATGAATCTAATGCCAAATATAAAGATAAATCCACCAAAAAAATATGATCAAAACTAAAAGAAAACATCTATATCATCCTCTACAAAAATTAAATCCCCTCCAAATCACAATAATAATAAAATACAATGTTCACCTTGTGGAAAAAACCTGCTAGTGCCCATCCATTGAAACTATACACAAAATAATTTCGAAGTGGAAGGGAAACATTTACTTAAGTGTGAAGAAAAAAATCATATCTGCCACTACAAATCCATTTAAAATAATACACAACATAATTTCTATATTAGCACGTAGGCATTTATCATAATGTAAAGGAGAAATCCACATATTTCAAACTCATGATTACAATGACGTAGACGTCTCTGCTTCCATTTTATTGTGACTGCTTCACAATTATTTACGAGTTTCTTTAAGATGCATCTGAGATGTCTTGTATATGTAGTAAAATCGGAGGAGACTGGTAATGTCCCAAAAAATCAATCAAATGAACAATGTAATGGGTTATAGACTGTGGGCTCATGTTCACATGTGCAAAGTGGGATTGAAACTAGTAAAATGATCTAATTTTAAATAAAGAATTTAGTGATAAACAAAAAAATTCTTATACTTGTATTTTTATTATCTATATTTTGTAGTAAACTAAACATTTTTAATAAATAAATCATATTTATCTCACAACATTCTATAAAGTTTAAATAAACTTTTTAATTTCCAAAAAATAATAATAAACATTAATAAAAACATATATCATTGCATTAAATTAGTTATCATATTTTATTGAAAAAAAAATCAAACATAATCATAAAATAAATGAGTAGATAAATAGTGTATTATTAAATGACTTAAAATTTGAAATTCTCTCTTTTTCATTTAAAACAATCTCCCAAAAAAAATACATATACTATTGATTTTTGAAAAGTTGAAGATTGCATATATAAAAAAAAACCATCAAAATCATTAATAATTCACGAGTTCTTCTTGATTTTAGGGATTAATAATAATAATAATAATAATAAATTGGTAAATTTCTTTGATTTTATTAATAGAAAAAAGATATTACATTAGGAATCCTTCATGCCCATAATTGATTTGGAGGATCATGAATGTCTTCCAGAGTAAAAAAAAAACACAACAAACACTAAACATAGCAAAATTACAAGATGGGACTACGTTGGATTGCACAAAGGCTGGGACTAGAACAAAATATACTATGATTCTCTAATTTCCTTGATGCTTTGACTGAGGCAAAAAAACGCCTAAATTGAAATAGCATATTAAACAACCATAAACCACTAGTATTGTTGATAAAACAATATTATATTGTTTATAAAAAATTAATACCTTCAGACATTAAAAACTAGAACAAATTGCATGGTGGACTTATTAGTCCAAAATGATAAATGATGAATGAGGAGAATATTTTTCATGGGCAGTGTTTAGAGGTGGAGCGTTGATGACTAAAACCTCATCTTGATGACCATTGGACTCATTCTCTGAATCCGAGACCACAAAATGTTCCACTCAATTTAATCTGACCACGATATCATCAAAATTGTACCTGATGTTTCTTAGTGTTCTCTTAATCTCCTCATGACCTGTAAAGAGCTTGTAGTTGTGAACCTGCTTGTCACGGATTACCATGCAAAGTAGTGTTTCAAACTAATGGTGCAATTTTTTTTTTTTTTTTGAATTTGACTAATCTATTAATATAACAAAAATTTTACAAAGAGACGCCGGCCTCAGTGGAACTTGCCCAAAATAGTGGCATTCTTACACTACAAAACTGTTGGAAGATTGTTTACCAGACATCCCGGACAAACTAGACCATTAACCCATGCTAGACAAATTAGAACATGCCGCCCACGCAGGGGAAACCAGCCTTGGACCAGTAACACAATATCATGACCAAAAAATTGAAACCATAGACGAGATAGCATGAAGAGCACTGAGTAACATGACTCTGCTGAAAGACTGTGAAGAGAAAAACTGCTAATTCTGACCAGATTATGTATCATGAGAAGTGGATGGGGGTTATTCAACAATACAACAGCCATAAGCATACAAATCATCTACCTCAGCCTGCTTGTATTCAATGTCGTTGGAGCCGCCTCGCTTTAAGTTGTCCTGGTTGTTGGAGTAGCCTTGCTTGAAGTCGCCTAAGTCTTGGTGTTCACTGCAACTGGGAGCCTTCCTCTTCAAACTTGCATTAGGAGGAATGCTTTTCTTGTCGACAATGCTTGTCTCCTTCCCAACACCAGTTTGCTCAGCATCCGAACTGGGTGGTTCCTCCTTGAGCTCGATGGTGATGGTGGCAATGACTGTAGGCCTGTTTAGAGAGCAGGGGAAACGAAGTTGGGCGGTTTGGGAATGTGCAGGGAAGATGGTCTGAGAGGCAAGGATGTGGGGAGAGCCCATCTCAAGTTGAGATTTCCCATGGCACCCACGCCCACGACCACTTCTGGTTTCAGGATAGTGACCGATGAAATTATCAGAGGAGGGGGAGGAGGAGTTAGTAATGGACGTGGAGGGCTGGTGAGAGGATTGTCCACGAATTCTCCCTCTCCTACAACGCATACGCTGGCGAAGGCGTGACATTAACCTCCGAGCGGAGTGGAGCTTTTGAACAACAGAATGACTGGAGACGGATTGGGCAAGAGCGGTGGAAGTATGAGAGAGCAAGGGAGTCTGAAGGGTGTGTAGAGGGCATTCTCTCAGAGCAGGGGAATTCACATTGAGAAAATTGAGCCTTAGAGTGCAGAGAGGGCTCCGTGAAATGTGAAGAACAGGCACAATTTCAATACAACAGACAATGGAACAGCGTATCCCTGCGTTGGTTCGAGAGCTAGGCTCTGCAACAACAGGGGAGCAACGTGAGCGCAAGGGAGGCAGAGTGGGAATGAATTTTCCGGAGAACTCCATAGCTGTTATGGGAGCGGGCTAGTCTTGGTGACTATGCTACATTAATGCAGTGTAATAAAGGACGGTGGGCAGATTTAAATGCAACCTCACATGAGTTTGGGTGGTGGTGTAATGAATCCATGCGCCAACCCAAAACCATATCAACTTACACCTATGGTTGATCACCCACATCCGAGGAACTAATGGTGTAATGTTATTGAGTGAAGGAAGTACAATATTCTCCTCCAAAACTTCCCTGGATTGGGAACCCATTCAAGGCTACTACTTGCAATTTTTGAGTCAGAGTGATATTTACGATCCTCGAACTCCATGGCTTCCAAATGTAGAATTTCCTTTCTAACCTCAAGAGGAGCCGAGTCGAAAAATTTTGCGACTCATTCCCACCCAAATAGACAACAATGTCTGGAAGAGGATGCCCTGGGAGCACCACCCTTGTGACTAGGAAGTTGCTGGCGAGGAGTTATCTCTGCATAAGACCTGCAAACAAACCACAAGACGACGACACTAGAAAAATGAACTATCAAGTTATGATTGGTGACATGATGGTAAAACCCCACTATAACATGAACCATAGCCATAGAAACAACACTATAGAGGAGTAAGTGTGGGTAGAAAATAAATAATTGAAGCCCATTACAATCCCAGATTAATACTTTCCTGGAACCCTAGATTTTGTGAGGACGGGGATCTACCCGAGTTTGAAACGTTTAGATTAGCGAAGAACTAGTGAAACCATAACATTTTTCAAAACCAGATGGAGAAGGTACATAGGTACCACACTCCACAGGCCAACACTGGGCAACTAAACGAAATCTCGACGGGGTCAAGGGTCTATAGTGTTGCCGAGGGTAAAAAAATGAACAATTCAAAGGACGGACCTATCTCTGAGTTATGTAAGAATAACATAAAGAATAATGATGCTTAATATGAAACTGAAGGCACCCCTGTGTAGAGCTGGTAAACATACAAAAAAAGACTACATGACGTGGAATTACCCAACTCTTTAACAAAAAATGACATAACCCTACTATGACCACCAATGGAAATACCAATGAAAACAGACCCCCCATGACTGTAACACAATCTAATACTATCCACCATAGAGAGAATAATAGTTTAACCTTAAGGTTGTCGACAATTAAACCACCACCTTTCCACCACCCTGAGACCATGGTGGAGCATGTATAATAAGTGACAGACATGATAAATCTAGTACAAATAGTGAAATGTGCTCCATGAGCTCTCCATAAAAAGGGCCAAGTGTACTTCCAAAATAATATCTCAGCCATCCCAAGGTGTTGCTTCAAAGTAAGCTTATAAGTGAGCTTTCCCCTACTGTCAGAGAATTCCCTTCCACAACCAGTTTGACATGGGAGGGACAATCCATTCCAGAGCATACAAAATGAATTAGCTTTTCAAAACCTTTGATGTGAACAAAACCCCAATCTCCCATCTATTGGCAATAAATAAGAATAGACTTAGGTAGATGCTGCAAGTTATGTGAACCAAGAAAACGCCATGCATGACCCATGCAAAGCTAGGTGTAGAGCCAGGCCCTATCATTGAGGGCCACCACCTCTTTCGCCATACATAATACACACATGCAAATAATTATGCCTGTCATAAAACCAACGTCATGAGGGAACCTCATGCCAGTCCTACCGGGACTCAATTTTCGTTAAAACATCCCCATTGGGGACATTAGCTTCAGCTAAGTATTTATCATTTTGCACCTCGTGCTTGTCTTCCGGTAGATGTTGGGAATCATGGTTGTCATTAGACCAAACTCGCATGTGTTATTCAATGATCACAACGCTAGACATAAGGATCCACGAGAGGTTGTTATTCCATGTCGTTAAACACACACGGAGCATTATTTTATCCAATGTCCAAAAATATCCCCCCTAATGTGAGTCGGGTGTTTATTGAACTCGTGACCTACACTCTGATACCACTTGTTGGGAATCACAATTGCCATTAAACCAAAATCCGCAGGTGTTAGTCAACGATCACATCGCTAGAGGTAAGGATCCATGAGAGGTGGTTAGTCCATGTCGCAAAACACATGAGGAGTGTTCGTTTATCCAATTTCCAATAGTAGACCCTTCGTATATGTCAACACCGATGAGGGCTTGTTAAAGGAAATGTGTCTATCTGAGATTACTCAGTTTTCCAAGAAATTCGCCACCTTATTTCCTTCCCACCGCATGTGAATGGGGATAACGTAGTCAAAATTAGATTAAAAATTATTTAATATTTCTCACCACTTCCCACAAGTGCCAACTATGAACCAGTTTCTCTAGTGGATGACCCAATAATAACTTTCTTACACAATGGATTCCTATCTGATAATATGCATGGACTTGAATTAGGTGAAACCCTTCTCTAACAACTATTTGAAGGCCATTCTCAAATGTGAAAATTTTTGCAAGTTTGTTTGTCGCTATCCCACAAGAGAAGGAAAAACCATGTATGGGATCAAATTTCTCATCCCTAAAAATCCCTTCAAAACCTACAACACCTCGATTACCCTTTGAGGCCCCATTAAAGCTCAATTTAATAAACTCTTTTGGAGGAGGTGAGAACAAAATCTCACTAGAGGGCCTTCGATTTTGAGTCATGGATGGCATTGTGATGACGATGTTAGCTTATAAATTGAATCCATTTAAAATGGTAGCCTCGTGTTCGTCAACTTTCCAATCTCCTGAAGCAGGACGGGACACCAACACCAATTCTCTAATGTTTTTAAGAATAACTTCTTGAAGAGTTGACAGATACCTATTTCCCCTCAAATATTCTTAGATTTCTCTCCTTCCAAAATTCCATAGAGAAAAACCTAGAGCTAGATGTCAGGCTCTTACAACCATTGGAAGTTTAAACTTTCTCCTGGTCCATTCACCTAACCATGTTTTTATGTCTGTTGAACTCGGTAGAGCACACCTAAAGATTTGTTGGATAAACTCACACATTTTCCTAGAAAAAGGAAAGTGATTAGAAGATGCTTTGTTGATTCCTCTTCTTGAGAACATAGCATGAAAATCGATGGGCCCTCAAAACCTTTCCTTCGAAGATGATCCCAAGTTAACAAACACCCTCAAGCTATTAGCCATAAAAAAGTCGATATTTTTAGCCAACCACATTCCTTCCACAATCTTTTCCACATAATGGTGTTGTCGTGTGCATGAAAACCTACTATCAAAGAATAAGCTTCTTTTAAAGTAAACGATCCAGTTGATTTCCTCCCCAGCGAAATATATCTTGTTTTTGGGAAACTCATATTATTCTATTATGGAGAATTTGATGGAATTACTCCCATGGGTGAAAGTCCCTTAAGAGGTCCTAGTCACCTTTTGTTTTCCACTATCTCCAACCATGATCCTTCTCAAGAGTCTTCCAGAAGTCCACCACTTTTAAGGCTCCTTGGGCTTGTGATGATCCACTTTCCCGAGAGATGCAAAGGTATATCGACACAAATATTTTAAATAAACAAAATCTAGATAGGATAGAAAAATCTATATAAATAAATCTAATAAGAATTTTAATTGTATTCTCACCAATATTTTTATTGTTAACATGCAATGCAATCTATTAGTTCAATTTACATGGACAATAAAAAATATTAAGGATATTAATCTCTATGTTTAAATGGAATAATAATATACAATTAATAGTTTGAATTACAATATCATTATAATTATTTTCAAATATACTAAATTATCGAGTGATTAAATTTGAATATTTTTTAAATAAAACAAAATAAAATAAAGATGATAAAGTCTATGGAGCTTTTCATAGAAAGTGATGTGTGCTCCGTTAAGGCACTTCTTGATGTGGATGTGAAGTCACTAGATTGAGATGATACATGATGAAAATGTAATAGTGTCGAACTTATAAAAAAATATATGATAAAGAAAAATCTAGTCTATCAAATAAAATCATTTGTTTTTTATATAAATTATTGAAAAAATTATATTAAATTGTTTAAAAGTTAACCAATAAATATCTTATTAAAAACTTAAATAATAATAATAAATAAATATTTTATTAAATTTAAACCATAATAATAAATAAATAAATTATTTATTATAATGAAAAATTTTATTTCAAATAATACTAGGTATAAATACAAAATTATATATTATATATCAAATTAAATATTTTAACAAACATATATATATTAAGGTAATATATATAATTATTTTAAATAAAATATTCACTTTAATAACATATCGTTATCAAAATTAAATTAAGAAAACCTTTTTTATTATAAATAATTGTAATAATATTTTAACATACTTTACACAAGGCAAATGAGCGAACATGTGTAAAAATATTTGTGTCTCTTGACATGGAGATGTTATGTAACCTGTGAAAAAGAGTGTTCTATCTGCATGTTGTGGTCTAGAGATCGATTCTATGTTTTGTATATATTATGAATTTTAAAAAAATTTGTGTAAGGAATATTTTATAAATGAGTATGTTTTAACTTTGAAAATTAAGATTTATCTTAATCAAGGATTTAGCAAAAGTTTAGAGGGGTCCAATCTTGATTAAAACATTTATATTTACATATATCTCTAATATATATATATATATATATATATATATATATATATATTTATTTATTTATTTATTTATTTATTTTAATATATAATAAAATAGATTCAATTTATTCAAAATTTATTTGGGTATAAAATAGTGAGTTTACTTAAAATGTTTTAACTATTTAGCTTTTATCAATTTATTTATATAATGCATATATAGGTTTTTTTTAACTACTTTATCTATTTATAAAGTTGATATAAGAGTATATTATGTTATATGGACATCAAAATATTTTATTTTTAGTTGAGAATTAGAGTTTAATATTTTTAATATTTTTACCACTTCTCTTTACTATAGTTACTAACAGGGAAATTATTGAGGTTTTATAATACAGAATTATTTCTGTAATAATCAAATTCAAATGAACATTGTTGACGCCTTTCAAACCAACCAGTATGGTTCATTATCAGGCTGGGTGAGAGATCACATCAGAAAGTTGAGTTTAAATAGATGTAGAAATGACTAAACTAGCTGTTAGGATAACGGCTAGTTTGACTTTGAAAATTAAAATCAATTAATAACTGCTAGTTTTTTTTAATTAATTAATTAATTAATTATTTAATAATAATGATAATATATATAGATATTCTTATTTAATTTAATTTAATTGATTTATTCATTTATTTTATGTTTTTACTTCTTCTTTTTTTGTAGATTAATTCGAAAAGAGAACAGTACATATACTATAGGCTGGGTTGGTAAGCTGCGCTTAGCCAATCCCAGCCTTTGTTGCACAAGTATGGGGCTACCTCCGTGGAGGAAACCAACCTGAAAATGACATCAAACAATAAATTAAAAAATGTGTCGTAACACTAGTGAAACTGTAAGTTCTGTGATAATAACAAGCATGACAAAAAACTAAGAAGAGTTGAGCAGCTGCGCAGTCATGAGTCTGTTGCATCATCATCGTTGTTTGGATCTTCCTCCGCAATGGGACAGGTGTACTCTTGCGCAGCAACATCCTCTTCAGTAGTAGGTTGACGCGAAGGCCTAGAAGTAAGTGCACAGAGGATGGGAGCCACTGGGTACTCGGCATCCGAGACTCACGTCCAGGTACCTTCCGAATCCATTATCCATACATCTGTATCATCCCCTTCATCCTCTTGTGTTGGGAGCGGCTTAGTCTTGCGGGTCAAGGGGTGCTCCTATTGTGCAATGGTTGATTTATGTGGCCTACAGCTTCCTCTCGGAGTTACATGAGTGGGGGCCTCCCCCTCCTAGTTGAGTTTGGAACTCTGGGGGTCCTCTCTAACGTGATTGCCCGAGGAGGAGCCTCCAAAATATTCCAAGAGATTATCTGACCCCCGGTGGTAGCGACCAGGGAGCACACCTCTCTGTCCCCCTCTGATGATGCGTTGGCGCAGCCTATGGGCCATGGTCGGATGAGGCAGGGAGAATATGGGGATCTGAGAAGAGGTGAGGAGAAACTCTGACCCGAGACAGGAGGTGTGCAGCAAGGAGTTATTAAATAGGGAGGTGTGCTGAAGGAGGGTGCGCAGTAAGAGGCGCAGGATAGTGGGGGCACATAGGCTAGTGAAACTAGCAAGGCAGGTGGAGCCGAGGAGAGGCGCGCAATCAGGGGAGTATGCAACCTGTGGATTCTGCGTAGCACAACGCTGGGGGGGAGGCTACGCGATAGACGAGGCACGTAGGAGGGCAGGGGTGCTCTGTGTTGTAGGTCCTCTCCTTTTCTAGGGTTGTGAAACATGCGAAGATGCTGAGCATTATTATGCTTTGCTCGCAACTGCATTTTGTAACTGATTTCATGAATAGGCATGTGCGTAGAGGTATGGCCGCACGTCATATCCGTCCAGGTGATCTCTCCAGAGATTGTAGCAGAGTGGTGCTCCTGAGGGGATGATGTTGTCTTTGCATGTCTTCGTAATGCCCGGTCTCTGTCATCTCATGTGAATGATTGCAGGAGTGAGGATCCATGTCATGCAAAGGCCTGCACTACAGATCTTCATCCTCTCGAGCGTGGGATAGACTGTGTTCAAGCGTGCTGCTACTGTCACCCGCATCCGGGGTATTATATATATAAAATTTATTTTATTATTTTAATTTTTAATTTTTTATTAGGCTCAAGGAAAAATGAAAATAAAAAATGATAACAAAAAAGAAAGAAAGAAGGAAATAAGGCGAAGGGTAGAAAACACAAGACCATTAAGAATATAGGCCACGGATCCAACACCTGTTGATATTCGAGTCGTCATGTTGCTGACATTAAATATGGAAGATCCAGCTCCTCCGCTCTAGTTGAGCATGCAGAAAATACTAACCATCATATTTGCATCAAAGAGGCTAAGGTCATAGCTAAGGTCATAGCTAGGATTGACCATTTCCATTATCATAAGTTAAGAGAGACTTTAGAAATTGGAAAAAAAACACGTTAATCTCAATAGAAATGACGGTTGGAATATCAGCAGATGTTGGATCCTTGCCCTATATTGTTAACGGTCTTGTGTTTTTCGCCCTTCGTCTTACTTCATATTTCCTTTTTTTTATCGTTTTCGACTTTCATTTTTCCTTAGGCCTTAAAAAAAATAAAAAAATAAAAAAATAAAAAAATAAAAACTAAAAAAATAAAATAAATATATATATATATATATATATATATATATATATATATATATATATATATATATATATATATATATATATATATATATATTATCACTATTGTTAAATAATTAAATAATTATTTAATTAAATAAAATTAGTCGATTTTAATATTTAAAGTCAAATTACGTGTTATCTTAAAACTAGTTATTTCTATATCTATTTAAACTCAACGTCCTTATGTGATCTCTCACCTTGTCCTGATCATGAAGCACACTAATTTATAATAAGTGTTATATTCATTTTTGTTTTTTGGTTATATTTTTTTTAATGATGATGATGGTTAACGTCTAATGAGACCAAACTTTGGTCTATAGGACCTAATGAAAGGAAATGAATTATTTAGGCAAGGCACTCTAACATGAAGTGATTTTCACTATGGAGCTCATGAGAGTTCATTCTTATCTTGGCTATATTAATTTTTTTCTTTGAACTAGAGAGATACTTTTGATCCTTTAGAGTAGGGTTGATGACCTCCTTATAATATCTTAATTTTCTTTTAACCTCTAAATCTTTCTCTCACCACATTTTCTCTTTAAACTTAGAAGTAACAATATTTTTAATGTTATTAATATTTTGCAATGCAACATTTTAGTGGATCTCCCAATGATTTAACCAATTACTCTAATATCTTTATACCAACTTCGTTTGAACCTTAAGTGATTTTGGCTGAAATTGAGCCTAATTATATTTTAATATATTTTCTTATATAAAAAATATTATTTTTATTTTAAAAAAGATATATATAGAAAGAAAGTAGTTTAGTATAAAATGACCCTGGACTCTATCAGTATTTTATTTTACGAATAAAATTTATTCACTTTCTCATTAGTATAAAATGACCCTGGACTCGATCAGTATTTTATTTTACGAATAAAATTTATTCTCTTTTTCAGGTTGCATGACCAGAAATTTAAAACAAACCTGTTCAACACGTGTCACCATGCAGGGGATTACATATTTTTTTCCGCTCGAAAACATTCATGATAACAAAAAGTATAATCTCGTTACATAGATTTTATGAGAGATTTTATTGGGCATACAGATTGTATGACATGATTGAGAGCGAACAGGAATAGGAGGAGCCTGCCTCGTTTCTCTATTAACTTGCATCGCCTTTGACATGCTACAGCCTCCTTATTTTCTGGCAGCCAGATGCAACATGCCTCCTGATTCCTGAATGATTCTTACTTTCCATGATGGTACACAGTTCTCCCTACTTCAATAACATGGATGCAGTGAATCCATTCTATGTTTTTTACTCTATTTTTTGTTTGCTAAAATGGATCCATTCAACCAGTCTTATAATTGTTGCTGGACAAAAATGGGGAGAAACCGAGGATGAACAGGATATTTAAGGTGATAGGTTTCAGAAATGTTGGTATGCCATAATATTATATAATATGCTAGGACTTTCTGGGACTTAGTGTAACTAGCTTGTATTTTTTTACATTAAATTATGGAAATTTAAGTTAGATTTTAATAAAATAGAAATTTTTTAAAATCAAATTGTAATTGTCAAATTTCAAGATTTTAGATATTCATAAATTTTTAATAACATTAAATCTATTTCTACCAAAACATAATTGAAACACTACTACTAAAAAATACTTAAATTCCAACTACTTTTAATTTTTAAAGTACACACAATCAACTTTTAAAAATACACACAATTCCTCTGCCTCCATAAACTTCTCCCTTTTCTGGTGCTTTTCTTCTGACCATCCAAAGGGGAGGTCTGTCATTTTAGACGAAGATGGGAGCAGTATCTTCACCTATCATCCAGATAGTAATGGCATCATGGTTTTTTTTTACTTCTCCCTTTTCTGGTGCTTTTCTTCTGACCATCCAAAGGGGAGGTCTGTCATTTTAGACGAAGATGGGAGTATCTTCACCTATCATCCAGATAGTAATGGCATCATGGCTTTTTTTTGGGTTCTTTTTCCCTATCTGGAATATGGTGCGGTATAAATTTAACCAATTAAAAATATAATTTTCTTATTTTTATATAATAATAATTATTTTAATTATGTATAATTTGATTTATAAAATAAAATTATTTATATATTTATAGCAATATCTGTTCAGAAAAGAGGGTAAAAATTGCTAAACTATATAAAATTTGATTATTAAAACAATAATTAGTTTTAAAAAGATATGCTTATTTTTTAAAAATTATATATATAGTTTTATTACATCAAAATGAAATTATGGCTTCCATCAATTATATTTATGGTTTGAAAATTTGTTAAAAATAGTTAAGATGAACTTAAATAAGTATAAAATCAATTTATTCTTACTCATGGTTTTCAAACTCCCATGGTTATGTTTATTGAAAAGACTTATCGTTTATTGAAGAGATTTCTAGCTTTTCCATAGTGTTATGAAACAATGGCCAACCATTATTTTATAACATTGTAGAAAATACAGAGATCTCTTCAATTATTCTTACCCATTTACAAGATTAAAGTTTCCATAACCCATGGTTTTCCTTGTCTTATTCTCATGTTAGGTAGTCTATCTAAAAGGTATGAAGACTTCATTGTTAAGGGTCATTGAACAAAAGTAATAAATCTATTATTCAAAACTGGTTATTTTTCATCCATGTCTTACTCTTGGTATGTGTTTTCCATATATTTATTTCTCTCATTTTTTATCAATATAATGTAAAGTATTAAATTTGGATGTCTATAACACTTAGATATACTATTTGTGGTTGTATTACACATTTGGAAAAACTCTTCCAATAATGGGTATTGTTAATGATAGTTGATTTAATGTAAAGTATTCAATTTATAGATATACTATGTGTGGTTGTATTATATATTTGGAAAAACTTTTCCAATAATGGGTATTGTTAATGGTAGTTGATTTAATATGCTAATTTTTATTAGGCTTTGAAATATTTTTTTATATATATTTTTAAATTATATATATATATATATATATATATATATATATATATATATATATATATATATATAAAATAAAAATTAGCATATGGTTAAGAGTATGTGTTTCCTCTTAAGAGGTCACAGGTTCAAAATCAAAGGGGCATAGAGTATGTATGCCTTCGTAGACTTAGCAGTCAAATCGCTGTGAGGAGGTGGGTTCCTTGTCCCACAAACAAGGGAGTCTCATACACCAATTTGGTATTTGGCTTGGTTGTGACCTTAAAATTGGATTATTATTATTATTATTATTATATATAGATAATTTTGGGTTAAAAGCCCTAAGGGTTAGCTTAGTTGGTTTGGTTGAATTCTTGTTGCTAAGTACTTCACCAGTTCGGATTTCATGGGGTTAAATCTCCTCGACGCCCTTGGGGTTAGGCCCTTCTTGTTTGGCCAACGGGTAGACCCCTTTGGGTTGATCGGCCTATATTTTCCCATGGATGTAGCGGCCACCTAGTGTCGGTTTGCATGAGGAAACAAGAAATTATGAAACGAATGAAAAATCTGATGTTGGGAGCAACCATGGTGTAGATAGCATAGCAAGCATCTTGCAATGGAATATAGCAACGTCCATGGACATATTGGCTCATTACTAATTTATTGTATGTCGAAATTACAACGAATTATGCTTTTCACATTAAGGAATTTCTTAATGTTCGACCAACAGGTAGATCCCCTTGGGTTGATCGGTCTAGATTTTCCTGTGGATGTAGCGGCCACCTAGTGTCAGTTTGCATGAGGAAACAAGAAATTCTGAAACGAATGAAAAAATTGATGTGGGAAGCAAACATGGTGTAGATAGCGTAGCAATCATATTGCAATGGGATATAACAATGTCCATGGAAATATTGGCTCATTACTAATTTACTATATGTCAACCTTACAACGAATTATGCTTTTCACGTTAAGGAATTTCTTGAATGGGGTGTTGCGATGCGATCCCGTGAGGGATTAAGTCAAAAATATTTTTTGGATTTTTTTTTTTTAAGGGAAAAAAAAGTACTTTTTTCATTATTAAAAAGAGAGTATAATGCAATATGTCTAGAGTATGCCCTAAAACTGTTTCTACTTGGCTAAGAGCTTGTTTTTCTCGAACATAAAGAAACAGGTTAACGGCCCAAGACCCAAAGGCATCTGCCAGGAGTGAAAGTCTAGCCCCTTACAGACCACTAGCGATTTATTCAGCTAGCGTGGTTTTCTGTGAATAACAGTGATGAATCAACCTGCATTCACAATCCAGAGATGGTTGTCCTCACTGTTGGTTTGACAACTGAGTTATGATAGGTTTTCCCACCCTGTGAAAATAAAACAAAGTATAATATTTAGTGTTGTGCTTCGTAATTGCCTTTAGTCCTATTAGTACAAAATTGTCATTCTTTACATTTTTTAAACTATTGTGTATCTAAAAGTATATCATTGTGTTTTCTTCTTCTTACAAAGTGATGTGTTTAAAAAAAAAACAATTGAACACTCTAATGGTTCCATTTATTTCCAGAGATGGTTGTCCTCACTATTGGTTTAACAACTGAGTTATGATAGGTTTTCCCACCCCGTGAAAATAAAAGAGAGTACAATATTCAGTGTTGTGCTTCGTAATTACCTTTAGTCCTCTTAGTACAAAATTGTCATTCTTTACATTTTTTAAACTATTGTGTATCTAAAAGTATATCCCTGTGCTTTCTTCTTCTTACAAAGTGTTGTGTTGTCAAAGAAAAAAAACGATTGAACACTCTAATGGTTCCATTTATTGCTACAGTTGTGCAATCTTCAGTAGATACAAAAATAAAATATAAAAAACTCATTATTTTGCATGAACAAGGATCTCATGTGATGCCTTCTATGAAAATTTATATTGCCAACATTAATGATGACCTCTTGTTCATAGGTTGCAAAATATAACTTACCCGAAACCTTTGAGATGCCCCTTTTAGAGAGGATATTAACAACCTAGTTATGTTCCCTATAGATATGTTAAAAAGAAATGTCTTGAAATGAGCTTACCAGCGTCCTGATGCGCCTCATCCAGTTGGATAAAATAGGAGGTTTGAAGCCCGTAAAGTCATTTACCCATTCAATGATTCCCTTTGCATCTCCAAAACTGTGAAGGTGGTCCAAATCCATCCAATTGGAAAATAATAGGACGCCCCAAAGGGAAATAAACTTGGCCCTACTATTAGTCGCAATGCCACCCTCCCACTAGAAATGATAATAGAATCTGGGTTCAAGAACAATGAAGGAACAAAAACCACACTTTCTCTATTGGTAGACCCCATCAAAGAATATGATAGGGGAAACCTCCCAAATTTTCTTTAATTTTGGATACCTCTTTTGTGTTGCCTTTTTCCTAATCCCATTCTCTTCATAGAATGCCACAACTTTGAGCATGACCTCCCTAACCATAGGAATTTTCTGTTCAAATATCATATAATTTTTGCTTCGTCAGATAGCCCATATGATAAAGAAGGGAATAATATGGTGGGAGGTCTAGTACTTGTACCAAATCCCCATAAATGATGCTAGGGATTGATAGTCCCTCAAGAGACCAATGTGAAGAGTATCCAAAATTCCATCCCATATCGCCTTGGTAAAGGGACATCTCATCCTCAGAATATTTTATGCACATAGGGAAAATGTTGGAACCATAGAAACCCCTTCGTTGCAGGTTTTCCCATGTGAGCACTCAACCATGAATTGCCATCCAACAGAAACATTTGAGTTTTTGTGGTATATCCCACTGCCAATTTTCTTGTAACCATTTATAGGATGTGCTTACCCTTACTTCTCTTGGGATTTTTTGAAATATTTCTTTAACCATTGGTCATTTATTCTTGTGTAGAGCATCCCAGGTCATCCTATCCTCATTCTTAGAAATGTTAATCCCTGCTACTTGTAACTTATAAATATATGTTCCCCGAATGCGAGTGACATTGGACACACGTATGGAAACAGTACCTCCCACGTTCTAGATGATGAAGATCTACAATGCAGGCCTTCACTTGAAGTGGATCCACCTCTCAGCAATAATTCGCATGAGGTGATGGAGGAAAGGACTCAAGAAGATACGCAAAGCCAGCAACCACCTTGGGTGGAACCTCATAGTTGAAATAATTTAAATGAACTCCTGGATGGATATGACACTCTGCCATAACTCGAAGCACATGCCTCCACATGAAAATTATCGCAGCATGCACCTACACATGTGTAATAATAATGCACAGCATCTACGCTTGTGCCATAGGCCTACAAAAGGGGAGGCCCTTTCGAATAGTCTTACTCAAATTTTTCTCCTTTTGGCTCATACTACCCTCTTCGCATCTCTGTTTCAGTTTCAGACCACTTGTGCATTCCACAGGTTGTGCAGCCTTCCCCCAAGCGCAAGGTTGCGAAGGACCCTCCCGGCCATGCACCTCCCTGACTATGCGCCTCCCTTCGGCCCCCCTTTCCCTACTAGTTTCTCCTGTTTGTGCGCTCTCATCACCAAGCTCCCCCAACTGTGCATCCACCACCTACACACCACCTTGCCCATTAGTACCACGCTGCGCACTCCCTGCCTCTGATCTCAGACCCCATCTCGCCCCTGCTATGCTATCCCATGGCTCCAAGATTGCGCCAAAGTACAATCAGAGGTGGCCAAAGAGGTTCATTCCCTAGACACTACCAACGATGGCTCGATAACTATTTGGAGTCTTTTGAGGGCTCCTATTCAGGTAGTCATGCCATGGATTCCCCTGAGGGCCTACGCACGACCAAGAGGAGGAGACCCCTATTCAAGATTCGTAGAGAGGCAGAAGCGGACCAAGGAAATTCACCACTGTGCACCAAGCACCCCAGGCCCCACAAAACCGAGCCTCTTCCGCTTCAGGAGATAGAAGGGGAAGACATCGGCGTATGGATCATGGACTCGGAGAGCACTTGGACCCGTGTACCGGATGCTGAGTACCCAGTCGCTCCCATCCTCCGCGCACCAACTTCTAAGCCTTTGCATCGTC
The DNA here is from genome assembly GCA_034641835.2 of Pinus albicaulis. Lineage (NCBI taxonomy): Eukaryota > Viridiplantae > Streptophyta > Pinopsida > Pinales > Pinaceae > Pinus > Pinus albicaulis. The sequence goes on along the minus strand of CM076581.1, from coordinate 228,687,678 downwards.
CTACTGCTGAGGAGGAGGCCATAGCATAGGAATATTCATGTCGTATCAAGGAGGGGGATCCAGACATCGAGGATGATGCAGAAGAACCTTGATTACGCAATCATTCATATTTTTTTAGTTTTATGTTATTCCAGCTCTTATAATAGGAATTTTAGTTTCATAGGTGCCATGGCACATTTTTTAATTTTATGTCTGATGTTATTACAGGGTTGGTTTCCTCCAAGGAGGCAACCCCATACATGTGCAACTATGAAAGCGACTAAGGTTGGGATTGGATAAGTGCAGCTTACCAACTCGGCCTGTAGCATATGTAATGTTTTATTTCAAATCAATATAGATTAGCCTAAATTACCAAAAAAAAACTTATAAATATATGTTTCCCATTCCAAAGAAAGATTTCCAGTAAACCCAAATACACCACCTTGGACCATTTTTGTAGGAAGGGTAAATTTTTTTGTACCTCATTGATCTTAGCAAAATACTTTATGTCCCAGTCATGAAGGAAGTGAATGAGATATTTCGACATAGAGCAGTTAACAATGAAAAGGTTACAAGTTCAAAACCCAACTCTTTGGTGTACATCAACTTCAAAGGGTGGTGATACGTCTAAGATAAAATATTTTACAAAAAAATACAAATCACACAAAGGTGGTATCAATTATACTCATGGCAGTGGCCTTAGGGACTTGGAAAGTGATCTGTATATGAAATTTTCTTGAGGTATGTGAAAATTTTCAAGTGATTCAATGATGCAGGAGCATCATGGTTCCAAATTTTGTACATTTAGTAGAATCTAGGGGATCTTGTATTTTCAAGGGAGTTGGTTCCCTAAGTATTTAATTAATGTAATTTTCAATGTTTTGAGCGGATTTTATGTGAGACATTTAGAATAGGATTTAATTAAATATTGTGAGGCATATATGTAAATGTTCTTGAATGTTGGAGAACATGAGAGATTTAAGCTAGTTGAGATCTCATAGGGATTGTGAATCCTAGACATAGGAATTAGTTGATGATTTTTTGGATTTAGAATTATTAGGATTTGGTTGAGAATATTGAGGATCTGAACTAGAATTGGTTGCAGAACCTTTTGTATATATTTTCAAGCCTCAAAGGCATTAGGGAGACTGTAATTTTAGATAGGTAATTTAGTAGGAATAGAGGAGATTGGATTGTAAGCATACAGGCAGAGAGAGGGATGAGAAAAGGCCATTGATAAAGAAAATTAGGCCAAGAGAAGGTTTCATTACTGTAAATATTTTATTGTGAATATAAGACTTAATTCTGAGTTTATGTGGGTGCAGTGAATTGATGTAATTTCTGGTTTATTAATGAATTATAAAACTACATGTGTAATCAGAGTGGCCTAGTGGAAGTGTGGTTGGCCAGGAATTGTAATTTGGGTCTGGCTATTGGCCTTTGTATATATATATATATGCCATATTAATAAAAAAATATAAAAACACAATGTGAATAATGAGATGGAGTTTTGATGTCTATGTTGAGTTAATTATTTGTCTTTTGGAGCGTTGTGTCTGAGATGATCCAGAAAGCAAGAATGGATTGAAGTTGCAGTGATTAATTTAGAGAGTCTCTGTGTTATGAGATTCCAGCCGAGAAGAGAAAATCAATTACATTTTCTTGAAGGCAGCAAACCAGAATTTTTCCTAAAATTCCAGAGATTTCTAAATGAAAGCGTGAAGATTGAAGACGAACGTTGGAGATCAAATTGCAGAATTGAAGTGAGAGCGATGGATGGTTAGGATCATATCGCACAGATGAAGCGGGAATTTATGGTCAAGATAACTTCACAAAGATAGGGTGGGAGATCATATGAGGAGTCACGTGTCAGCTGGAGATCTCATTGCATATCGCATTCGGCGGAAGGAGTTTCAAGATTGCAATAAGGAGTTTGTTATTGTGATGAATTTGGGTCTGTGATTTTCGAATTATCTTGGGATGTGATATTGTGATGCGACACCCCCATCGCATATCTCATTCGAATGAAGGGTTCAAGAATTTCGATGAGTCGAAACCCGAAGATAAAGGAGAACTATTATATCTAGGCATATATCAACGGAAGGAGTTTGCGGAGGAGTAATGTGATAATCCGTATTTCAAAGAGAAATTACGATGGGGTATTTGTGATAAGTGGTTGCATGGATTTTCGTGAAAGAAGCCTCAGTCAAACTGAAGAAATCGAGTAAATAAGAGAAAGATAATAAGGGTAAGTATAAGAGTTTAATGTTAAATGCACTTATTGTGAAGGATTACTTTGGTTTTTAAACCAGAGTCCTACAAAGCCTGTTATTGATGATTTTCACGTGTAAATTCAGGATACTTGTCTTTTAAATTTAAATTGGACTAAGGTTGGATTAAAGGGAGCTTCCGCATTTTTAATTTTGATAATGATTAAGTGGGTTTATAAAGGGTTAAGAGGTTTTATGAACCTATCTGAATGTGACCAAATTCGGAGTGTATACTATTTTTTAGTTTAATCCTGGGGTAAGAGCGGGCTTAGATGTAGCCCTGCATCATTTGGTATCAGAGCAAGAATGCTCTATTTGAGATAGACAAAAGGTCTGTAGAGAAGGTTTTATGAATTAAAATATTTTATATGCATGATAAGAAGAATCTTAGAGCTTAAGGGGAACAAAGAAGTTATTGATAATAAGGAAGCTACTTTGGGAGAAGTAGTTACATGCAAGGGAAAGAGGTTATATCAGCCAGAGATGGAAGTTGAGCAGAAGCATTTTAAAGTGACCATGAAAATTTGGCAACAGAAAGCTTTCAAAATCTTGATAGCGAGGAGCAGGTCAATTAAGATCTGATATGCTAATGGTGTTTATTTCTAATATTATTTTGAGTGTAGGTAGTAGTATATGAGGTAAAGTTTTTTGAGAAGTGGCTGATGAAGGATGCAGAAGAAAATCCAAACAGCAAAATTTGACAAAGAGATGGTTGATTTCTCGTGAAGAATGGAGATCCATTTGAATGTTGAAGAGTGGAAGCAGAATGCCTTGTGAATTGTGAAGGTAGTGTTTTATATTAACTTTGGTTTGAGTTTTGCAGGTTAAGATAGATTGAATATTGATAGCAGCAGACAGGCAGGGGAAGTTGTATGTGTTCTAAATAACAAAGTGAATGCAAGACTCTAGGGAAAAGTGGTAGTGAACCTAAAGAATGCAACTGAAGGTTGGATAGAGAGGAAAAGAGTGTTTTCAGAAGAAAGTGGAATTGCAGAAGCCAAGAAGCAAAGGAGTTGCTCAATATAGGTTCTAGAAATAGAGAACCAGTGTTACCAAAAGACCAAGCTCAAAGGAGAGAAGGCTTGGTGAGGTATTTGCAGCAAGTATGAATACTTGTTGAGAAAGAGAGGCTTAGTGAAATTCACAAGTGAATAGATGAATTTCACAAGAGACATAAGAATTACTACTGATGGTCATTGCAGAGGTTTAGAGGAAAGCCACAACATAAGGAAATATGTCAAGGTAAAAGGCATAGAGAAGATGAGTCAAGAAGAGATTGACAGAGAGAAAGTTGAGATAAGTTTCCATCTTGAGTTATTGATGGATATGTTGCAGAGGAATAAGAAAGACCAAAGGTATGGTTGGATTATGAGAAGGAAAGTCAAATGGCATAGATTGGAAGTGAAGTGGGAGCATAGAGTGAATGCTCAACTGAAGGAAGAGTTAATCAGAGTAAGTGAGTATGTGGAGAAATTTTTGGTATGTAAACTAGAACATGACCCATTAAGTTTTGAAAGTAATGAAGAGATGGAGGAAAATCCTATAGAGGATCTAAATCATATGAATGATTCAGAGCATCAAGAAGACGTGGTGGTTGAAGCATCAAGTGAGACCGCAAGGTCTTATGTTTTTAAAACTGATAATTTGTGTATGATTGCAGGTATTGCAAGAGATAGGCAACCTTTCGGAGATGTCTTCAAGATGGATGAAGATCTTGAAGTCAAATATGACGAAGAAAACCTCTCAGATGAGGAAGGTTGTGAATGGCTGCAGCAGAAGGATTTTATGGATGAATTACTTAATGGGAGAAGACATTCATCTAAAGCTATCATGGATATGGAATATCATAATCTTATTCTAATGAGGAATTAAGGAACAATGTCTCAAAAAGGTAAACCAATGAATTCGACTAATGGTGTTAATGAAGAACAATTGCAGGAGAATGCTAACGCAAAAGACAGGGTAAGGATAGCTCTTGAAGAGGGCTTACAAGAAGACAGTAATGCAAAGTGTGTTGAAGATGTTTAGGTTCAAGAAGAAGATTCAGCACCCACACCTAGTGCATTAAGCACCTGGTTTCATTCAACACCTAGTTGCATTCAGCACCTGGTTGGATTAATCACCCCGACTAGGGTGGGGCCCGCAGTGCTATTTTTGGGTGCATGTCTATTTTGGTTATCCCTTAATTAAGATGTACATTAAACTATAATATATTCTCAATGTTGACTTGAATAAGTTAATTGAAAGTGATAAATTCAGTTAGCTAGTGGATTTCGAGTTAGAGGTAGTTGGTGAGGCATGCAAAGTAATTCTAGTTGTAACAGAGTTCGAAGTGTAGTGGTGCATGAGTTGGTGCAAGTTGTAAATAGTTTAACTCAGTTAAGTGAGTTAAACTTAGTTGTGCTAGTTGTAACTGAAGATACACTAGTGAGAGATCAATTGAATTATTAATTAATTCACAATCAGTGATCTCACATGCAACTGAGGATTTACTATTATTAGTTGCATGCATGTCAGATCTAGTGGAAACCCAGTTGAGTTCTACGTGAAAGGGAAGTTGACTATCATTTGTAGGATTATTGGCTTGCACACTTGCAACCAAACACCCATTGGAGTGCCCATGATACTTGCGTAGTCAAGGCAGGCAAGAATTCCTATCTTTTAGGGATCTTTACCATCAGGGATTGTGCAAGCAAGGAAGGTTGTCTAGAGGCTGAGAATTGGCTATGTGTTGGTCAATTTTACATATGACAATGTGAGACAATTAGATGAGTATTGGAGGGATCTTGTGAGAAGAGTTTTGTATGTAATTGTTTCATGATCCATGCTTAATATGCAATAGAAGATAGTGGGGTTTTTAGTTGTAAGCTTTCCACGGGAAATTATCTGTGTTGTGTGTGATTGATATTTCTTTATTTTCATGTGATTAGCGATTGTGTTTTTTAATTCCGCAAAATATTTGTAGAAGTTATTCAGTATTTAACTTTAGTAAATTTTTAGATCAGGTGAATCCAATATATACATGCATGTTGTATAATTTCTACATGGTATCAGAGCACAATTTCTACATGGTATCAGAGCACAGGAAATTGCAGAAGTGAAGCAGGAGCTGAGTTTGTGACTAGATAGAATTCGAATTTGTAGAAATACTTTCTTGGTGCTACAACTAATTCAAGATAGAAATGTCTTTCAATGGCTTGAGGTTATAGTATGCACTCAAGGGAAGCTCGAACTACATTTCTTGGAAGGACATGATGGAGGCAGTACTCGCAGACAATGGGTTGAAGGAATTCATTGACAAAGATGTTCCTAAACCCGATGTTGTAAATGCTGCAAATATTAATGCATGACAAAAGAAAGTGGAAAAGGCGAGGAGGATCCTGTTGAAGGGAGTACAAGACCACATTTTCTCAAGCCTCCATGCGAAAGCCACACCATATGCAATGTGGAAGGATTTGACAGATCTATTCCAAAGCAGCAGCGACCATAGGAAATCGGCACTCAAAGATAAACTCAGGAAGAACAAGATGGAAAAGGGCGACACCATTCCAAAATATCTAACAAAGTTTATCCAATGTCCGGATGAACCGGGGAGCATTGGAATAACAGTTGTTGATGATGATTTGGTGAGCTTGTCTCTCTTGGAGCTTCCCAAGAGTTGGCACAGTTATCAAGACTCTGTCAATGGAAGGGAAAATTTCCAAATTGGGAACGACTGTGGTCGGATTTGGTGCAGGAGGAGTTCAGAGGGAACACCAGAGATGGATCTTCATCTAAGAATGAGGATGAAGAGGATTTTGATTTGGCTACCAAGGCAAGGAAAGGGAAGGGGAAGAAATTCCATTCAAAATCCAAGTCCAGGAATGGAAAGAAGCATGACATGTCCAAGGTGAACTGTTTTCATTGTCACGAACATGGGAATTTTTCTACTAACTGTCCACAAAAGAACAAGAACAAGAAGGTTGCTAGATCTGCAGTTGGTGATGCCCTTGCCTCGAAATTTGAGCTTGAATTATCATTGATCGCATGCATGGTGTCCAATGCATTGGGATCTATGTGGTATTTGGATAGTGGTGCTTCCTTTCACATGTGACATGAAGGGAGATAAGGAAATTTTTAGTGTCTTGGAGGAGAAATATCTCATGATGCATATTGAAATGGGTGACGACGGGCGGTATAAGGCTATCGGGATTGGTACCATTACCTTTCAGAGGGAGTCAGGTAAACCATTTCAATTAAAAGGTGTGATGCATGTATCAGGTCTGAAGAAACATTTGGTCTTGATCGCAATGTTGGAGGATAGAGGCTATGACGTTGTTTTTAGTGATGGAGAAGCTTTCCTGCGACATAAAACAACAGGTCAAGCCAAGAGGATAGGGATTCGAGTTAAGAAACTATACAAGCTAAAGGTATATGGTTGCGCATCAATGATGGGAAAGGCAGATCAAGTGGTGAGTCGGGATGAGGGTTAATTATGGCACATGTGATTGGGCCATCTTCACCATGGAGCCTTGAAATTCATGCAACAGATTTCTACTAGTCTTCCAAGGGGTACACTTGTGCAGTCAGACACATGCAAGGGATGTAATATGGGAAAATATGTAAAGGCCACCTTTCATGAGAAGGAAAACCAAGCTTCGGGGATCCTTGAGAGAGTTCACACAGACTTGTGTGGTCTTTTCTCGGTTTCTTCAACAACAAAACATAAGTATTATGTAATATTTGTTGATGAATTTTCTCATAAGTGTTGGATCTTCTTCATGAAGAAGAAATATCAAACATTCTCTAAGTTTTGTGAGTTTAAGGCATTAGTGGATAAATAGTCGGGGAAGCAAGTGAATGCTCTTAGGAGTGATAATGGTGGAGAATACATCTCTAACAAATTCAAGAACTTCTGCAGCAAAGAAGGAATTTGAAGAGAACTCATAGCGCCTCATAATCCATAGCAGAATGGGGTCACGGAGAGGAAGAAAAAAACTATTGTGGGTGCAGCACGAGCGATTTTGCATGATCAAGGCCTACCAATGCATCTGTGGGAAGAAGCATGCAATACAACGGTACATGTGAAAAACCGTTGTCCTCATAGAGTACTTGGAATGAGTACACCTGAAGAGGATTTCACTGGTAAGAAACCTAATGTTTCACTCTTTAAGGTTTTTGTCTCATATGTTTATGTGCATGTGACCAAGGACGCCAGGAATAAGCTGGAACCAACAATTGAGGTTGGGATTTTTGTGGGGTACACTGAAACACCCCATAATTATCGTGTGTATTTTCCAAACAACAGAATGTCTGTTGTGTGACAGGATGTCTGTTGGAAATACTGAGAGGGGGGGGGGGGTGAATCAGTATTCCTTTCAATTAGAGAATTATTTAATCTTCAATTATTATCAGTGTTTGTACAATGATAGCAGCAAACAAGAGGAACACAAATGCACATAGTTTTTAAGGTGGAAACCCAATCCGGGACAAAAACCACCTAATGCTTTTCTAATAATTCTTTAATATTCAACTCCAATTGAAAATAAAGCTCCAACTTCCTAGAATCTAGAAAAGCATTCTTCTCCAGCTCCCATTGGATGGATGCTCCAACACCCGAGATTATTCAGTAGTCAACTGAACGGATACCCCAACACCCGATGAGCTACAACTCACCCTAGCACCACCCTACCACCCTATAGAAGAATAAAAGAAGAATGGACTCCCGTACCAGGGAAAATGGTCCACTTTACAATGATATAGAATGATGTAGAAGAAGAAGATATACTAGACCATAACCCCAACTTTCACACAACCACCTAATGATGATCCTAGACCTCCCAACACTGCCTCTTCAACCCTTGGCAGATAGACACTAGTACAATTTGTACAATAATGTATTTACAATGACTAAGTACAGTGATACCTTTACAATGATTGTATGCAGTGCTGCCCACTTGAAGACTTCATATGATGAAATTCTTGCTGTTGTTATGCACCTTGGTTTTTTCTCTTGTCATGCTACCCTCTACTGCACCTTGCTTTTCTTTTTTTCCGTAGAAATTCTGGTCCTTTGCAATCCCTGACAACACATGATCTAGCTTTTTCTTTCCTTCTAGGAGCTTGATATTGAATCTGGTGTATCTATGTTATTTTAGATCCCTAATATTTTATTTTTGGTCTTGTAGTAGTCCTATGAGTCTTCTTTCCAATGCCATAGGTCTGACCCAATTTGGATTCTTCAAAAGAGATTTATACCCAATCTCTCACAATGCCCTAATTAAGGATTGTTTCAGCAGAGTGCACTTGTACGGCGTGCCACGTGTCACTGTTTCTTAATTTGTCTCTAAAATTGATAGAGAAAAAATTAAATACTGTGCACTATCTGCCACCTTTTACAGAATTCCAATACGATACTTAGAGAGAGATTTATGACGAATTTACCAAGGTCACTTCTTTGAGATGAATTTCAGGAGCTTGCAAAAACCCTGACTTCCATAGATCATATCTCCAAAAATATTGCGCACCTTGATCTGAAATTGTTACTGTAGCTTCCTCAGGATTTCAGCTTTGCCTCATAAACATTTCAGCTTCTGAACCTTCGTAGAAAAAACTTTAGAGTGAAAATTCCACGATGACCTTTTTCAGATGGCCGAATCCCTTGCATAAGGAGGAAATGAAGATCACAATTTATATGAATGCTTAAGTTGAGAGGGGCTTCAACAAGTGAACGTGGGAGGGATTTTATGAGCTTAAAAAATATTAATTATGAATTTTCAATGACCCATGCCCCAAACCCATGGGGTTTTAGCCCACTAACTGGGGGTAAAAACTTCAAACATGAATATCTCTCAAACCGTGAAGAATTACATGTCGTGCCATATATCAACGGAAACATCTCGACAAGTAGAAACCATAAAAAGCATTATTGACCCAGAATATATTAATTTGATAGGTAAAAATTCCCATGCAATAATGGGTTAGCCCTTGGTGCTGCTTGGGTTGACATCAATGACAACCGCTGATCAACAATATCAAATTTGATGAGGAGAAAGCCATGTGGTTGTCCCTTGAGAGGGAGTTAGACTTGCATGCAAAGGAGGAATTGTTGGTTCCCAAGGATAAGTCTCACGATGTGGATCAACCACATGAGGAGATTCATGGAGTGGAGGAAAATACTCATGCAGATCCATCCATCAGAAATGGCAGAAGGCGCACCACGGAAGCTGATAAGCTGAGACTTGATGTTTCATAGAATGTAGGAGCCCCTACTTCACAGCACAGACAGAGATAGTGTCCTGACCAATTTATTGGATACATGGCTCTTATGAGCAAATGTGTTGTGACTAAACCATCTTCCTTTCAGGAATTAGTGTAGCAGCCTACTTAGGTTGATGCAATGGTGGAGGAGTATGACTCCATTGTTAAGAACAGTGCATGGGAGATAGTCCCAAGACCGTTCGACAAATCAATAGTTGGATCGAGATGGATCTACAAGGTAAAGCAATATATTGATGGGAGTGTGGATAAATAAAAGTCCAGATTTGTGGCCCGGGGATTCTCACAGATCAAGGGAATAGGTTATGATGAGACTTTTGCACCTGTTGCAAGGTACTCTTCCATAAGATCCATCCTTGCACTCTCAGTGCAGATGGGTTGGCGCATTCATCAGATGGATGTGAAAAATCTGTTTCTCAATGGAATCATTGAGGAAGAGGTGTACATAGAGCATCCTGAAGCTTTCAAGATCTTCAATAGTGAGTCGCATGTGTGCCGACTCAAAAGAGCACTGTATGGGTTGAAGCAAGCACCCCATGCTTGGTACACTTGGATAGACAGCTATTTCACCGGATTGGGCTTCACCAAAAGTGAAGCAGATGAAAACCTATATCGGATTGTGGTTGAGGGTAAGATATTGATCATTGTTCTTTATGTTGATGATCTGATTTTGACTAGTGATGAGCATTTGATACACTCATGCAAGGTGGATCTTGCAAGGGAGTTTTAAATGAAGGACATGGGACCCCTTCATTATTTCCTTGGATTGGAAATATGGCAGTGGGATGGTGAAATTTTTGTGTCTCAAGGAAAGTATGCAAAGGAGATATTGGGTAATTTTAACATGGAGAGTTCCAAACCCATGGATACTCCTCTTCCAGGAAATTGGAGGAAAGAGGATGCTACTTCTGGAGAGGTAGTGGATGCTACTATCTATCAGCAGTTTGTGGGTTCGCTAATGTATCTAGTGAACACGAGACCGAACATGTGCTACGCAGTTAACTAGCTGATTCAAGCTATGGTTAAGCCTACCAAGCTCTTTTGGAAGGTGGGGAAGCATGTCTTGAGATACCTGAGAGGCACATCAGAGTATGGTCTATTGTACAGATGGATGGATGGAGTGAAGTTGCATGGCTTCATGGATGCAGATTGGGTTGGAAATCCATCGGATATAAAGAGCACATCAAGGGGGATCTTTAGAATTGGATCGACAACAGCTTCCTGGTACAACAGGAAACAACGATCTGTGGCACTCAGTTCAGTGGAAGCATAATACATGGCAGAAATTCAAGCTGCATGTGATGCTATCTGGGTGAGAAAGATCTTGGTTGGTTTGTTTGGTTCTTAGATCCGACAGTGATTCATTGTGATAATCATAGTTGCATTAAACTCTTGAATAATCTTGAGTTTCATGATAGGTCCAATCATATAGATATCTAGTACCATCATCTCATAGATTTTGTGTAGAGAAGGATCATAGTTGCATTAAACTCTTGAATAATCTTGAGTTTCATGATAGGTCCAATCATATAGATATCTAGTACCATCATCTCATAGATTTTGTGTAGAGAAGGATCATGTTGCTTCAGTACATTCCCAAGGAAGATCAAAATGCAGATATTCTGACGAAAGCGCTCACCAGGAGAAAATTTGACTACCATAGAGACAGGATCAAGGTGAAGGATAATCCATTGCTTGTTAACAGGGAGTGTTGAGATTCAAGAAGAAGATTCAACAACCACGCCTAGTGCATTAAGCACCTGGTTTCATTCAGCACGTGGTTACATTAAGCACCCAGAATAGGGTGGGGCCCACAGTGCTATTTTTGGGTGCATGTCTATTTTTGTTATCCCTTAATTAAGATGGACATTAAACTATAATCTATTCTCAATGTTGAATTGAATCAGTTAACTGAAAGTGATAAATTCAGTTAGCTGGTGGATTTCGAGTTAGAGGTAGTTGGTGAGGCATGCAGAGTAATTCTAGTTGTAACATAGTTCGAAGTGCAGTGGTGCATGAGTTGGTGAAAGTTGTAAATGTTTTAACTCAGTTAAGTGATTTAAGCTCAATTGTACTAGTTGTAACTAAAGATACACTAGTGAGAGATAAAGTGAATTAAATATTAATTAATTCACAATCAGTGATCTCACATGCAACTGAGGATTTACTATTATTAGTTGCATGCATGTTAGATCTAGTGGAGACCCAGTTGAGTTCTAGGTGAAAGGGAAGTTGACTATCATTTGTAGGATTATTAGCTTGCACACTTGCAACCAAACACCCATTGGATTTCCCATGATACTTGCGCAGTCAAGGCAGGCAATAATTCCTATCTTTTAGAGATCTTTACCATTGGGGATTGCGCAAGGCAGGCAGGCTGTCTGAAGGCTGAGAATTGGCTATGTGTTGGTCATTTTTGCATATGACAGTGCAAGACAATTAGTTGAGTACTGGAGGGCTCTTATGAGAAGATTTTTGTATATAATTGTTTCATGATCCATGCTTAATATAAAATAGAATATAGTGGGGTTTTTAGCTGTAAGCTTTCCCCGAGAAATTATCTACATTGTGTGATTGATATTTCTTCATGTTCATGTGATTAGCGATTGTTTTTTTTAATTCCGCAAAATATTTGTAGAAGTGATTCAGTATTTAACTTTAGTAAATTTTTATATCGGGTGAATACAAGATATACATGCATGTTGTATAATTTCTACAGAAGAAGGAGGTGAGGCAGATTTGTCTCAAGAAAAAGAGAAGACAGTCATAGGACTGAAGATAGAGGAAGGACATCTACTGAAAGATGTTAAGAAAGAAGAACATATTGAATACTATAAAAAACATCATGATGAATTACTTATGTGGTGTCAAAGCGAAATTGAATTGTTGGAGTACTTGCTGAAAGAATTGGAGTATGAGAGTGTGATTGCAGTGAGAAGTGAAGGAGTGTCTCAAGCTTTGATTGGGACAGGAATATGTGTTAGTTGCCAAGTTTATGATATATTGGCTAACATATAAGAGCAGTTAGATGAGTATGATGTTGTTATCAAAGATATTGAACAAAGGTTGTTTGGAGATGAGATAAAGTTTAGAAGCAACAAGAGGGTAAGGATGTAATGGTGATATTAAGAATCCAACAACTCCAAAGTGAAGGTAAGAAACAACAATTTGAAGATGAATGGATAGAGTGTAGCAACAGATGGCAGAGTGAGCACTAGTCAAAAGATAAATTGGACATGGATATTGAAAGAATAAGAAGGTTGATGATGAAAGTGTCTCAGAAGAAGACAACATCAAGAAAATAAAGCAGTAGTAGCAAGAAAAAGACAGCAGGAGACTGTGAGAGCATAGCTAGTGGGGAAATGCAGCATAACGTATGGAGACCTGGAGAACAACAACAACAGAAAGGAAGAGATGCAACCAAAGACATACTACATAATCAAGTTTGGGATCCAGGAGGAATTCCATCAGTATTGAAGGCACATGATCTGGAGATCATGATTGTTTTCTACCTTGGGAGTCTGATGCAGGAGCATCATGGTTCCAAATTTTGCACATTTAGTAGAATCTAGGTAGTCTTGTATTTTAAAGGGAGTTGGTTCCCTAAGTATTTAAGTAATGTAATTTTCAATGTTTTGAGTGGATTTTATGTGAGACATTTAGAATAGGATTTAATTAAATATTGTGAGGCATATTTGTAAATGTTCTCTAATGTAGGAAAACATGAGAGATTTAAGCTAGTTGAGGTCTCATAGGAATTGTGAATCCTAAACTTAGGAATTAGTTGATTATTTTGTGAATTTAGAGGATTCTTAGGATTTGGTTGAGAAGATTGAGGATCTGAACCATAATTGGTTGCAGAATTTTTTTTATATATTTGTAAGCCTCAAAGGCATTAGGAAGACCATACTTTTAGATAGGTAATTCAATAGGAATATAGGAGATTGGATTGCAAGCCTACGGGCAAAGAGAGGGATGAGAAAAGGCCACTAATAAAGAAAATAAAGCCAAGAGAAGGTTTCATTACTGTAAATACTTGATTGTGAATATAAGACTTAATTCCAAGTTTATGTGGGTGCAGTGAATTGATGTAATTCTTGGTTTATTAATGAATTATAAAACTGCATGTGTAATCAGAGTTGTGCAGCAGAAGTGTGCTTGGCCCGGAATTGTAATTTGGGTTTGGCTATTGGCCTTTGTAAATATATATATATATATATATATATATATATATATATATATATATATATATATATATATATATATATATATATATATATATTCTATAAATAATTAATAAATAAATACGAAAACACAATTTGAATAATGAGATGGAGTTTTGATGTCTGTGTTGAGTTAATGATTTGTCTTTTGGAGCGTTGTGTCTGAGATGAGCCAGAAAGCGAGAATGGAGTGAAGTCAGAGTGATTAATTTCGAGAGTATCTGTGTTATGAGATTACAGCCGAGAGGAGAAAATCGATTACATTTTCCCGAAGGTAGAAAACCACAATTTTTCCTAAAATTCGATATCTTTCTGATTGAAAGCGTGAAGATTTAAGATGGACGGTGGAGATCAAATCACAAAATTGAAGTGAGAGCGATGGACGGTTAGGATCATATCGCAAAGATGAAGCGGGATTTGACAATCAAGATCACTTTGCAAAGATAAGGTGGGAGATCAAATGAGGATTCACGTGTCAGCTGGAGATCTCATAGCATATCGCATTCGATGGAAGGAGTTTCGGGATTGCGATAAGGAGTTTGTTATTGCAATGAAGTTGGGTTTGCGATTTGCGAATTAGCTTGGGTTTCAATATTGCGATGTGACATCGCCATCACATATCTCATTCAAATGAAGGTTCAAAGGATTGTGATGTGGTGAGAGTTTGCAATATTGCGATGAGCCAAAACCAGAAGATAAAGGAGAACTATTAGATCTGGGCATAGATCAACGGACGAAGTTTGCGGAGGAGTAATGCGATAAGCCATATTTCAAAGATAAATTGTGATAGGGTATTTGTGATAAGTGGTTGCATGGATGTTTGTGAAAGAAGCCTCGATTAAAGTGAAGCGGTCAAGTAAATAAAATAAATATAATAAGGGTAAGTATAAGTTTCTAATGTTAAATTTGTTTATTGTGAAGGATTACTTTGGTTTTTAAACCAGAGTCCCACAAAGCCTGTTATTGATGATTTCTACATGTAAATTCAGGATTCTTGTCTTTTAACTTTGAATTGGACTAAGGTTGGATTGAAGGGAGCTTCCGTGTTTTTAATTTTGATAATAATTAATTGGGTTTATAAAGGGTTAAGAGGTTTTATGAACCTATCCGAATGTGACCAAATTCGGAGTGTATACTCTTTTTTAGTTTAATCCTAGGGTAATAGTGGGGTTAGACATAGCCCTACATCATTCAATTAGTGTTTTAAGCCTCTTTTATCACTGAGCATTTGGATGAGGGTAAAACCCCTTCACCCTTCTAGTCTCAATCCACTAGAATTTTCCTAAATTCAAAAATTTGAGCTTTTCATGAAAATTGATCTTTTCCCCTGATTCTAGAGACCCTGTCTTGCTGTTGTAGATACCATCTTGTTGCGATTTCCCAGACTTTTCAGAGCAAAAAACTTTTCTTGAAGAAACAAACATTTTCCCTCCTCGGTCGTTAATCAAAGGAAACTTAAACAACTCAAAATTCTTCTCATCTTGAACATTGTCGACATGACGATGTTTAGCTTGTCTTGCCTTGTACTTGGCTTGACTCTTGACCAAGTGTGTTTTCTATTTCCATGTACCATTTTGAAACCCCCAAGAAGAACTTATGGAACCTATTCCTTATTTGTAAATTTTCTTTGCTGCTTTCTCTTTTATCTTTGCACCCTTTAGCACTGACACCTTGTTCCCATCACTGTTCAACAATGATGTATGTTGCTGCAATATTTTCTCATCTTGTTTACCTATTTTAGAAGGTGACATGTTAGAGTCCTGAAACAACTTATTACAATCATTAGAAACCTTAATGAAATCAGAATTTTCATTCGATGCATCACCTTGAAAGGCATCATTCACAACATCTTGATTCTTGAACATTAACAAAGCAAAATTTTGACTAGCATTCACAATTCTCTTCATTTGTCCAACATGCATAAGAGATGAATTCATCTTCTTACTATGCGCTCAAACAATGTACTCAATCCCATTCTTGAACAAGTGATACTTATTATCATGGTGATGAAAGATTGCTCTCCTATCATAAAGATATGGGCTACCCAAACCAATACCATAAATATCAAGCAGAACAACATCAAGTTCAACTTCATCAAGAAAGTTTGCAGTGATTGCAAATTTAACTATGCACTTCCTCGTCAATTGAAAATTTTCATTCTTACATATCCAACCTAAAGGATAAGGTCTTGGATGAGGAATGGTTTCTAAATTCAAATTCTTTGCTAAGTATTCAAAAATAACATTTTCTTGTGAACCACTATCAAATAGGGTGTCAATATTGGTATGCTTTGAAATAACTCTAACATGGAAAATCTCAATTCATGTTTCATCATCTTGAGTACTATTGAGACAACTTGAAGAACTATTACTTGCAATGTCCTTACCTTTCAAACCCATTGTTGTGATATTTGTTTCATCTCCCAAATCGAAATCTAAATCATGTGTTATTGTTGCAGTTGTCTTTTCTGTCTCCTTATTTTTAAGCTTGTTGGGTCTCATCTCTAGATGAAGTTTCCATAAATGATCTTCATCATGCCCATGTTTGGAACAATGTTTTCATGTGAGTTTTTTTTCTCCATCTTGATGGAAACATTCTTCTTGCCTTTACGCTTGAACTTACCTTTTTCTTTCTCTTCAGATTCAAAGGTATTCTCACTTGTCTCATCTGAAACATGTTTCCATCTTGCCTCTAGATGTGTGGCCTGAACACAAACTTCATCTAAATTTTAAGGATTAAACATGAGAATATTATTATTACGTAACTATGCAAACCTCCAATGTATTTGAACAAATTTTCTTCAGACGTCAAATCTACACCCAAAATTAGTGCTCTTCTCCTAAACTCTTTAGCAAAGCTTTGCACACTTTGTCCTTTACCTTACCTAAAGTTATTCCATTCCATTATAGCCTTTTGCATGTATGCTAATGGATAAAATTGTCTCCTTAAGGCAGCAACAAAATCATTCCAAGAGGTTAAGACCTTAACATGTTTCTTCATGTCCTCTTTTGTTTTGGCTTCCCATCAAATAACATCTGCACTTTCCAATCTTAGTGAAGCAAGATGAATATTGGTGTCATCATCCTTGATTCTTTGTCCCCTGCAATAAAATTCAAGCTGACATACCCAATTTTCTAATCTTTCAGCAGCTACCTCTTGATCATACATAGGAAAATCAAACTTAATTTCAAGCTTTAAAAATGGATTTTTACCATGACCTTTTGGAGATTGTGGAGTTGTTTGTTAAGGGCTTGTTGTGGAAGAATATGATGGTGAATATGGTGGTGAGGATGGGCGTGAAGAGAATGTTGGTGTCAAAGGTAGTTTGTCACCATTCTCATTACCTTTTGGAGCCTTGTCTACGTCTCCTCCTTCTCCTTTCAAAGACTTATCTCCCTTTGGAGAATTGGAGCTCTCACCTTGCAACCCTTTTCTCCTCTCCTAATAGAGAACTTTCGCTATTCTTATCATGTCAAAGAATGCTTTCCTAAAGGATTTTTCATCCTCTAACATATTGTCAGGCTCTCCTTCATGTGACATAATTGTTGAAGCTTAAACTGCAATTTGAGGTAGAATTTGTGGTGGAGATTGTGGCAAACTTTCTCTCCTTGTCCTTGACCTAGCTTGAGGACTTGAAACCACAAGCTTTCCTTCTACTCGCTTGAGATTCAACCTTGTAAGCATCACATACACTTGAAAACAATTAAACCCTCATAGTAACAAGAAAACCTAAGATCTTATACCAAAATTGATCTGTATATGAAGTTGCTTGAGGTTTATGCAAATTGCAAGTAAACACAATGAGTTTTTATGGCTCTTAAGTTAAATTATTATCACATTAAAACATGAATTTAACCGCATAATTTGCATAAAATTGCAGACATAACAGAGAAACAAAGCCATAGCAGTAACCACAAAACAACAAGTGATGAAGGAGTTCACCCCTCCTAGGCTACATCTCTTGGTCCAGCTTCCAATGCTTGAACCTATTTCATTATGCTCATAAAATGGTTATTACAATGAGTTACAATGCTCAAATGGCTTCAATATCTGCTCCATCAGCTTCAGAGCTATCAAAAAGTGTTGTTTAGCCTCTTTATGCTCCCAAAAATACCAAAAACTTCAGATCGCGATTACAGGAGCGTACAATGTCAGTTTTGCACAAAACGAATTGCGTTGGATTTAGAACGACGAGATATATGTAAGAACACATGTTTTGAGCCATTTCAACAAATTTAATTTTTGAGCATTTTTTTTAGCACCGGATCACTCCTCCCCATTGGAAGCTTTTGGACCCCAAAAGCTCTTTTAATTTTTCATTAGATTGGGGTACAATTCCCTCACCTTTCCAATCTCGATCCATTTGGCTTTGCTTGGATTTGTTCCTTTGAGCCCCACATGAAGGTACTCCACATCCCCTTTTTTTGAAGTTCTTGTTCTTCTGTCAAGAATGGTGTCTTGTTGTAGTTCTTAAAGGTTTTTAAAGTGAGAAATCCTCAATAGAAAGAATTTTAACATTCTCTCCTTGATCTTCAATCAAAGGAGGATCATACAACCTTAAGTTCTCAACATTAACAACAACATAAATTTTCATATATAAAGGAAAACCCAACCTGAAAGAATTATCACTAATATTTTCTAAAAAATTTAATGGACCATGCCTATCTAGTCTCTTTCTACTCTTAAAAAGACTAAAAACTTCAGATCGCGATTACAGGAGCATACGGTGTTGATTTTGCACGAAACGAATTGTGTCGGATACAAAACGACGATATCTACACAAGTGCATAGTTTTCAAGCCATTCTGACAACTTTCAATTTTAAGCATATTTTTTAGCACTGGATCAGAAAGTCTTCTATTAGATATTCCATGAATTCTATTTTGTAAAGGTTTTTGAGGAAAAAATGAGTAGGTTTCGCTATATGTTAAGAGTAATATAAAATTAATTATGGGTTTCAAGTATAGAGTTAGTAAACATGAGGGGCTTGGAAAGTCTTTTGTCTTTTCCATCACTTGTCTTTTCCAAAGGGTTTTGAAGAAATAATGAAAAAATGTGTAGGTTTCACTGTGTGTTAAGAGAAATATAAAATTAATTATGGGTTTCGAGTAGAGAGTTAGTAAACATGTCACTCATCCAACATTGAAAAAACACTTCACCTATCAAGAGCAGAATATTGGATAAAAAGGTAAGGCAATGTTAAAAAAAAAAACTCCATTACTTGGCTTGTTATTGTATATCAATATCAACTTCACAAAGAACCTTGATTTTGAAACCGAATATTGATTTTGAAACTTTGTTGCAAGGATAATTTGTTTTCTTATGGTTCACGGATCATGGAAATTGGTGACCACTATATCCATGGAATATTTATACTAGGTAGACTCACTCCAAGGGATACTACATCCATGGAATATTTATAACAAAGAGATCCACTCAAGGGGATCACACTTCTTGCTCTCTTAATAGTAAAAATGATTTAACAAAGGGACTCAACCAATTGAGGTAACCCCTAAAGCCAAAAAACAACTTCTTTAATACAAAGATAAACATATTTATTATATTAAATAACAACTGAAATTTCAAAATTTTGAAATGGAAACGTTATATTGGTCTCTATAATCTAGATAATGTGAATGATGAAACCCAATAATTCATTGATTGGTTTATCTGAACTACCAAAATCTCGTTGAAAAGTATTTTCAATGAACATTTCCAATTTATTGATAACATAAATTGTCCTTTTAAGGATTGAAGAGTGATGTGGTTGGTGCAATGCATGGGATGATTCATCTAATTATTTTTAAAATAATATATATATATATATATATATATATATATATATATAGTTTTCATAGCTATAATTATGTTTATGGATTGTTAGCATTATTAGTTATTATTTAATGTTTATTTTTACTATAAAATTTTGTTCTTAGTTATGTTGATAGTCATGTTTATTTTGAAATAGGACTTCTAGGATTTTAATTTAATTATTAATAATTATTAGGTAGATGGTGGAGATAAATAATGAGGATAGAGGGTTGGGATTTATTTCAAAATTTGTTATGTCCCTTTTAAATTTTAATTTATTTTAAGTAATGTCATGTCTATAAGTGTCATTTTAATTATATTGCTTTGTTCCTTTACTTTGTTTTGTCTATTTTCAAATAGGG
Organism: Pinus albicaulis; assembly: GCA_034641835.2. Lineage (NCBI taxonomy): Eukaryota > Viridiplantae > Streptophyta > Pinopsida > Pinales > Pinaceae > Pinus > Pinus albicaulis. Next base: position 228,667,777 of record CM076581.1, on the reverse strand, counting down.
CTTCCAAATTTAAATTATCATTATTAATTACTCCTATAGGCATGTCTATTTTGGAATAGGGCTTCCATATTTAAAGTCTATTTATAGATTAAAAATTTCCATGAAAAAGTGGGTGTGAATCTCCATGGTTAGGAATCTTGTTACATGTTTTTTTTAAAATGTACATATGTTAAACTTATATATTAATTTGTTTTTATCGTTAATAATAATAATAATAATAATAATTTATTCGGTCGGAAAAGTGATGTTATCTATACTTAGCAACATATTTATGGAGATGCTTATGTTGTTGCATTTCTTTGGTGCGGTGGCTAGGGTTCAACTCTAGTTGGCTTCCTCTCCCTCTCTTCCCAAGTTCAGTCTAATGGAGATGTTCCAGGCTTTTCTGGATTCTGATTCCACTCTTATTTCGGTGGGTCCCTCCTCTTTCTTGCCTTGTCTCTCTGATTTGTTGGCCTTTTTGGTTGGAAGCAGGTCAGAGCAAGCTATTTCATGCATGGAGTTGCCTCTTCTTGAGGCTGGTTCATCATCCTTTGCGCCCATGTCTAATGCGGCCTCAACCACAATTCCCTCCTATACCTCCATGGTGTTTGGCTCTGTTTAGGCTTCTGTTATGGTTTGTAGGGATCTGGTTGTTTCTTCTTCAATTTTTATGGGCTCTTGAAATCCATGGCTTCGATTTTCATTTTGTGATATGGAAAAATCCTCTTTGAGTGCTTTGTCGCTCCCCTCTTCTAGTTTTAAAACACTATATGTCAATGAAGCTCCGATTATCGAGGTTTCCTTAAGGAAACAAGCCTTAAGTGAATCTAGATGTCCTCTTAAGATAGCCTAATATGTAGGTTTAATTGGATGTGTTTGAGGCTTTTTGACCTCCATTCTTGGATTTCCTACTAGTGGAAGCCTCTCATCTCTGTTGATTTGAATATTTACCCTTAGGCTCAAGGATTCTCCATTATCATTTTTTATAATGTTGTTGATTGTGCATTGGTCTCTGAATCTATAACTTAGTTCTCGAGTAGTGAAGGAATTTCAATGCAGCCTTGTTTCCCCTCTTTTGATCCTCTCTCATCATCAATTCTCGTTGCTCTAGTTTGGGTAAGGACCCTAACCTTCCTTTGCATATGTGGAATCTTTCTACTCCGACTTCAATTGGTAATGCTTTAGGAAATTTTTATTGTCAAAGTGAAGACACATAATACTATCTAAACCCACATATGCTTGTATATGTGTGGAAATATATTTTGGTAACGGATTCTTTGTTGAGCTAAAACTAACTGGCCCTAGCTATTCTTCGACTAAAAACCTTTATTATGAAAATGTATCTTTCCGATGTAAAGCCTATTACGAGACTAGGAATACCTTCAAATTTTCCCCCAAAGCTGGGAAGAACAAGTCAAAGAACTCCTCTTGAAAATCACGTTGGTGGGCAGGTGCTAATATTGATCACTATTCAATTTCAAAGGAGGATTCTCTTGTTATCAATTGCATCGAACCCCTCCCACAAAAGGGTATAAAAATCACTAAGTCTGAGATGGATCCTATTAGTGTCTTTGTAATTTAGTAGAGTGGCAAGACTAAACACTGCAGAGCTTACATCAGAACCACTTTGGGATTCTAGGATCTAGTCCTCCTGAATCCAGAGAGGGATCTCTCTATAAGTGCAAAGATTGATTTATCTCTTAAGGTTTTGGCATGATTTTAGGCTAGTTATTAAGTACAAGAGTTTTTTATTTGTTTGGTTGGGTGTGATATTTAATTGGATGGAATATCACAAAATGAAAGAGTTCTGAAGGATGAAGATGCAAGTGTATTGAGAAGTGTTCAGTAGATAGGATTAGTAAGAAGCAGCTTTAAACCTTTTGGCAATGGAGTCACAAAAGGGTTTAATTGTCAACAATTTCAAGAGTGGTCCAAGGGGAAAGTTATCTATATCAAAAGATCCTTTAGATTAAATGATGGAGTGGAACATTAAAAGTGTTGAGAAGGGGTAAAAGCTAATAATTTCAACAAGGATTTATCAACTTACCCTACAAGAAAATCCTTTTTAAGTAACTGTTTGAAACCAACCAAAGGACAGGGATAACCATAGAATTCTTTGGACAAACTTGTATTAAAGCTAACTTATCAGACAAAAATCCAGTAATCTCACTAGAATACTTTCAGAAGGGATGAAAACAGATAAGAAAACAAAGTGCGGCTTAAGATCAGGTCAGATATATCAACATCAAGGCCTGATTTTAGCATGCTCTTAGGGAAACTTTCAAACAACTTTGGAGAAAGAACTAGAAGACAGGGCAAACCATAACCTTTTCTAGTTTAACTCTACTTAGCATGTAATGAAAATATCATTCAAGAACTTCCTTTCAAGTTTTTCACATCAAGACATGGACTAACCAACATTCCTTGACAATGTTTACCCTTAATTCAAGTCATTCCCAAATATCACAATTAGCAGAAAATGTATAGATAAAGCTTATCAGTGAGAGTAGGGTACTTTTAACAGTAAATCCTAGCTCTATGCTTGCTGCTCTTTATCAGAGAAAAGTGAACAAAATTACATGCATGAAAGGGAAGAAATAACAGTAAGAAGTACTTCACCAATGATATAGACCAGGATCCCAAGAATCAACTTGTATATTGATTGTCAATCCAGTTGCAAACTACATGTCCAATGTTTCATCACAGCTTCAAACTTCTCTTCTCAGCCTATCTTCTTCAATAATTTAACAGAGCTTCAAAGCTTCAGGACTTATTTACATTCAACAATGATTCGATACGACAACTATTATATCAAAGTCCAACAACCAACCAACAATCTCTCATCTTCTAAAGAAGTATTTATAGAAGAAAGAGGAGGTGGAATGAAAGGAGGAATAATTTGTCAATTAATACGAGTTTTAATGCTTCTCTGTCTTTGAGGGGTTCAATAGAGAATATTTATGATATTTTCTCTGTATTAATTGGTTTTCATTAAGTTGTTTAGCTACTTGGTAGATTTTTTTGACTTTAAAAATCTTTAGGCAAGCTGGCAATAACTCTGGCTGTCTTTAAACAAAATATCACCGACTAGGCAATAACTATGCCTTCTTTTGATTTATTGAGGCTGCAGGTGGCACTTTGGTAGCTGAAGAGGATATTTTTGGCCTCTAACGTGGCAGTGGAGGCCTCTTTACTGATATTTTTCTCTGTTTTATTTTAAAACACTTTAATTTTCTTTTTGATCTGTGTTTAGGCTTAATTAAGCCTTGATCTTCATCTTCGGGTCTTCATTCTGATACACTTTTTTGTTCTTTGTTTTCACTGGCACAAATGGTTTTATGTAGTTGGAGGGTTTCATCTGGGATCGAGGATCATGATCCACCGATGTAATTGAGAGTCTGAAAACCTTGTTGGTTCCTTTCTTCATGGATATAAGACACAAAATCGTCACCCTGTAATCATATGGTCACCTGTCTGTGACTATGGAAATACACAGATCGAACACCATTAAAACCCTGCAAAAAACAAAAAATAATTATAAAAAACCCTGCGAATTGTGGTAAAACTGTGTTTCAGAGGTTTAATGGAGGTGGTAGGAATGCTTAAGGATTGGGAAATGCAACGGTGTAAGGAGAAAAACCAGGAAGAACAGCTAACCTGGTAAATATTTGAATTTGGCACGAAATTGGAGAAGGGTGGTTTCATAAAACTAGCAGCGGTTTTCACGCGGGATCTATGGGGGTAAGCAGTATTAGCCGAATGGAACGCGTGCAATATAGTGATTGACACGTGGATTTATAAAACCACTTTTATTGCACGGAAGTAGCACACTATGGAACGGGGCCAAAAATTGCGCGATATATCTTTTCAGCCGTCGGATGATCGGTGGCAGATCCAACGGCACGGATAGAATGTGATGGGCCGAAAGATGCATGGGTAGAGATGGTAGTGGGGTTTACGGTGACGTATATTTTTTCGCGTAGCATACAGGTGCAATGGAAAGCGAGGTTTATCAGGTTAAGTCTCGATCATTGGATCTGATGATCGGGTGGTCGAGATCTAAAGATGAGGCGGAGAATTTGAAAGGGGAAAAGGGACGGGAGATGAATGGGCAAAGAATGGTCGCCCAATGACCGTTAATATCTGCAGATCAACGGTCCAGATTTTCTTGGGACCATAACGTTGGGAAAAGGAGAATAGAGAAAAGGTAAGGTTTTGACGGGGGTTTATGTTTCTAAGCGCCCGATTGTGGGGCTTTAGGACATATGAGGAGAAGGGGTTAAAAGCTATAAGCCCTCGGGGGCTTAACACCTTTATAGCATAAAGTACTATTTTTTAGGCCAAAACAAAGGGTTTTTAAATCCAAAACAGGGTTTTGGTAGATGAAAGAAAATATTTTTTAAACCAAATGAGAGGGAAATGTAAGGTTTAAAGAGGGTTTTAATGATTTAGAGGTTAGATGAAGGTGTTTTGAGGGTTTTTATGAAGGAAACAAGGATGAAAAATGGAGATTTTGTGGGAGTGAAATGGAGAGGTGAATGGTGGAAAATGGAGTTTTTAGAAGCAGTTTTTTCTCTTGGTAAACAGCAGGTCCTTGAGGGCTTATAGTGAAACAAAAGTGAAGATTAATTTAAAGGACAAAGGACATCATAAGACTTCAAGAACTCACAATTTGGAAATGAATTGTTTCTTGAAGGCTAAAAAGGATTTAGCCACCATTTGGTATGACAAATTTTTATAGGTGGTTAACAGTGGCTCCACATGGGGATGGCATCTTTTTGAAGGTGTTCTCTGGAAGCTGATCAATGCCTTGCACTTTGATAATATTTTTTATCAGCTGCTAACAAAAATGACTTAGAACTTGATATATCAACAGAAAATTATTTCCCAAACATCTACCTACACAACCTATTTCCTAACATTTTTTCTTCAGAAGGTGCACTTGGACTTTCAAACCTTTTCATCAATCATTTTATTCTTTTATTGAAAACATAAAACTAGTCTAATTCTACTCTTATTTCTCCATGTGTCCAGATTAAGCAATTGAACTCATAAGTTTCTCTACCTAACTACTATCTTTCAGGATTAGATTGTCTGACAGACTTCATTCTCTATTTTCTAAAACAGGAATTTAAAAGCAGCAAAGCCAAGATTTATGTAGTCTGACTTGTTGTGGCCTATGGCATAAAAACAAGCTGCACATAGAACAAAATTGTGAAGGCTTAAGATCCGAAAATCAAAAAACATCCTTCATTATTTCTTTAGCTCTGGTTTTAGTCTTGTTTGAGCTACTTCCTCTTTATTTTCTGGTTCAAGTTTTGAGATTTTTAGAACCAGTTCTTCATCAATCTCATAGGTTCAAGATTTGAGCTTGTTTGAACCTTTATTTTTATATCCTAATCTACCTTACTGATAAGCCAAGATTGAGCTATTTGGAAAATTTGATTCAGTAACCTATCAACAGTAAATTTAAACTTATCCAATCATGATTTGATTGTATGATTGAATAGAAAGTGTTTCTTGTGGTAGTGGCATTTAAACTTGCACACTTTCAGATTTTATTTCCTTTTTTGGTATGGGGCTGTACCTTTCTTGTTTTCATTCTGCCCTCTTTTCTATTTTTATTGTTTTTGTATTTTTCTTTTTCTAACTTTGGAAGCAATGATAGATATGATATTTACAATGAGGAAAAATGAAAAAGCTTCAAACTAGTATAGTTAGGAAAAATAATGTTTGAGCATCCTACCATTGACAGGACCCCCAAAAATTTCAGTTCCATTCATTTCCCGCAAGAAATAAGCATGTTACCAGCAAAAGAATGAATGAGATAAGGGCCTAGCCATAAGTTATCAAATTTCCCATGTTTTCCCTTATCTTCTCTCCTGGAATCCCACTTCAAAACTTTGTCCCCAATGATGAAATCACTGTCCTTTGTCCTTTTATCAAACAACTTCTTGATGTTGTCTTGCTTGTGTAGTGCTCTGTTGTAGACTTCATCCCTGGTTTGTTGAAGATGTATAGTCTGATGTATTCTCCTTGTCATATCATTTTCTTCAAACTGTACTTCTTGGATCAGCTTCATGACTAGCACTCCTAGACTGGTTGGAAAAATTGCATCTGCTCCATAAACTAGCTGGTAGGGAGACATTCCAATTGATTTCTTAAGTGTTAATCCATCAGCCCATAGTGCATGTACTAGCTTTGTGTGCCATGATTTCTTATTGTCTTCCAGAAACTTCTTGATTATATTCACCAAAATCTTATTTGAGGATTATGCTAACCCATTACCTTGTGGGTAATAAGTAGTGGAATGTCCCAATGAAATCTGATACTTATGACATAATTCAACCATCTTTTTGGATCTAAATTCAGCAGCATTGTCAGTGATAATCTTCATAGGACAACCAAATCTAGATAGGATATGATTTTCAAGGAATTTTATGATGACAGAGTCAGTGGCTTGCCTAGAAGGGATGGCTTCTATCCATTTGGTAAAATAGTCTGTTGCAGTGAGGATCCATCTATGTTGGGAAGATGAGGCTGGATGGATTTCCCCAATGAATTCTAGACCCCACTGCTGAAAAGGAGCTTCAACAGTGATTGGATGCAAAGGTAAGGGAAACAGTTTTCTTTTTCCTTCAAAAAGTTGGCATTTGTGACAGGAAATAATCATTTTGTGGATATCTTGAAAGAGGGTGGGCCAATAGTAACCAGCTCTAAGGATTTTATTGGCAGTTGTATTCCAATAGAGGTGGCCTCCACATTCTCCTTAATGTAATTCATGCTTGATCTTATCTGCATCATTATCAGGCAAACATTTAAGCAATAATCCACTAGCATTTTTCCAATATAGAAATTTATCCAAAATGCAGTAATTAACAGCTTTCAACTTTAAAAATCTTGCCTTCATTTTAGAAAAACCAAGAGGTGTATTTAAATTGAGCAAAACATATAAAATATCAGCATACCAAGATGAAAATAGAAAATTATCTTCAATAATGGGAGTTGACAACTCCTCCTGTTCATCTAATGCATCTAACATGTTTATATCAAGAGCTTCAAAATTAGACTCAGCCATTAATCTTGCTAGTCCTTGGCCTTTTATGAGCTTAGCGGGCTTGATTTCTAAATCATATTCAAGTACCACAGCAATCCACTTTCCTCTTTTTCCATCTGGATCTTGTGTTAAAATGTCCTTAACAACCGAATTTGGCACAAAAGCAATTATGTGGGAATGTAAAATATAAACTCTGAAGTCTTTTAAGGCTTTGACTAAGGCAAAGGCTTGTTTTTCCATGATATTGTACTTCAGAGGTGCATCTCTTAATGCCTTACTAAAGAATGCAATTGGCTGCTCTTTTCCCTTCAAGTTTTTCTGTAATAGGACAGCAGCCATCGTGTGTTCTGATGCAAAAGAAAAAATGAAGAAATCCTTTGTAAAATCTGAACTAATGAGAACTGGTGTTTTGGTTAATGCTTGTTTTACCAGTTCAAATGATTTCTTTGCTTCTAAGGTCCATTTAAATCCTTCTTCTTTTTTAAGCATGTTTGTTATGTTTCTAAGGAGTTCAACTAGATTGGGTATAAACCTTCTCAAGAAATTAATCTTCCCAATGAAAGATTGAAGTTCCTTGATGTTTCTAGGATGGTTGATTTGCAATATACCATCAATCCTCTTTGGGTCTATCTTTATCCCTTCTTCTGATATGATGTGTCCAAGTAGTTTTCCTTCTTGTAGACCAAACATTGTTTTCTTTGGATTTAAAGATAACCCATATTTTTTGCATTTCTCAAAGAATTTTGTCAAGTTTTCTAGGTGTTCTTCATCTATTTTGGAAAAAATAGTGATGTTATCAAGGTAAATAATGATGAAGAAGCCTAATTCTTCCGAGAATTCAATATCCATGGCTCTCTGAATTGTAGCACCAACATTCATTAAACCAAAGGGAATTTTCACATACATGAAAGTACCCCAAGGTGTAGTAAAGGCTGTTTTGAGTTGATCATCAGGATGTACCAAAATTTGATTGTAACCTGAGAAGCCATCTAGCAAATAAATTCTTCTAGAACCAACTACCTTTTGTAAAATGTGATCCATCTTGGGTAAATGGTAGTTGTCCTTTAATGAGGCTCTGTTTAAGCTCCTAAAATCAATACAAAGCCTTATTTCTCTTGTTTTCTTCCTAACTGACACAAGATTAGATACCCAATTTGAATATCTAACAGGGACTATAATTCCAGCATCATACATTTTCTTAATTTCTTTCTCAACCAAGGGTAATTGAACAGGGTTTGTTCTGCGCAATTTTTGTCTATAGGGCTTCTGGTTTTCTTTGAGGGGTATCTTATGCTTAATTATCCCTATGTCATATGATTTTAGATCCTCATAACTCCATGCAAATACATCAGAAAATTCTCTCAACAACTTAATATGTTTCAATTTGATGTGAGCTGGCAATGTTTTAGACAGTTTGATCATTTTTGGCTTTTGTTCACTGCCTGTGTTACATTCTTCTACTTCAGTTTCAACAGGTTCTAGTTTTGGTTTTTTGGCATCATCATTGAAATCAAACAATTCTTCTAATGGGACTAGTCCTTTTGGAAAGCTTTGAGTGTTAGATTGCAGCATTTCTAAGTCTTGTTTTTCTAAATCTACACTAATTTCTGTTGTATGTTCAATTTTATTAGATAACAGATTTATATCAGCAATCTCTGGAGACTTTGCTTCTTCATCAAGTGGGTTTTCTTCAATAAGACAATCTTGGTCATACTCTGAATCTGAACTTGGCAGATTAAATCCATTTCTGAACTGTAGGAAGTCTTCTATTTGTTTATCTCCCTTAAACGCTGGCCAATATTTTTCATTTTCTAGGACAGCTGGTCTGTATTTCTCTTGAATTGTGTGTTTTTTTCTTTCATAAGGCCTTTTGCAAGTACTAGCAGAAATGGCCAGTGCATTGGCCAACATATTTTGGTTTATGGGGAAAAATGTAAGTTCATACTCATCAAAATTTTTGAGTAAATATAGGGTATCATTCCTATAGGCTCTCAATCTGGGATGTTTTGCAGTGTATTCCCCATTATTTTGTCTAATTATTAGTTCAGAATCTCCATGAACAATTATCCTTCTAGCTTCTAATTTTTTCAATAAAAGCAAGCCTATAAGGAGTGTTCATATTCAACTATGTTATTTGTGCATGGAAAGTTCAATTTGTATGAGTGTCCTGCAACATGATTGTTCTTTGTGTTGTGAAGCCACACTCCTGCACCTGCACTATTATTACTGTGAGAACCATCAAAAATCATACTCCAAAGAGGACTAGTTTCAGATTTACTAGTTTGACTACCCTCCTCTTTATCTTGTGTGCTTTTAGATTGTTCTTGTAAGCCAGTACTGTGTTGAATTTGGTTCAGTTACTCATGTTCTTCATTATGTTGAGGACTCTTCTCTTGACTCTCAAGGTTGACAACCAATGGATGACTGTTTTGAAGCCCTAGACTCGTGATTATTTGGATGTGATTTTCTGATTTCGCAAATTGTCTTGATACTTTTGTCTTGTCTTCCTCATTTTTTGTGTCTACCACTATGTTACAGTGAGGGGTGGCCACTAAGTCAGCTAAGGTTTCTTGCTCATTAAATCTTTCATTATTGAAGAGAATAAATGAGTCAAGGCCTATATGCACATAATAAAGAGGAGATTTTTTTGGTCTCTCTTGGCTACTGACCATGTATTGCACGTGAGATTCCCTATAAAGCCTTCTAATTTGATTAAAAATAGGGATGGTAGCATATGTCATATTCATTTGCATTGTTCCTTGTAACTTAGCTCTCCATGATCTTGATAACATCGTACCATATTTGGGGGGTACATCAGCCACCACAATATCCATCACTAAACACTTGGCTGGAATTTGAGCTAAGTTTACACAAAGGTCTTTGATCAAACTTAAACATTTCACTCTACTGGAGTCAAAGGAATATACATCTTTGTATGGTTTGGTGATTTCAAGGCCTAGACTTTCCATTAGTTCTTTGGGCATTAAGTTGTGAGAGGCCCCTGAGTCATGCATAGCATTGTGTAAAATTTTGTCATGAATTTTCAAACTAATATAAAATGGAGGAACTGGCCCTTCTTGGTATCTTCCTTCAATCTTAGGACCAAATAAGAGCTCTAGTTGGTCATAATTGAGGTTGACAGTGTCATTATTTTTTCCTATGTTGAAGGCTTTCAAAATTTGTGATCTATAGACATCTTGGGTGACTAATTCAGTGAGGGGAAAAAAAAATTTAATCTTGGCAATTTCCTGTTCCAAACTAAAAGGCAGCTGAATTTTTACAATGTTTGCTTCAGCCTTGTTAATCACCACTTTATCAACAAAATTAGTTTGCTGATTTACTCTATTTACATTGGTCAAAATTGTTTTAATAGGAGCATTAGCTGAAGTACTAAGACTGCTAAGGTCTGCACTCTATTTTTCATTAATTTGAGTGCCTTTCTCTTTGGTTTGATCAGAATTTATAGCCACTGTTTTGTCCTTTTGTTTAACTTTTTTGGGTTTGCTCACAGGGCTTTTTTTTGTAGAATTGTCAAAGGTTTTGTTCTTGGGAGCTTCCTGATTCCTTTTACTCCTAAGGTCATATACTTTTGGGGTCTCTATGATGAAATTTTCCAGCTCTTGATAATAATTTTCATCCTCTGTTCTTTCATCATCATAGGGTGTGTATAGACCTTTTTTTCTATTAATATGAACATCAAAGTGGTCACTACCTACTCCCAGCATGTTTATGTCATCTTCCTCTGTTCGTTCAATTGTTTCTTCAACCTCACTTACATAGTTTTCTTGGAAAGGAGGTCTGATCTGTTGATCATCCTCTCTTTGTATGTTTTGAGGTTGATTTCTTCTAAAGTTATGATTTTGATTTTGAGATTGATTTCTATTTTAGGGAGCTGATTGGATTTCTCCAGATTGTGCTCTCTCAAGTATGCTCATATTATTTATCATTTCTTCCATCATCCTTTCCATTTTTGAGCTAGATGTGGAGGGTGCAGATTCCTCCCTAAATGATACTTTCTTTTCATTCCTCATCCTAGCTCTTTTCTAAATCAAATTTACTTCCATAGAAAGAGCTCTTTTTTTCATGTCTTCCAAGGTTAAGGGATCTCTTTCTCTTAGTTGATATGCCATTTCAGGATCAAATCCTTCAGGAAATTTGGCCAAATCCGAGCCTTGTGGAGGTTTCAAATCCGGGGGCAGGGCATTATAAACACTATTGAACCTAGTGCAATAATTTTGAACACTTTCCCCAGTGTTTCTTTTGAGGTTGTTGTAATCTGAAAGTATTTGGAGAGGGTTTTTTATAACTTCCCACTTATTTAAGAATGAATGATGGAGGGCTTGGAGGTCATTAATACTATTAGGGGTTAAGCCTTTGAACCATTTTCTTGCTTCTCCCCCTAGACTTTGAGCAAACAACCTGAGTTTGAAAGTTTCATCATCAATCTCATTTCTATCAAAATAGTCATTCATCTTGTCCACATGTTGCGAAGTAGTAGTAGCACAACTGGGATCATATAATGGTATCTTGGACTGATAGTCCTGTGGCAGATTGACTAAAGGTAAAGGAAGGACTAGAGGGGCATACCATGTTGCCATGATAGGAGGTTGTGGGGAAAACGGGGGGTTTACAGGTGGAAGGGGTGGATGGAATGGGGTGGTTTGAACAGTGGGTGTATAGATAACATAAGTGGATGGACCAGCAAGATGGTGTTGAGCAGATTTAGGGTGAGAGAAACCAAAATTATGCAGGAAATGTAAATCAGGTGGGGTAGTTTCTCTGCTACCAGAATGTTCACCTTTATCTTGGGATGAAGGTGGAGACTCAAAATCAATATGATCTATATCATCAAGTGACCTAGTTCTGAATGGGTTTCTTAAGTTAGCTTGTGAATCTTGTAGAGCTGTAAGGTTTTCAGGAACAGAATTAGCTCTATGGAGTGGCCTAACAACAGTTGAAGCTTGAGCTTTGGGAGATATCCTAAGTATACTTTCAGGATTATCAACTATCTCAGGAGGGTTTGGATCAGGATAGGCTCTAGTATGAACTCTTATAGAAGCCACTATGTTATGTTTTCAGACCCAATAAAAAGAAAAGTTTAACCAAATATGACAATCTTTAGTAGGCTAACTGATCTTTAGCAAGAAAACTTTAATCCTCAATGTCTTATTTACTGAGTTTTAAATGATGTAATGATAAAGGGTTTCCCAGTGGAGTCTTTGGAAAACCAAGGAAAATCAGCAGGCCTACTGATCATCAGTGGAGTCACCAGGTGAAGGGTTTTTAATTGATTTCAGGGCTTGAATGTTGTTCACCATCAACAATCAAAAACCACTCTAGACAGACACTTGGTTCATTTGTTAAAAATGGGATTATCTGAGTTGTGAAGTTATCTATTACTTCAAAAAGTTCCCCAGTATGGTCGCCAATAATGTTAGTGTCTCTGTAATTTAGTAGATTGGCAAGACTAAACACTGTAGAGCTTACATCAGAACCACTTTGGAATTCTAGGATCTAGCCCTCCTGAATCTAGAGAGGGATCTCTCTATAACTGCAAAGATTGTTTTATCTCTTAAGGTTTTGGCATGACTTTAGGCTAGTTATTAAGTACAAGAGTTTTTTGTTTGTTTGGTTGGGCGTGATCTTTAATTGGATGGAATATCAAAAAATGAAAGAGTTCCAAAGGATGAAGATGCAAGTGTATTGAGAAGTGTTCAGCAGATAGGATTAGTAAGAAGCATCTTTAAACCATTGGGCAATGGAGTCACAAAAGGGTTTAATTGTGCAACAATTTCAAGAGTGGTCCAAGGGGCAAGTCATCTATATCAAAATATCCTTTAGATTAAATGATGGAGTGGAAAATTAAAAGTGTTGAGAAGGGCTAAAAGCTAATAATTTCAACAAGGATTTATCAACTTACCCTACAAGAAAATCCTTTTTAAGTAACTGTTTGAAACCAGCCAAAGGACAGGGCTAACCATAGACTTCTTTGGAAAAACTTGTATTAAAGCTAAATTATCAAACAACAATCCAGTAGTCTCACTAGACTACTTTCAGGAGGGATGAAAACATATAAGAAAACAAAGTGCAGCTTAAGATCAGGTCAGATATATCAACATCAAGGCCTGCTTTTAGCATGCTCTTAGGGAAACTTCCAAACAACTTTGGAGAAAGAACTAGAAGACAGGGAAAACCATAAAATTTTCTAGTTTAACTCTACTTAGCATGTAATGAAAATATCATTCAAGAACTTCCTTTCAAGTTTTTCACATCAAGAAATGGACTAACCAACATTCCTTAACAATTTTTACCCTTAATTCAAGTCATTCCCAAATATCACAATTAGCAGAAAACATATAGATAAAACTTATCAGTGAGAGTAGGGTACTTTTAACAGTAAATCCTAGCTCTATGTTTGCTGCTCTTTATCAGAGAAAAGTGAACAAAATGGCATACATGAAAGGGACGCAATAACAGTAAGAAGTACTTCACCAATGATATAGACCAGGATCCGAAGAATCAACTTGTATATTGATTGTCAATCCAGTTACAAACTACATGTCCAATGTTTCATCACAACTTCAAACTTCTCTTCTCAGCCTATATTCTTCAATAATTTAATAGAGCTTCAAAGCTTCAGGACTTATTTACTTTCAGCAATTATTCGATACAACAACTATTATATCAAAGTCCAACAACCAACCAGCAATCTCTCATCTTCTAAGGAAGTATTTATAGAAGAAAGAGGAGGTGGATTGAAAGGAGGAATAATTTGTCAATTAATATGAGTTTTAATGCTTCTCTGTCTTTGAGGGGTTCAATAGAGAAGATTTCTGATATTTTATCTGTATTAATTGGTTTTAATTAAGTTGTTTAGCTACTTGGTAGATTTTGTTGACTTTAAAACTCTTTAGGTAGGCTGGAAATAACTCTGGTTGTATTTAAACAAAATATCATTGACTAGGCAATAACTATGCCTTCTTTTGATTTATTGAGGCTGCAGGTGGCTCTTTGGTAGCTGAAGATGATATTTTTGGCCTCTGATGTGGCAGTGGAGGCCTCTTTACTGATATTTTTCTCTGTTTTATTTTAAAACACTTTAATTTGTTTTTTGATATGTGTTTAGGCTTAATTAAGCCTTGATCTTCATCTTCGGGTCTTCATTCTGATACACTTTGTTGTTCTTTGTTTTCATTGGCACAAATGGTTTTATGCAGTTGGAGGGTTTCATCTGGGATCGAGGATCGTGATCCACCGATGCAATTGAGAGTCCAAAAACCTTGTTGGTTCCTTTCTTCGTGGATATTAGACACAGAATCGTCACCTTGTACTCATATGGTCACATGTCTATGACTGTGGAAATACATAGATCAAACACCATTAAAACCTTGCAAAACAAAAAAAATAATTATAAAAAAACCCTGTGAATTGTGGTAAAACTGCGTTTCAGAGGCTTAATGGAGGCGGTAGGAATGCTTGACGATGGGGAAATGCAGCGGTGTAAGGAGAAAAATCGGGAAGAATAGCTAACTCGGTAAATATTTGAATTTGGCGTGAAATTGGAGAAGGGTGGTTTCAGAAAACCGATAGCGATTTTCACGCGGGCTCTGGGGGGTAAGCAGTATTAGCCGAATGGAATGCGATGCGATACAGTGATTGACACATGGATTTCTAAAACCACTTTTATCACGCGGAAGTACCGCACTGTGGAATGGGGCCAAAAATTGCGCGATATAGCTTTTCGGCCGTCGGATGATCGGTGGCAGATCCAAGGCCGTGGATAGAACGCAATGGGCCGAAAGATGCACGGGCAGAGATGGTAGTGGGGTCTACGGTGACGTATATTTTGTCGCGTAGCGGACGGGTGCAATGGAAAGCGGGGTTTATCGGGTTAAGTCCTGATCGTTGGATCTGATGATCGGGCGGTCGAGATCTAAAGATGAGGTGGAGAATTTGAAAGGGGAAAAGGGATAGGTGATGAATGGGCAAAGAATGGGCACCTGATGACCGTTAATCTCTGCAGATCAACGGTCCAGATTTTCTTGGGACCATAACATCGGGAAAAGGAGAATAGAGGAAAGGTAAGGTTTTGACGGGGGTTTATGTTTATAAATGCCCAATTGCGGGGCTTTAGGACACATGAGGACAAGGGGTTAAAAGCTATAATCCCTCAGGGTCTTAACACCTTTATAGTGTAAAGCACTATTTTTTAGGCCAAAACAAAGGGTTTTTAAATCCAAAACAGGGTTTCGGTAGATGAAAGAAAGGATTTTTTAAACCAAATGAGAGGAAATGTAAGGTTTAAAGAGGGTTTTAATGATTTAGAGGTTAGATGAAGGTGTTTTGAGGAATTTTATGAAGGAAAAAAGGATGAAAAATGGAGATTTTGTGGGAGTGAAATGGAGAGGTGAATGGTGGAAAATGGAGATTTTAGAAGCACTTTTTTCTCTTGGTAAATAGCAGGTCCTTGAGGGCTTATAGTGAAACAGCAGTGAAGATTAATTTAAAGGACAAAGGACATCATAAGACTTCAAGAACTCACAATTTGGAAATGAATTGTTTCTTGAAGGCTAAAAAAGTTTTAGCCACAATTTGGTATGACAAATTTTTATAGGTGGCTAACAGATCCTCCTGAAGCCCCAGAAGTCTCAATAGTAAATTGTGTATTGTCAATTAGTGAAGCGGAGGTGACTAGAGCGTCGGAAAATGGAAGCAGTGCAAAAGTATCTTTGAAGGTACCACTTGAAAAAATGGAATTCGTAACAATCCACCTAATTTTGGACAAGGGTAAACAAAAATAATCATTCGTTGGGTGTGTAGATTCAATTGCTATCAACAAGAAGCCTCCTTCATGGGCGGACCAAGGGGCAATGGCACATACAACCTTGGTTCACTAGAAGGAATCAGGAAGTATATTTTTGCCTCAAAAGGATGTTTTTCCATAATCGACATGAAATTTGTATTAGATACAAGTGAGAAAAAAAAGAAAAAAAGAAACTCTCCAAGAAAGATGAGAAATTCAAAGCTAAAAAATTAAAAAAGGGATGAATTGCAAATATATCTCGATCCTAGGGTATTTTGGAATTTTTTTTAGCTGGAATGGAATTAAACTCTCAGGCGTAAGATGTCTTTGTGGAAGGTTTTGGGTTGTTTTTGTATGTTCTAACCTAAATCCTCAAGAAATTTTGGCAAACCATATTTTCATAAAGAAATGTAATTGTTTGGGTGGAATCTCATTTTTGTTAATATAAATTTTCTCGGTTTCTTTTTAAAATAATAAAAATAATAATTTTAAATGGGTTTTTTTAGCAATTTGAAATGTATGATGAAGTAAGTATTTTGGTGCTTATTGTTGATTGATGTTTATCGACATTTACTAACCATTTATTTTATATGTTTGTAGGCATAATAGTATTTACAAACCAAAGGTAGAGATTTATCTCCATAGTTACACTCATTTTTATTAAATTGATTGATTAAAAAAATGTTATATGAATCAGTGTTATGTGAAATGAATTATGGTTTTTTGGGTATTTGGTATTGATAAACAATGGTATTGTAACAAAAGTGGGGGTGAATCTCCATGGTTAAAAGTAGTGTTACATGTTTTTTTAAACTTTAACTTATATATTAATTATTTTTATAATTAATAATAATAATAATAATAATTTAAAATAAAGTTATAATTTAATTGATTTTTAAGAATTTTTTTATTTTAACAACATGAGATCTATCCTATCTATCATGAAGTGTTTTGATGTTTCTAATGAATTGATGCTTTTATGAGTACTTATAACCATTTGGTTTATATGGTTGTGCTAGTAATTAAATAATAATAATAATAACAAATAAATAAATAAAACATGTAACAAGATTCTTAACCATGGATATTCACAAAGACTTTACCATGGAGAATTTTGACCTATAAATAAGATTTGTTACAAAACCATAAGCTAATATCATGACTTACTAATAACACATGTTGAAATTTTTTTTATCTCAAATTCATGTGGCACATGTTCATATAACGTGATTTTCAATTAATCAATTTAATTAAAAGAACAAAAAGGACATAACTACTTTTGAAAAGGGTCATTTCGTCTATAAGTTAGACTAATCCTATATAATTATGTGAGATTATTTTTCAGATTAATCACATAATCACTTTTTTGGTGGACGTTTCAAACAAACTGTAGAAATTTAATGTATATTCAAAACTGCTCATCTAATGTTCTAAAATATAAGACTCAAATATACTCTACCAATCTGCGGAATTAAATTCACGATTGAGAACACAAATCATTAACATGCATTAGGATTCAACGCATATACACATATATTTATCTAGGGGAAAGCAACTACTCAAAACCCCTTACTATTTGTATTGTATTAATCAAAGAATTTGAATGAATAAAATATGCTCTACTCAACCTTGAGCTCAACCTACACAAGTATTTTCTATCCTCTGTCTGATTGATTGAATTTGGCCAACACTTAGCCAATTTTCCAAGCATTCCAAGCTCCTACTTCCTTGCGTTGTTTGATGAGCAATTAGCCCCTATTAATAAGGAAATTCCTCAATGAGAATTGTGCAACTCCTTTCAATTTTTTCCTAATTTAATCAAAGGAAAAAATAAATTAGGAATTTCTTGTTGCATTTTCAACACTCCCTCTCAACAAGAAAAGGATTATTATATTTCCCAATCCTACTTCTATGGAACTCAAAATTTCCTCTTGATAAGGCCTTTGTCAAAATATCTACATCTTGTCAATGTACCGATGAAATAGGTAACCGCACTGTTACCTACTTTTTTTTGGTAGCATAAAAAGCACCCGATTTTGAAAAGTGGTGATGCAGAATCACCTCTTTTTTTTTTTTTAGCATATTTTTAACACTCTAATATTTTTATTTATGAAGTATGAATATTTGTTTTAAAATTTTAGTGATTTGCATCAACTTTTTTTTTTTAGAGCGGTGATTTTCATGCTAATTTTGAAACGTATTGATGCAGCATCAACCTTTTATTTTTAGAGTGGTGATTTTCATGTTGGTAATAAAACACAAAACTTAGATAAAAATATATATATAAAAACAATATAAAGAACCAATAAAAATGTAAAAAAAAACAAAATTAACTCGTAAAAATAAAAAATTTAAACAAAAATAAATAAATAAAACAAAAAAAAAACAAAAATATTCGAAAATTATATCAAAAGAAACGACAAAATTTGAAAAAAAAACACATAATTTAAAGAAAAAAACAAAAATTAACAAAAATAAATTAAAAAAAAAAAAAATCAAAAACATTTCTTTCTAAGTTATTAAAAAAATCCATATAATTAAAAAAAAAATTAAATAGAAAATTTAAAAATAATTTAAATTACAAAATTAAAATTTAGATTAAAAAAAAAATAAAAAAATAAAAAATTAAATTTAAAAAATAATAATAATAAGAAAACAAAAATACAAATTTTAAAATTAACAAAAAAAACAAATTAAAAAAAAAAACAAAATTGAAAATTGAAAAAGAAAATTAAAATAAAAGAATTATAATAAAAAAAACTATCATTAAAAAAACAAAAAAATGAAAAAAACCACATGCAAATAATTAAAAAACAAATATCCATAAATTTGTTGTTTTTTTTTTAAATGAAACTATTTTTAAATTTTTAAAATGAGAAACCAAATAAACTAAAAGATTTTAAAAAATTAAATTAAATTAAACTAAAATTTAATGAATTTAATGAATAAATTTTAAATTAAAAATAAAAATAAAAATAAAAATTTTAATCTAAAATATTAAATTTAAAAGCAAAATTAAAACAAATTAAATTTAAAATAAAAGATTTGAATAAAAAAAAACAATTTTAAATTTTTTGAATTTAAAAAAATATATATAAATTAAAATCAAATTTAAAAAAATAAAATATATATTAAAAATTAAAAAATAAAATAAAATAAAAGAATTTTTTGATCGTGGTGGCGCCGCTAGTCAGCCTCCCGCCCAGGTGGCGGCGGAGGCCGGTCGCTGGGCGGGCAGGGGGCTGCGCGAGTCGGCCTCCCGCCCAGGTGGCGGTGGAGGCCAGTCGCTGGGCGGGTGGGGGGCTGCATCCCCTCGCCCACCCAGCAGCCGGCCTCCGTCGTCACCACGGCGGGAGGCCGATTCCGAGAATTGCCCTCCTGCAGCAGAAGGCTGATTCCGGGAATCGCCTTCCCGCCGTGGGAGGTCGATCCCGGGAATTGCCCTCCCGCTGTGGGAGGCTGATTCCAGGAATCGCCCTCCCGTGGCGAGAGGCCGATTCTGAGAATCGCCCTCAGGCGGATTCTGGGAATCGCCCTCAGGCCGATTCCGAGAATTTCCCTCCAGCGACGAGAGGCTGATTCCGGGAATCGCCCTCCCGCCGTGGGAGGCCAATTTCGGGAATCAGCCTCAGGGAAATTCCGGGAATCGGCCTCTTGTCGTGGGAGGGAGATTCCCGGAATCGGCCTCAAAGCGATTCCTGGAATCGGCCTCAAGGCGATTCCCGAAATTAGCCTCCCGCCGCAGGAGGGCGATTCTCGGAATCGACCTCCTGCCACGGGAGGGCGATTCTCGGAATCGGCCTCCCGCCTAGCGGCCGGCCTCCGCCGTCACCTGGGCAGGAGGCCGATTGGCGGCACCACCACAATCAAAAAATTCTTTTTTATTTTTTATTTTTCTAATTTTTAATATTTTTTTTTTTTTTTTAATTTGATTTTTTTTTAATTTTTTTTTAATTCAAAAAATTTAATTTTTTTTTTTTTTAATTTAATTTTTATATTTAAAATTTAATTTGTTTTAATTTGTTTTTGTTTTTTTTTTTTTTTTAGTTTTATTCATTTTTTGTTTTTAATTTTTTTTTCTAAATTTTGTTAATAATTTTTATTAAATTTTGTATTTTTTTTTATTTAATTGATTTTTTTTCTTTAAGTTTTTCGTATTTTTTTTTTACTATTAAATTTTATGTTTAGTTTTTTCATTTAATTTCTTAAAATTTAATAAATTTATTATTATTTATTTATTTATTTATTTTAATTTAATTTTTTCTTTTAATTTTTTATTTTTTTATTATTATTTTTTTAATTACATAATTTTTTTATATTTTTTTTATTTCAATTAAAATTGTGTATTTAAAATTAGATTTTTTTAAGTTAAACTTAATATTTTCAAATTAATTTGTTTTTTATTTTATTTTTTAATTAATATATTTTTTTCAATTTTAATTGATTTTTAAAGTTTTTTAACTTGTTATTTTAACAATGTTTTTTTTTTCTTTATATTTAAAATTTAATTTTTATTTCAAAATTTATTTCTTTATTTATTTATTTATTAAAATTATATATATATATATATATATATATATATATATATATATATATATATATATATATATATATATATATAATTTAATGTAATATATCTATTTTTAATTTAAGTTCATATATATATATATATATATATATATATATATTATTTTTCATAATTTAAATTTAATATATTTTTTAAAATCTATTTGTTTTTTTTAATATATATTTCTTTAAATTTAATATTTTTATTGTATTTTTTTTCATTTTTTATTTTTAATTAAAATTTCATTTTTTTATTTTTAATTTCAATAATGTTTTTATTTATTTATTTATTTATAAATTTAATATATTTCTTTAAATTTAATTTTTTATTTTAAAATTTAATTTAATAAGCATTTTCTTTTTCTTTTTTAAATTTAATTTCTATATTTTATTTTTTATAATTTCTTTCTTTTTTTAACTTGTTTTTCTTTTTAATTTAATATTTTTATTTTGTTTTTATTTTTATTATTTTATTTCTATATATTTTGAAATTTTAATCTTTAATTTTTATTTTTATTTTTAATTTTTAATTTTTTTCTTAAATATTAGGTTTCTTTTAATGTTTGAATTGAAATTTTTATTTTGTTTTTATTTTTATTTTTTCATTCTTATATATTTTTAAATTTTAAGCTTTAAAATGTTTTTATTTTTTAAATTTATTTTTTTCTTAAATTTTAGGTTTTTTTTAATGTTTGAATTTTAAAAATTAAAAAATGTTATTTCTATTTTTAAAAATGTCAAAAATATGACAATTTTTTTTTTTTTTGGTTATTCCAGCGTCAACTGGTTTTGTTTTGAGGATATTTTTTCAATCTTTTTTTCAAGAAACAATTTTGTTTTTAGCATAATTTTATAAAATGTTGAAATTTGACCTTAAAAAAAATCCAATTGCGTTCTGGAATACACTTTTTTTTGTTTTTGGGGTGTTTTTTCATGTTTTTTGAGTCTTTTTGGGCTAGAGTTCTCGTTTTGAGGTCAGGTTACCTATTTCATCGGTAACAGTGTTCTGATCCGCCTTTGCACACAATCTCGTAGATGGTGGTATCGAATATCAATGTGCTTGGATCAATCGTGAAAAACTAGATTCTCAGAGAGTTTGATACAACTCTGATTGTCACAGTGAATCACAGTAGGATCCATCATCTGACCAAATAACCCAATAAAAATCTTTCTTATCCAGATATCTTTACAAGTTTCTTGACTGGAAGCCATGTACTCTACTATTGTTGAGCTGAGTGCAACTAATCTTTGCTTCCTACTATACCAATAAATTGTTGCTGACCCAACACTCAAAATTCCTCCTGAAGTGCTCTTTCGATCTGATGGAATTCCCACCCAATCGACATATATGAAGCCTTGCAGCTTCACTCCCTCTATCCGTTTGTACCAAAGTCAAAACTAAGTGGTTCCTCTAAGGTACCATAGTACATGTTTAGTAGGGCTCCAAAATAATTTGGTCTGTCGAACCATGGATTGGCTCAACTGATTGACCGCATAACACATGTTTGGTCACGTGTTAACCAAATACATGAGAGAACCAAAAAATTTCCTGTACACGGTAGCATCCACTTCCTCACTTGAAGTGGCATCCTATTTCCTCCAATTGGTTGCTAGAGAAGTCTCCATGTGTTTTCATCTGTCCATGTGGAACTTCTAAAGTATCTCATTGGCATACTTGCCTTGAGAGACAAACATTTCCCCATATCTTTTCCATACTTCCAAACCAAGGAAATAGTGTATTAACCCCATGTCCTTTATTTCAAACCCTTTTGCAAGGTTCTCCTTGCAAGACTTGATAAGTTGTTCATCACCGGTCAAAATCAAGTCATAAACATATAAGACTATGATAAAAAATGTACCTTCTACCAAAATGTGCTAAAGGTTGGCATCTGCTTCACTTTTGGTCAAGCCCAACCCAGTGACGTAGTTATTGATCCTAGTGTACCAAGCACGTGGTGCTTTCTTCAGCCCATACAATGCTTGTTTGAGTTGACACACATGTGACTCTTTGTCGAAGGTATCAAATCCTTCAGGTTGTTCAACAGTACACCTCCTCCTCAATCACTCCATTGAGGAATGTTGTATTCACATCCATCTGGTGTATTTTACACCCCATTTATGTAGCTAGAGCAAGAATTTATCTGATGGAAGAGTATCTTGCTACAGGGTATATTTTCTCTTCATAATCAATCCCTTCTACCTGAGAGTACCCCTTGGCCACGAATATGGCCTTTTTCTTCTCGATGCTTCCATCTGGTGCATGATTTACCTTGTAAACCCATATTGAACCCACCATTGACTTGTATACAAGACATGGGACCACTTCCCAAACACAATTCTTACAATGGAATCATATTCCTCTACCATATCATCAACCCATATCGGTTTCTCTATTGCTTCCTCGAATGAGGCTAGTTTTGTCTCTACTAGCTCACTCATCATAGCTATGTAGTTTATGTACCATTCTGGTGACCTCCTATGTTTGCGTTGTGATGTGGGTGCTCCCACATTCTCTTTATAATATTTCAATAATTTTTCAGCTTCCCTAGTATGCTTCTTTCCTTCCCTGATGTCTCTACTTGAGTGGTGTTCTCCACTCTCTACTCCTCTGCATGTGGTTGCTCCAAATTTCCTTGAGGTTATTCCTTTGGAGTCAAAATTTCTTGATCTCATGCAAATGAAGCTCCCTCTCAAAGGAACACTTCATTGCCTTCTCTTCATTGAATTTCACATCTCTACGAAAAATTGTCATCCTGAGAGATGGCATGTACACCCGATAGTTGTGAGGTGTATCAGTATACCCCACAAATATGCCCAACTCAGTTGTCATCTCTAGAATTTTTCTTGCTTCCTTGGAAACATGGAAATATATTGATGATCCAAGATCCTGAAGTGTGACACGTCTAATTTATTCCCTGAAAAAGCTTCTCCTAATGTACTCATCCTAAGAATCTGATGAGGAATCATGTTCTGTACATGTATTTTTGTGTTACATGCTTCGGCCCACAAGTGTAGAGGTAGGCCCTGATCATGCAACATCTCTCGTGAAGCCCCCGCAATAATTTTATTCTTCCTTTGACCCACCCAATTCAGTTGTTGGTTATGGGGTGTTGTCAACTCCCGTCGAATGCCTTCCTTTGCAAATAAAATTTTAAACTCATTCAACACATATTCACCATCGTTATCGCTCCTAAGAGCCTTCACTTCCATGTCAGTTCCTTTCTCAACAAGAGCTTTAAATTAAACAAATTTGGAGAATGTCTAATCTTTCTTCTTCATGAAGAAAATATAGCACTTACGTGAGAAATCATCTATAAATATAACATAATACTTGTGCTTGTCCATGGAGATGTCAAGAAAGGTCCATAGACATCAGAGTGGATCCTTTCAAGGATGTGTCATGTTATCTCGATCATTGAAGGTGGATTTTGTGTACTTCCCCAAGATACACCCTTTGCATGTATTTTGTTGCTCCAGTGCTCCATTGGGGAGGCTTGTGGTGTTATTATGCATGATATTGAAAGTTCCATGGTGAAAATGGACAAGTTTTATATGCCATAGTTCGTCGACATCTCGTATCTGCACCTTATCTGCCTTTGTGCTTAAAGCAGCACAATATTCCACATCCAACCTGGATAGGTTCTTCACTCGAACCTCGATCTGCTTCACTTGTCTCATTGAGATGTGTCTTAGGAATTCCTTTCCTTTGTTGAATATCACATTATAGCCACAGTATTCCAACACCACGAAGGAAACCAAATTCTTCTTTAGACCCAGAACAAACATCACATCCTTGAGCTTGAGAGGGGAGCCACACTACCTCTAAAAAATAATTGTACCAATACTGGTTGTGCTATACCTCCCATCATATCCCATATCGACGCGCATCTCGAGGTATTTCTCCTCCAATCCACTAAATAAATATTTGTTCCCCATCATATGGAATGAGGCACCATTACCGAGATACCAAACACTTCCCATCATTATGCTTTCCATGCATGAAATGAGGCTAAAATCAAGCTCAAATTGTGAAGCTATAGCTTCACCTGCCGCCCCTCCTCAGGTCTTCTTTCTTGTTTTCTTATGTGGGAGTTTCATGGCATAGTGCCTATATTCATGACAATGAAAGCACTTGATTTTGGACAGTCTTTTTTCTTGCCCCCTTGACTAGAATCTCCTTTGGATTGGGATTTATTCCCTTTCCCTTTCTTTTCCTTTCCATCCAAGGCACAATTCTCCTCATCCTCAACCTTGGATGAGGTCTCATCTATATTTCTTCGCCTTATTTCTTCCTGCACTAGATCGGACCATAATCGCTCCCATTGTGGTAGTTTCTCTCTACCATTTATGGAATCTTTATAAATATGCTATAATAGAGCTAGAGCTACCAAATATTATTTAATAATAGTAACATTGACCCCACCAAGTTCATCACGACACTGTGTAAACCTACTCATGTACTGCGGAATTGGTTCATTCTTTTTCATCTGTATGTTTCAAAGCTTGTCCTTGAGCATCATCTTCCTATGGTCACTACTATTCTGGAACAAATCTGTTAGTGCTTGCCGCATTGCATACGAAGTCTCTTTCCCATGGATATTAGAGACAATATGGTTGCGTGCTCCCTCCAATATGATTCTCCTTTCCCTAGCAACACACTTCTTCCATTCTACTATATTTTGACCATCAGTTGTTGATGGTTTCGAAACATAATTATTAATGCAATCCTTTAACCCATTATCCTCCAGTGTTACCTCCATTGGTCCCTCCATGAAGCATAATTCGAGCTACCCTCAAGGGCATACTCGAGCCTTAGTCCACTGAAATTCATCTTCTCAATCCTGAAGAAATCCAACAACTTGATGATTTACAACCTCGAAACTCCTGCAATGACAACTTTGAATTCTCTTCTCTACTGTGAATCTAGCTTTGATACCATATATAAATTTAATATAGACTCAAACTACTCGTGTAATGTTCTAAAACATAAGACTCAAATCTACTCTACCAATCTGTGGAATTAAATTCACGATCGAGAACACAAATCATTAACATGCATTAGGATTCAACACACATACACAAAGATTTATCTAGGATAAAACAACTGCTCAAAACCCCTTACTATCTATATTGCATTAATCAAAGAATCTGGATGAATACAATATGCTCTACTCAACCTTGTGCTCAACCTGCAAAAGTATTTTCTGTCCTCTGCCTGACTCATTGAATTTGGCCAACACTTAGCCAATTTTCCAAGCCTCCAATCCCATATTTCCTTGCATTTTTTGATGAGGGATTAGCCCGTATTAATTAGAAAATTCCTCAATGAGAATTGTGCAATTCCTTTAGGCCTTCTTTTGAATGCATGCATGACCTGTACAATTTGGAATATTCGACAACTGATCATACACTACCATTTAACTTCAATATCAAAAGGGTAAATCAAATTTCATGCATGCATGAGTTAATTTAGGTTGATTGATCAGTTAACTAGTTAAACATTGAAGATGCACCCCACTACTAGAGCTCCCACTAGTTCCTCCAAAAGTTGGAACTAGTTTAACTAACCTTAACTCAATTTAACAGAGTTAAATTGTTACCACTGAAATTAACTCAACCTAGGCTCCTAAAATTTAGGAATAATTGTACACAAATCAAGTTCACCCTCCAACTCAAATTAACTAAGCTAACTAAGTGATAATAACAAAATTAACCCATTCAAGTTGTGTGATGATGTGGAATTTGATTTTAACGGAAAATTATATTAGGAATTTCTTGTTGCGTTTTCAACAAAAACTACGGTGGTTCATCCTCAGGACAAAGATGAAAAATCTTACCTATCCACCAATTTAAATAGCTGAGATGCATCATGTTCTAGATATAAATGTTAGAGAGTCAAATAAATTAATATATTTAATAATAAATGAACGTTACACTATAAATAAGTAAAATATAAAAAAATAAAAAATAAAAATTACCTTTTTACTTGGAAATTAAAGATTCTATTATATAAGATAATAGTTAACAATTCCTACATAGTAGCTTGTCTCTGTAGCTTAGTAAAAAAATAGTAAAACTGTCTAATCACTATGTTATGTATTAAAAGAATTAGTTATTATGCTTTGTAAATATAGTTGTAAAATGTTCAACTCTAGACATCTCATTGAAAGTTACTTGTACTTTATATTAAGATATATCTACTAATGATGTCATAATATTGATCGCACAATTCCTAAATCTATTCACATTTTTCTTTAGATTTAATATAGTTAAACTAGACTAGAACAATGAAGAAATAAACATTTCATCATTTAGTTAGATACGTATATTACAAATTTGATGAAATTTAAATAATACAATCACTTCAACTAACCACCAATTTAGAAAAAAAAAATTGTTAACAATCAATGTTACTCCATATGAATTATTTTAAAAAAATTATCAATAAATTGAGAATAATAAATTAATTATTATTTGTTCTAAGCATTCATAAAACACAATATTATTAAACTATCTCCCAAGTATATCCTGGGACCCTATCACTTCGACAATAATATGGTTAGTGATTCTCATACTATTACATTGGTGACTCATGGGGTTTGAATAGAGACATTACTAATGACAAGTTAAGATCTTTGTCATTGTTCCCTATTTATGTTGACAAATATGAACAAAACTTATCTAATGGTTCACATCATTATAACCATTATAATAATGTTTCACATTAAAATAACACGTTTGAATTAAAGTGTTACTAATTACGAGTTAAAATTTGTCATTGCTTCATTACTCAAAAAAAATAAAGCACATTCAGCATAAACACAAAAGGGTGCGCTTAAAGAGAGAAAAAAAAAAAAAACTACGATGTAATTGATTGAAAATTATTGCACGAAGTTGTCTTGTTAAATGAGATGCATAGAAATACCTAAAAAAATGTGTAGGGACAGTCATATATTGGCGTAGATCTACCCTAGTATTTCATGCGTACTAAGATGCTTCTCTCCCCAATAATAGTGTGACATATATGTGTTTGCACATCTAGATACTTGTTATCTATCCATTCAAAATGACACTTAACATTTGTTTATCTCAAAAAAAAATGATTGTGCAGGTTGCACCTCAAAATTGATAATTGAGTAGTCTTTAGTGCGACTTTTTGAAGGCTTTTACGGGGACTTTTTACGGTGTAATTTCTCTAAATTCCGGCAGGAATTTATTGAAAAGAGAAGTTTGATTGCTAACTTTGCACAATCGAAGTGCCCTAGAGGTTTTTGAGGGTGCTTAATCCATATATAGAGTCAAAAAACCATTTTGAATAAAAAAAACTAAGATTTTACCTCAAAAATTTTCACCGGATTCTGGCACCTAAACTTCAAAAAGTCGCACTAAAGACAACTCCATTGATAATGGTCCTAGCCATGAATTATATGAAGACAAGGACAATGGATCATAAGAGAACGCCAGTGAAAGCTGTTGGAGATTACGGATAAATAAAACTTAGCGGTCAATCTGAAAACTCAATATAAATGTTTTAAATGCATCACACAGTTCCAAAGCATTGAGAAATAACATGTTCAATTGGATAGCCAATCAAATTGAACAAAAATAAATTAAATTGTTTTTAAAAATTAATAAATTTTAATTTCAGATGTTAAACTATAGAAATATTACATTGATTTTTTGGTGAGAACTAAATTTATATGGTTTGACCAAAATCCTAATGCAATGTCTACTACGTGTAGAAATAATAATGAATGGTTAGTTATAGGAAACTAACCATTATGAGAACAAAATTAATTTTAATTTTCAAAAAATAGGACATACCAAAAAAATATATAAATTAATAAGGAATATTATAATAACAATTCATATTATAATCTTTTATTATATTATATAATAAGTAATTTATTAAAATGAGTAGTCTTTAAGTGCGACTTTTTGGAAAGTTTTTCGGTTTATTTTCCCATCTAATTTGTCTAGAATACGGCAGGGATTCAGTGAAATCACAAGTTTAACAGGTGAAATATTCACCATCGAAGTGCCCAAGGGGTTTTTCCATGTATGCAGTTAAAAAAATAGTTTAAACAACACAAATAAAGATTTGGCCACAAATTTCGGGTAGAAATCTGCCCTAAACTCCAAAAATTTACACTTAAAAACTATTACAAAACCAAAAAAAAAACTAATATTTGATAATGAATGGTTAATTATGAGTTGAGATGTTCTACACATAACCAATATGAAATATTGATGAATCATTCTCGGTAGGGAAGAAGATGGAGAAATGGCGATGGAGAAACCCTACCTGACTGCACTCAACTTACCTATGGCAATTTAGGTTTTACGCATTGGTTCGTCTCTTACACTGGTTTAGTTTTTTACGCACTCTTTAGTGCATGTCCCGGAACTTGATGTGGTGAACCTGCCCTTACCGTCACACATTTCGGTTAGACGCCACCAGTTTGCAGTTACCACTGAACCCTTAGCATTACCTTGTCACGAACTAAGCGGTTTTGCATTAGATCTTGTAGTTTTGGTGGTTTGAGGAAGTAAACAACCCCACATACAGGAAATAATTATTTCCCTGCTGACATTCTAGACCCCAGTGCAGTTACTGATGGCTACAATCATCGTGTCTTGGAATGAACAATTAGGGAGGAAGGATATGGTTATTAGCGATTTTTCCATGGAACCTAACGAACTTGTGAGCAAATCCATTATGGAGGAATATTTGGATTATTCTTCTGATTCTTTAGCATATGACCAAATATGGTCAAACTACTCACCTCAGCATCCAACTGGGGCTCATGCGAGTGTTTTTTTGGAGGGCATCAAATAGTTGGAGGCTCGGCATATAGACATGGAGATTGTTGTTTCAGCTACTGGTTTAACGGATTTGAGGGTTGTTTACCTGATCTTATTTGAACAGTTTCCGAGTCTTAGCCCTAACATCTAGGCTTCTATAGTTTTTTCTATACCATCCCCGTCGACATTGCACCTATGGAACTAGCAAGAGGCGCCTTTCAACCCGGAAGAGGGTTTAGTACACGTGGATAGCACCGGTGGTCTAGGAGGAGCACGTGAAGGGAATTTTGGGTTCGAACATCTTGGTTTAGGTCCGACAGATGAGCTGCTAGCCCATGACGGCTTCGTTGGTTGCCTGACCATTTTCATCTCATCAGGTAGTTTTGAAGGTATGCCCATTTCGACCCAGCAGCCAGAAGAGAAAGTCTCTTCAGACTTGGATGATACTCTACCTGAATAAGAAGGACCCCTTAGAGATATTTCGTTACACATGCCCGAAAATAAGAAGACATAGTGCATAAAGAGCCGTGAAAAAACCAGGGAGTTGGTATTTTGCGAGGGTGTTAGCATGAAACAAGTTGAGGAAACTGAACAAACTGTCTTGGTTGGTAGGGTTTGGGGGCGGAACTACACCTCGATAAGGCTCAAGCGATGTACTTCCAAAATTTGGGGCAACATCCTTGAACAACTCCCTATTGTCCTTACCATGAACAGAGGTTGGTTTGCTCTTATTTTTCCTCATCCTGGTATGGTTAGTTGGATGTTGGGTTTTTTACTGGGTAAACTAACACAAGTATTTTATTATCAATCTGGGCTTGTAGAACTTAGAAGCATCTCCAATACATATAAATTTCAGCTATAGTCAAGTTTAGAAGATGAATTATTAGTAATAAAGGAAATTCATATTACAAATATAAATATTTTATAATTCAATTATGTAATAAGTAGCAAAAGAAGCTCCTAACTTAGGAGGACTTGTTTGTCCTTCTCTACAAAACTCCTTCATGAATCAGAAACAAAAACCACTAATGAACAATATATCAAGATGCATGAAAGAATAAATAAAGAGGCTCCTAACTAAGGAGATCTTGGTTGTCCTTCATTACAAATTCATTCACCGTTAATACCATTTTTAGAAAACAGGAATTTCAGAAAATCATTTAAAAGCAAGAAAGATGAATTCTAGCTCTATCTCTTGATCATATAGAAGGAATGTTTAAATTAAACATTGGATTGACCCTTAATATGAAGAATATAAAGTAGAAATAGATTCATCAGCAATCATAAAACATTATCATACATCTAATTAACAGATTAAGCATAAAACAAGACTAGTTCAGGAAATTGCAACTAAAATAACCACAAAGTGCACTTAGCTCGATGTGGGGGACCTCCACCCTTGCCTCGTACACTTTAAGTACTTTCAACTACTAAAAATCAGTCAAGAATTCGCCATATATAACAACAGCAAAGGAAATAGAACAGGTCTTTCAATTAGCTCCCAAAGTTTTAGAAATATCAAAGTTAAGTTACATAAATTCTACATATGAATGCCTTCAATGTCTTAGGCTTAAATAGATAAAATATGAAACACACTCATCTAAAATTTCTCCTATAGACATGGCTATCCTTATCATACCTATTCAAGTCAAGGTTATCCATCTAATCTCTCAAAATCAAGAAAATCCCATAAAATACTAAAATTTACCTATTTCCTAAGGATTTCCATAAAAACAGGTCTTGTTTGATCACCTTTGATCGATCTTGTTTAAGCTCAATTTGACTAAACCAATAGGTGTACATCAAATATTATTTCCCAAGCTTTCTATAAATGTATCCAACTCGATCCCAAGTGTCCTAAAAATATGACATCCATGAATCCATTACGGGAATTTCTGGTCTGGTCCAAAAATGCACTTAAAATTCAATATTTATAAAAACTTATAAAAATTGCAAAACTTACTTGATATGCCTAGATATGCATTAATTGGACAAAACAGAGTGAATATGATAGTGTATGGATTGATAGAATGGTAATAAAGTGTATTTTATTAAACAAACTTAGATAAAAAACGAGGGCCAACATTGGGTTTTAACAAAATATTGACATATTGAAATGACGCCAGTTCTCCTTAAGCGCTGGACCCCCCTTTTCGATCCTAACAAGGAGAAGATGGGTGTTGGTCCTATATGGGTTTGGCTTCTAGGTCTACCTTTGCAATTCTGGATGGAAGATGTCCTCATATGTATTCGTGAGGATTTGGGCATCTATTTAGACCATGGCATATCATATATGGAAACCGGAAAATATCAATGGCGAGGATTTTGGTGCACTAGTTAAGCGAGAAGGGTTGGTTGAAAGCTACATTTTGAAGTACAGTAACATCTCTATATGCCAATTTTTATACTATGAAGGGGTCCCCTTTAGGTGCAGGAGGTTCCATGAGGTGGGGCATTTGTATAATGACTTCCCTCTCATTGTGGTGGCTAATGTGACTCATTCCAAAATGCTTGTTCATGTGGGGACCCAAACCACAAAGTGTTTCGGCATGCTCACACATCGACACAAGTAGAGATCGGAGGTGCGGCAGAAGCATGACCCTCGTCAGCCCTCTTCATCGTCTGCGCCTCAAACAGCGCCGCAGGTGGTCGCTCCAGAGGCTCCACACCAGTAAGAGGAGGATCTTAGTCCGATCATGCGTACTATGACCTCTACCTCCTCACCTTTACTTTTTAATGTTATGCATTCGTCTACTACATCTACTACTTATCTTATTTCTAGTTCTCTTATTATGAAGAAAAAGTTGGCCCCATTATGTTGTCATGTTGCATCTGCATACCCCCCCATCACTCCATACCATCCCCGTCCATTCCCACTGATAACCTAGGCAATGTAGCATGTTCCAACTATTGAGATGCAACAAGAAATTTGATCCTAGTGAAAATTAAGCACCTACACTAGGTGGGGCCTCATGCTATTTTTAGGTGTATGTATATTTATAGATGTATGGTGCATGTCTTTTTATAGATGCATGTATATCTTTATTATCCCTTAATATAGATGGACAATAAACTGTAATCTATTCTCAAAGTGCACTTGGAAATAGTTAACTGAAGTGGAAAATCAATTAGCTAAGTGAATTTCGAGTTAAGAGGTTGGATGGTGGTACATGCAGGTTGAATTTAGTTGTAACTGAGTGATTCGAGTTGTAATAGAGTTGGAAGTGCAATGGTGCATGAGTCACTACAATGAAAATACCCTCTAGCGGCGGCTATAAAGGAGGTTTTTAGTGTTATAAAATTGGCCAAAATTGTCAAAAAAACATTTGCTACAACATCCATTTATGGTTACGGAGGTTTTGGCAAAGCTTTTAAAGGAATTTCAACACAACTAAAAAAATTGGGTGGCTGGAGGTTATTACGAATGTTTTTTTCATCGCTGTGCTACTAAGGTGTCAATGCACCTGTGCGTGTCATCTAGAAGGTGGCCCAAGGCGGTTGAAGGTGCATGCACTAGGCCGTCAAGGTATAAAACCACACTCAGGTGCAGTGTTGGTGATACAAATCACGGGGCCATTCTAATTGGTCTTGGGATTTGTGCATTTCCCATAGGTCGTCTAAACACACCGGTACATCGAGTTATAGAAATGCACCGGTGCGGAGTATCTGAAAAATGCATCGTTTGTTCTAATTCGTATTGGTATTTGTGCAGTGCCCATAGGTCTATTATAGTATCATTTTTCACCCTCATGTGATTCATGATTGTCTCTTTGGCCTTGGGCACCCATTCCCACAGACTTGAATAAAGTTCATAAAAAACAGTGTTTAAAATCCCATACGTGGGTATGCCCAGACTTTTCCGTGTGTTTATGCGAGTCCATAGATACTTTTCCACGTATGCCATTAAAATCATCAAAAAATATACAGTCATCCGATAATCATATCTATCTACTCCTGTGGTCCCTGCCCAAAATTCGTGTTCCTATAGAACACGATCGCAGTGGCGACTCGGTGGAATAATCACACCCAGTCACGTGGTACTCCCACTACCCATCTCTGGATGGCCTCAGGTAGATCTTCCACTGCAGCCATATGCACTTGGCAACTTAAACCCTCCAAGTTCCTCTGTACAGCATATAGGGTCCTATCTGGGTCTACAATATCCGCCTCGCCTCTGCGGCGCTTATGCCGTGGGTAGCCCTCAGGACGGACTGGTCCAATATCTGTATCATGATCATCATAATATTGTAAGTCATTTTGAATCCAATCAAAAACATGTTTTGTTTTCACATTTTTTCACATATATTGAAAAAATCCAAAAAAATCATATAATTAAAAAATTGCAATCTTACCGATTGTGCCCCATGCCATGCCAGGTGGAAGGACGAGGTCTGGATCACCGCGGAAATCCATCCCGGCAAAGGGGTAGTCCTCCACGGCGATGACTTGTTCTCCCCACCATTGGAAGAACTCGTCATCCTAGGTGGTTCGGGGAACTTCACTTCTCCCCAGTCTCTTCATCAGATCTGCCCATCGGGAAATTCTTAGGTCTCTTGGGATGTTGATGGAAGAGATCACTTTGGGTCGAAGCCTAGGAATATTCTCAAAGAATAATGTCATCAAGATGGTCCCATACCTGAAATGTTTTTTTTTTGCTTTCCGGATGGAAGTCAGTTGTTGCTTCATGTTCATTAGTAGAGCTGTACACCAATCATACAGGTGAGCTAGGCATTCCACAACTATGCTCATCTGAGTCCTGGATGCCTGATGCAAGGAAGTAGATCCTGCTACCCTGCCAATGGTGAATAGGAGAATCTTCATGTGTAGATCTCTCAAATCTTTTATAGCAATATGAGTCCCTACTTTCTTGGACCCCTCTACATAATAGACATGGACATAGTCATCCACAGTAAGCCCTCCCAAAGGCTTGTTGTGAAAATCTACTGGGTCTCCCCTCTGTGAGAGTCCAGTAATGAAATAGATGTCTTCTACCTCTATGTGTATGGGCATTTGATCTATCATGAAGCAATATTTCTCCGGTTCCCAATAATTTACTAGCATTTCAAGTAACTGGACATTACTCTTCATATTTGGCATTTTGAAAAATTTGAGCAATCCACAATTTTAGAGGATATTGAGCGATAATTGATCTTGCATTACTTCATTATCGATTGCACTATGCTCACGTTCCCTCCAGGTGATAGTCATCTTGAAAAAATTCATTCATTTGTCCATTAGAAATGCTTTTTACATTTTGGGTTGCGCATACACGACTTACCCTGTACACAGTCGCGTATATACGCGGCTTGGTCCATACGAACCTGTGTATGCGTAGAGCCCTAAATTAAAACAAATATTTCTATGGTGAAATTTCCAAATTTTAACTCTATTAATGGACAAAATTTATAATAATGATGGATTAAGAACTTACCTAACTGATTCGGCGAAGTTTGATCACTGATTGCTCCTGTTTTGACGAAAGAGGGTTTTTCTCCAGAGCTCTTTTTTCCAAATCAGCAAGTAACAATGAACCAAATGTGAGGTAACATGTGTATTTATGCCCAAAATTTGATAATTTTTGCAAAAATTTGTTATACTTATTTTTTTCAATCTATCTTAAGTTGCATAACCCAGATGCTTGTAAGTGCCCAGATTGGTATATTTTCAGGTACGTTTTGATGAAGTTGAGATTTTTCCAGTTTTTTATCCATGACTGCTGACCTGTCATGGCAGGTATATGATCTTCACTGGCATATAGGTTAGGGAATCCACTTTCCGTTGCATTTTGCATACTAGCCTCCATTATGATCACTTGCCATAGGGTCGATCAGGTCATGAGTATTTCACCCATTTCACTCGCCGATTTTTTAATCATGACTTGGTGGTAGAGCTTTCCTTTACATGGGCTTCCTAGTTAGTTCCTCGCTAGAACTTGTTGCCCATGCTACGTTTTATGTAGGCTCGGGAGTCCTCTTTAGTCTCGCCATGACTTACGTGTTGAAGCTTCATTCTTCTTCTTCTTCACTATCATTTTTCTGGTTATTACCCTAGAGGCTCCCTGGTGTTGTTGAGTTGTACTACTACATTGCATATTGGCTACTTGTTTATCCTGGCCTTTAGCCGGCTTCATTTGGACTCGATGTTTAAGCCATCTTTTGACCTTGACTATCTGTACAAGTTACCATTGCATGCACTTAGCTATCACGACTTGACACCCTTTTTTCCCATGGATGGAACATTCCTTTGAGTATCACTTACCAGTTTTTGCCACCTTGCATTGAGCATAGGATCGTTCCTATCCCAGGAACTAGTGCATCTGTTTCTTGATACTCATTCTATCCATTGTACCATAGCATTCTTTTATTCTTTTTCAGGCTTATTACATGAAAAAGACAAAAAAATAAAATATAACAAAAAGAGCGAGAACGGGATGTTACTTCGTAATTTGATGGCAGTGCAGTATCAGTTTGTCGCCCTTGAAAAAAGCACATACACTTATATATTTCCTTCATTTGGGATGGTTTTAGTTTTGACCTAGGTTCAGCTTTTTCCTTGTTTCACTGGTCAGTTCTCCCCCGGTTAGTTATCTCTTCCAATCATATGGAGAGTTTGTTTTTTCCTCCTGCATAACAGACTTATACAGTGTCATTTTTTACTGCCATGGTCATCACGAGTCACGCTTTTGTTCAAGGGAAGTTTAACCAGAGTCGGCCATTCTGCAGTGTCTCTTGACTCATTATTCAGTCGGCCTTCCCGATCTTGTTAGTATCTTGTTCTATCACATCAGATGTTTTGGTCTTCTGCTCGTGCTGGTTTGAGAAGGTCTCCATTGACTTCTTGCTAGCGGGTTTGTATCTCATCGACTACGACATATTTCTCTGAGAGTAAACCTAGAGCTGCACCTTGGCCCTATTTCCATCATTGATAGGTGACCTTGTGCTCAGCATTTGATCATCATTATGGGTATTTGAATGAGTGGTTTTCCTTGTGTTTGACGTCAGCATACATTATCACACTTGGGATTCGTGCAGTACCTTGATTTCCATTTGACCCTATCGGTGGATATCTTGCCTCTGTGTCAGCTTTCATTATTGGTTGGTTCAGAGGGTTTCTTCCGTGCGCTAGCTTCATCTTGTGCATGTCGGAAACGTACTTCGGTTTGGTTCTGTCACTCTTCTTCGTCCGATTCCTTCCAAATCTTGGCCTGCAGGTTACACTCGCGCTACATTGATGTGGGATGCCTTAATGCCTTCCTTCCAGCAGATCTTTTCCCATCGACTCCGACGCATTGCTCTGGGAATAAGGTCTAGAGTATTTTTTCAGTACCTTAGGGTTTGCAGTCATCAGTGGCAGACTCTTCTCTATCGACAGTGGGGATTCATCATTGCCTCCTGATTGGTAGATTCTTCCAAGTGTTCGACTTCAGCTCATTCATTTTCACTTGTTAGATTGTACTGGGGCACCTTGACACTCATTTTCATTATTGGTGAGTTGTCTTGCATTTGTTAACGGTATACATTATTGACCAGTAATCAAACGATTTCTCACATGGTCGAATTCAGCTCATTTATTCCCATTGTGTAGAATTGTGCCATCAAGATCGGTGAAGACCTCGGGTTGCATCAGCATCTTTCGGTTCACTTTTTACAGTCCTTTCAGTTTCTGCTAGTGATGTCGTCCACCCTTATATGTTGCAGTGTCAGTACAACAACATCCTATATGTTGGCTCCCGAGTTGCGTGATTGTACCATGTGTTCCACCCCTTATGATTTGGTACCTGTAGATTCAGTTACTTTTGTGATCAGACATCCATTTTCAGCACTATTGATCAGTTTGATAAATGTGATACTTGGACATTGATTCCGACTTGTACTTCCGGGCCGTGCTCAGTTGATTCATTGTGTACTTTCAGTTCAGCTATACTTGTATACATTTTGGATCTATTATGTACTTTCTATATGGATATATTTTTGACTGAGCATGGGTATGCTCGCCTCAAACATGAGCTGACTCTCTGTTTTCTTTCATTGGTTTTTGGCAGGTTGAAATCTGGTGAAGTCCTCTCTTGTCCTCGCGAAGTTATTTCTATGCACATAATACATTTCGGCCATCATGTACCCCTTCTGACCTCATATATTATGGGGCATCTGTTATAGCATCATTTTTCACCCTCATGTGATTCATGATTGTCTCTTGGGCCTTGGGCACCCATTCCCACAGACTTGAATAAATTTCATAAAAAACAGTGTTTAAAATCCCATACGCGGGTATGCCCAGACTTTTCCGCGTGTATACGCGAGTCCATAGATACTTTTCCGCGTATGCCATTAAAATCATTAAAAAATACATAAAAATCCCTATTTTCGAGGCTGGGTTGATGGTTATTCCTGTAATTCAACCACCCCAGCCCGTGGCCAACTGTTTCCAATAGATTGAAACTACTTTGAGGGAGTATAAAATCCCCTCATATGCATGGCCTAAGGGAGAGAGAAAATTATAGACATTATACTCTGTTGGAGCCCAATTCAAGTCTGATTTCCCGTGCCTCCTGCACTTTCCAGATTTTTACAGGAAACCCTTGTTTCCTGGAGATGTTCATCAGCTTATATGTCATCTCGTGTGCACAATTCTTGAAAGAATCCTAGTGAGGCAAGGGCGGGACGGATCCGGATGATGGTGTGTTCGAAGATCGTGGAAGGATTCAGGTTATCTCTCCACCTTTCTATTATTGTACATGTTGTTCGTAATGAAGAAGAACCATCTTGTTCCCGAATTCACGTGTTAATATCTGCTTGCATATGTGAAAAGATTCTTAATTAAGCATTTATTATTGTTTATATGATGTTTCACATGGATTACACTGAAATTTAGGAAAGATATATGTTGTACAACTAGATTTTCGTGCATGTCTCTTCTTGATTTCCAGGTTGATAAGGAAGAAGGGTTGCTGGGGGTTTGAACCCCGCGGGATCTACATCAAACGTAGGATCTACGGGTGAGTTCTACAATCTATAATATCTAGTTTTTAGCGTACAAGTGTGGTTGTGTGAGTCCTTCTTGAATAGCATGCTCTGATCTGTGGAGTTTTTTGACCCAATGACCTCTAGGGAGTTATTTCCCGAAACAAGGTCGTACAAATTCTCCAGTGCGTAGACACACATAAACGCACCAGTGCACAATATCTCACAAACGCACCAAGATTAAAAATTGGTATTGGTATTTATGCGGTGCCTATAGGTCGTAAAAACACACTAGTGTACAATAACTGACACACACCAATGTTCATTTTGTATTTTTTAGAAACATCGACCTGTGACAGTGCAATTATTGTGATTTTTAAAAATTCATTATTCATCAAACGTTGACACATCTTATAACAAGATTCATATTAATTAAATTTTTATTAATGAATTTGAATGTGATGTTTGGATTAATTTGTTATATCATATCATAATTATTGTGATTTTTTAAAATTCATTATTCATCAAAAGACAACACATATCTTATAACAATATTCATATGAATTAAATTTTTATTAGTGCATTTGAATGTGATGTTTGGATTAATTTGTAATACCATATCATCAAATTTCACATCTCTTCATTATAATATTTAATCATTCATAAATTTAATTAGTGGTGTTACATTTCACAATGACAATGGAGAACACAATAGAATAAATTAAAACATACTAAAACATATATATATATATATATATATATATATATATATATATATATATATATATATATAATGAATAAGATAGCCTTTGTCATGCAAAATGGGACAGTTATTGGAATCCCTTTGTCTTTTAGTTGGGACACTATGTCCATTACATTAAACAAAATGTCTAATTTCACAGACAAATATTTCAAAAAATACAACACCTTGCTTTGATATCCAAATATAGTGATCATCATTCTTCACTTGAACTGTTGTCACTGCTAGAGCTACTTCCATGACTTGGGTTATTTTTAGGATTATTTTGTTCACGGTGTTGATTATTTTCTTGATCTTCTTCACCTTCCATCTACAAACATAAAAATAAACTGTAATGAGTGTATATACATTGGTGAGAATAATGAAAATTTAAATATTAAATAATATACATCAATGTAAATCGAAAAGAAATGATGTAACATAGCAAAAATTGACTCATAAACTATACACATTCTTTCAAAACCATGTAGTATGCCATCTTTCAAGATTTCATCTGTTGGCACAATTCCATACTTTGTTTCCTACAATTTTTATACCCCATAACAAATCATATATTTAATATAAAAGATTTTTTTGTTCTATTAATTATAGACAGAGCTAAGTAAAACAAGATTGATAGATGCTTACAAATTCCACAATTAATTTCTGATATGCCAACATATACTCACAACCCATATTTAACCAATGTCAATCAATTCGTCCGATGGTTCTTCTTTGTATGCTAGCACCTGTTTGAAGAAATTCAATGATGACTTTTGTAAAACAACTTAAAAAATACAAAAATGAAATGTATTTAAGTTGTTATAAGGAAGTAAAAATTACTCACAAACTTAGATATCAACCCTTTTCTTCCTTGTTGTCCCGTTTTATGTGCTGAATGGGTTCCATTTCTTTTCTTTTCTGCAAGAAAATACTTGAAAATTAATATTTAATGCTAAATTGTTTATTTATTGTACCTAATGATCGAAAATTTCAATGATTACAATTACATTTGAAGAATGTTGTTGTTGAGATGGCTCCTCTTGCGATGCAATTTTGTCCATTTCTTTGACCATCTCCTTGTACACCTTTTTGGAAATTCCTATTGGCATATTTTTGATATTAGCCCATTTATCTTTTGAAATTTTCATAATCTTCCTGAAAATGTAACATGACAATAAACTATTTAATTTTTATATTGATGTATGAAAAGTAAATATAAAAAAAGTGATATTTATAAATAATTCTAGACAAAAATTTAAAGGAATATTAATTTTTCATTCCTTCTTCTTTTTTGTTGTACGTTTTGTTATTAAAAGTCTAACATGTCTCATTGACCAATTCTCTGGAAACTCTTCCTGTAGTCTAGATAAAATTTGGTTCTTGGAATCATTGGATTGATTTTTGTATTGTGCGTGGAAATAACATCTATACATTCATTCCACTAGATCCCTCAAACTTTTGTAAAATTTTTTCTCCCTTTTGTTAACCTCCAACACCACTCCAGATGAGCTAAGGAGCAATTCATTTTCATTTTCATGTTCTATTTTTTTTCTTTTCTTAGAACAACATTCCTTTTCTGAGTTGTTGGTCCTTGTATAACATTAAACAGATGTAAATTAATATATTGTTTGACACATGTTATCTAATAATTTTAAGTATATTATTAATGAACATTAAAAAAAGAAACTCATATTGGATCGACAGTATTTTTTCATTCACCTGATTCATCATTTTGCAATTTTTCCATCAAGCTTTTACGCTCTTCTGGTCCTAGATCAGAAATAATATTATCGAGCTTCATCATTTTGTGGCTCTGCATGATACACAATAAACAATACATATTAGGTAAACTTACATATAGTTCAAAAATAATACTTTTTGTAAAGGATTTATAAAGAACTTGCCTTTTTTTTTGTTGATGTGTTATTAGTATTTTTGTTACTTGATCTCTTGTAATCCATTTCTTTATCAATATGAAACCTATACCATATCATTCATTAATATATTTTATAAATAAATTGTCAAATTTTCAATTTAAAAAAAAATAAAAAAATAAAAAAAATCAAGAAACAGGTGCGCCATTCATGGTGTCATAGATAGTATAATAGACCGTATGGTTCTTTATGTCAACAAAGAGCACCGGTGCATTACATGTTAACCACCGCACCGATTAACACAGAGAAAATAATAAAAATCGTCCAATGCTAGTTTTTGTAGCATAAATGCCCCACGTAAACAAGAGACCACCATAAGGTGCTCTCTGTCAACTAAGAGACCCAGTGCGGTGCGTTATATGTTACATGGTGCACCCATTAACAAAATAAACATTTTTTTGTGAAACAACACGTTCGCAGTGTGCCATAATGAAATAGCGCACCGGTGCCTTATTTTACATATGGCGCACTAATTAAAAAAAAAAAAAATCTAATTTTTTATCAGAGTACTTTCGCGGTGCGCTGGGATAATATAGTGCACTAGCGCGCAAGGTTACACAGGGCGCACCGATTGAAAAAAAAAAGTTTTTTTCAAAAATTCATACAAGGGCCGACATGGATTGGTATCCGATTATGCAAGTCGTCCCATGGGTTGGATGCCTTAGGCCTATATATAGCAATACAAAAACCCTATAAATATAAAATGAAAATCCCTAATTCTAAAATCACAGA
Source organism: Pinus albicaulis (assembly GCA_034641835.2). NCBI lineage: Eukaryota > Viridiplantae > Streptophyta > Pinopsida > Pinales > Pinaceae > Pinus > Pinus albicaulis. The sequence continues at coordinate 228,626,196 of CM076581.1, read as the reverse complement.
AACAGGGAGAAGAAAGAGCATAAACAAAAAGAATGTAGGGTTTAGGGTAAAAATGGATTTTTATTTTTATTTTATTTTGTTTCTAAAAATGAAAAAAAAAAATTGAAATTTGTTTCTTACTGCGTAAAAAAAAATGTAGAAAAAGTAAAAAAAAACAATTAACTTTAATTGTTTTAAATTCTATGCTACAGGGTTTGAATCACTAGAGGTTTGGAATTCTAATTGTCTAAATACTTCTGTTTGAACGTATTTTGCTCCTCCACAGTGCTCTCGTGCTTTTTTGCTCCAGGTATGTCTCCTGCAAATCTCTGGCTAATTTTTTTTGCAAAAATAGTTAAATAATGAAAAGTGTTTAGTATTTAATGTTTGTTTTATGAAATTAGATTTTAAAAAATATTTTTCTACCCTTTTTTCAATTTACCGCTTTTTTCACTTAAAGAAAATAGAGTTGCGCTTTTTTTATTTGAGGTTATTCATCGCTGGTGTGTCACTTAATATCACCGCACCGGCGCGTCCATTTATATCACGGCACCGATGCGCAATAACGAAAACACATCGGTGCAATGATCTGTATATTAACACCGATAACAAGAAGTCCATTTTTAACTCACCGAAATTACTTTTAGGTGTGTGCACAAAAAAATATTGTTGATTTTGCTCAAATGTGGGGAGAAAATATCATAATTATATCAAATGGAAAATTCTTCAAAATCCATCTTGTTCCATAATATTTCTCAAATTCCATTGCGGAGTTCTCGAGACGTAATATTTACTTCAGATTTTATTTATATTTTCATTATCTAATTGAATTTATGTTTTTTATCCATGTCAATCATGCATAGCTTAATTAAATTTATAATGTATACAAATTTGCAGGTTCATGCAGCTTCAGAATCGAGTTCAGATGCACAAAATATTCAAACGTCAGCTCCAAAAAGTTGGAAGCTCTTATTAGGAGCAGCATACCGCAAGGCGCATTTGGTAGATGAAAATGGACAGTCGCTTCACCCTGCCAATTGTAACAATATTGCATCTTCTAGCCACAATCCTGGGACATTAATGATGGTAATAATTACAATTTTTTGGTATATTTATTAATTTAATTATTTCAACACCAAACCAATTAATCATGCAATATTGTCAATGTGGTTACTAGTTGACATCATATATTTTGTACTAATCATGTTCAAATATTTTTTTAAAAATTATTAGGATTCTAGTGATGATGAACGACCTACCTACCATCTTCCGTTGCACCCCACGACAATGTCAAATCGAGAGAAGACTGAATTAAGAGAAAAAATTGGAGGAACGATACAAAGAATGGTTGAATCAACCACCGATTAAATTCCCGCTATGTCCAGATTCACCAATTAGGAATGACTACAACAATAGTAGTTCTTCGCAAACTGGAAATGGAGGCAATCAAATAGAGGTTGGTATGGATGATTACTTAAGGGATACAACTACCATGGAGACAATGTTGTTAGATGCATTCCAAAATTATGATCAGCTAGGGGATGTTGCTCATATCGCTGACACCTTTTTCGAAAGCCTTAAATTTTCTTCCACCACCCCTCTCTTTGGACCTAGCAGTCAGTCAAATTCTACCTAGTTGGGGACAATGATGTTACTGTACACTTGAAAGCAAATTTTGGCTTGTCGAATGCATGTTTCTCGGAAATTTTGAGGTAATTTACCATAAATTCCTCCCTTATATAAATTTGAGAAATATAATTAGTACAGTACAATGATCATTACAAATGGTAAATTTTATGAAGGTTAATAATTATATCGAGGCATTAATGTAAATTTATTAATATATATTTTCCATGATCACCAACTACAAGTTATTCAAAGATAAGGTTCTTCCGAGTGATAATGTCTTGCCTGGTAGCTATGAAGAGGCAAAGAAATTGTTGAAAACGTTGGCTGTTGAGTACATATCATATCATGCATGTCCAGATGATTGTATTCTATATAGAGGAGAATATGCAGACAAAGAGATATGTGTGAAATGTGGGCATGACAGGTATGATAAATAAAAAAATAAGGGTAAATCACTTACTGGTCCTCCTTTTAAGATATTGAGGCACATGCCTATAATCCCAAGGATTCAAAGGCTCTTTCATTGCAAAGAATTAGCTATGTTGCAACGATGGCATGCCTCACAAAGAAGTGAGTTGGGAGTTATGTGAATCCAAACTAATTCAAGAGACATGAAGCATATAGAGGATACATGGCCAGAAAAATTCAAGGATGAAATACAAATTCTATGTCTTAGCATAGCAATGGATGGTGTCAATCCATATTCCCTCCAAAACACCAATTATTATGTTTTTCCTGTAGTAGTGATCAATAAAAATACCCCCCCATGGTTTTTCGTGAAGAATGAACATCTTATGTTGGCTCTGTAAGCCCCTAGTAGAAGACAAGTGAAAAATATGAATGTCTACTTACAACCACTGGTAGATGAATTGAAGGAATTATGGGATGGGATAAATGTATATGATATATCAAGACCCATTGCAGCAGAGAGGAGTTTTATGTTGTATGGCATATGTCCTTACACGACACATGATTATCCATGCTTAGGAGTTTGCTCTAGTAAATTACATGTTTAATTTATTGATTTGTTTATATATGTAACAATATTCTTTATCATATTAGTTATTTAATTCGTTGTAATTTTTCTGATCTTCATAATATTCTTTAAAGTGCCATGAATATTAATTGTATACAATAATCTCGCAGGTCTTGTAACAAAAGGGTATTTTGGATGTAAATTTTGTGGACCTTCTCTAAAAGCTAGATGATCTAAGGACCTACGAAATCCAGTGTATGATTACTCCAGGGTATTCCACCTAGAACAAAACCCTTACAGAAGAGAAACATCCGCTTTCAATGGTAAATGAGAGAGAACCCAAAGGCCTCCAATATTGACACCAGTGAATGGATTAGAACATATGAGAGAGAGAAGGAGAAGGATTTCATAGAAATGTTCGATTCAAATGAGGAGCCTATGTTCAATGATCCAGAATTCTTCGACACTTATGTTGAGAAATTTCCCATTGGGGTGAAAAGGAAATATATCTTTTATAACCTACCGTATTGGGAGAATCTTAAGATTACCCACTTATTAGATCCCATGCATATATTTAAAGATGTTTCATCTTCTTTATGGAGGCACATATCATTGAAACAAAGTGACACATTGGCTGTTAGGAAAGATCTTATTACTTCAAAAACTAAAAATAAACATTGGCCAAGACGATTAGAAAGTATGGGATCAGAGGCAGGCGCTGGTCCCTCTAATTCATGGTATTTCAAAGAAGGTGATGTCCCATGGATTTTAAAAAGAGGATGATATTTATTTGGCAAAGGAAGTTATAATGGGTGTGAGTGTGCTAACTTCATATGGGTCTTCACTACGTCGTTGCTTCACCGTGGATGACCATTTGTCAGGGTTGAAATCAAATTACCATTTGAATCTTCTAAGAGTACGTATAATGTTAAAAGCATGATTTTATTATTTGTTATATTAATAAATTTTATCCCATGCGGGGATCATAAAACATAACTAATTTTGTATATTATTTCACATGTTTATAACTTTACAGTGTCATTATCCTTTGTTCGTGCGTGGGTGTGTGAAACATGAATTCCCTCAAGACCTAGGATGTGTCATATCTAAATTATCTGCATTTTTATGTTGGATCATGTCAAAGGAGATTCATGTGGCTAGCATTCCACAGTGGCATCAAGAGATATTTGATATTGTTTGTATGTTTGAGAAGGAACTACCGAAAATTTTCATCGACTTGCAGGTTCATCTTCTAATCCACCTAATAGATGAGGTTGAATTATTTGGGGTGGTTTCTTTTCGTTGGATGTTCTTTTTAGAGATGTACATGAAGAAATTGAAAGGTTTTGTTCTAAAAAGGGAAAAACCTGAGGGGTCTATGGCAGAGGGATACATATCATATAAGTCTTTATATTATGCTAGTGAGTACATCAAGCAGATCGACAATAGACCAGGTGCGGTGATTTGGGATGATGAAAGGGATGAAGACAAAAGAGAAGGGGAGTTGCTCCAAAAGAGTGGAAAAAAGCACTTGATAAAGAGTAAGCGACTTATAATTTTTGAAATTTACACAAAGTAAATATTCATGTTGAACTTAGATATAATGTATATTTTGATCTCTATGTAATATATAATGCCAGTTTGATTTCATCATCGAATGCATAAATTGAAGCAATCAATAAACTCGTTCTTTACAATTCTAAAGCGACACAACCATCGGTCGCATTGTACGAACAAAAGAGGATGAAATGGGATAGTGGCAGGAAAGAATTCAGATAGTTGAATGGTAGAAGTGTGCCCTATCCAGATCATTTAAAATAAAATATGCCAAAAATATGCCCCAACAGTTGGGTTGCTCACCAAGTCAGAGAGAAATATGGTGCAACTAGTCGTTACCCGCGTGTTGAAGAGGATGCACTAAAAGTAGGGATTGGGTGCAGCAACTTGGTAATAATCTATTTAATTTATATGTACATTTGAAACTTATAAGACATATATATTTCATATTTTAACTGTTGGGTTATTATAAGACACATGACACTATGCTTTTTTTTTAACTTTTTTATAATAGGTGCATTTTTTCCCATCTATGTGGGCATATGGACACCATTTTCGCATAGAAAATGCCGATGTGTAGAAATTTTAATTCAATTATGTATTTCCTAGATTCTCCTAATCGAACAATTATATTCCACTATTAAATACAGAATCCTTCTACTAAAAATCTTTGCGAAAATTTAATCGCTAATTGCAAACACATGAAGAAAGATCAATCACACATAACACATATGTTTTTACTGGGAAAGCATAAAGCTAAAAACCCCACTATCATATATTATGTATATACCATGGATCATGAAACAATCTCATATAAAACTCTAATCCAAGAGCTCTTAGTACAATATACAATCGTCTCACACTGTCATACAAAAATTGGCATATTCATGCATCAATTTACTGCCTCCTAGTAGCCTGCCTCCACTATGCAATCCCTACTGATCACAATATCTGAATGAATGAGATACTTCCTTTCCTTAACTATGCAATCCTCATTGGAATATCCAATGTGTGTGTGGTTGCATGAGTGCACCCACTAATGTCACAACAGATAGTCAAATTGTCCCTTTCACCTATCTCTCAATTGGGTCTCCACTGGATCTGACATGCATGAAGTTAACAATAGTAAATCTTTAGTTGGATGTGAGATCACTCCATGTGAATTAATTTAATATTTAATTCATTGATCTCTCACTAGTGTATCTTTAGTTACAACTAGTTACAACTAGCACAACTGAGTTTAACTCACTTAATTGAGTTAAACTACTTTACAACTCACATAAATACACATCCAACTCTGTTACAACTTTGTATCACTTAGTTACAACTAAGTCCACTTGCATGTCCCACCAACCAACCTTAGAACTCATAATTCCTCCAGTCAACTGGTTTTCCAAATTAGTTAACTGAAATCAAATGCTTCAAGATAATAGATTATTATTTATTATCCAATTATTATTAAGAGATAATAATAATTGACATGCATTATATTTTTAGATATGAGATCTATAAATAGACTTTTCCCATGCATCTAAAAAGAGAAACTCATCTATAAATATAATTTTATGAACCATCTATAAATAGACTCCTGCTATAAATAGAATTTTCTCAACATTCTAAAAATAGACATACACCTAAAAATAGCCTATGGGCCCCACCTAGTGTAGGTGCTTAATTTTCACTAGGATAATCATATTGTTGAATCTCAACACTCCCTCTCAATAAGAAAGGGATTATCCTTCACCCTAATCCTGCCTCTATGGTATTCGAATTTTCTCTTGGTGAGCGCCTTTGTTAGAATATATGCATCCTAATCTTGCATAGGAATGTACTGAAGCAACATAATCTTCCACTGCACACAATCTCTAATATGATGATACTGGATATCTATATGCTTATATCTATCATGAAACACATGATTAATTGATATTTTAATGCAACTTTGATTATCACAATGAATCACTATATGATCTAAATGAGAACCAAACAAACCAACCAGGATCTTTCTCATCTAAGTAGCCTCACATGTAGCTTGACTTGCTGCCATGTATTCCGCTTCTGCTGAACTAAGTGCCACAGATCTTTGTTTCCTGCTATACCAAGAAAAAACTGTAGATCCAATACTAAAGACCCCTCTTGATGTGCTCTTTCTGTCCGTTGGGCTGCATGCCCAATCTGCATTCGTGAAGCCATGAAACTTCACCTCATCCATCTGTTTATACCATAAGCCATACCAAGATGTGCCCCTGAGATATCTCAGTACATGCTTGCCCGCCTTCCAAAAGATCTTGGTAGGCTTAACCATTGCTTGACTAAGCCGGTTCACCACATAGCATATGTACAGTCTTGTATTTACTAAATACATTAGCGAACCCACTAACTGTCGATAGACAGTAGCATCCACTACCTCTCCATATGTAGCGTCCTCTTTCCTATAGTTTCCTAGAAGAGGAGTATCCATGGGTTTGCAACCCTCCACATAAAACTTACCCAGTATCTCCCTTGCATACTTTCCTTGAGATACAAAAGTTCACCATCTCATTGCCATATTCCCAATCCAAGGAAATAATGAAGGAGGACCATATCCTTCATCTCAAACTCATTTGCAAGGTCCTTCTTGCATGAGTGTATCAGCTGCTCATCACCAGTCAGTATTAAATCATCAACATAACGAACAATGATTAAAAGCTTACCCTCCACCACAATCTAGTATAGGTTTGCATCCGCCTCACTCTTGGTGATGCTAAGTCCAATGAAATAGTTTTCAAACCAAGTGTACCAAGCATGAGGTGCTTGCTTTAGCCCATACAATGCTCTTTTGGGTCTGCACACATGTGACTCACTATTGAAGATCTCAAATCCTTTAGGATGCTCAATGTACACTTCTTCCTCAATGATCCCATTAAGGAATGCAGTCTTCACATCCATCTGATGAATGTGCCAACCCATCTGCGCTGAGAGAGCAAGGATGGTCCTTATGGAATAATACTGTGCGACAGGTGAAAAGGTTCCTTCATAATCAATCCCCTCGATTAGTGAGAATCTCCGGGCCACAAATCTGGCCTTGTATTTCTCAACACTCCCATCAGCAGCTTGCTTTACCTTGTAGATCCATCTTGAACCTACCACTGATTTATCAACCGGCCTTGGAACAATTTCCCAAGCACTGTTTCTGACAATGGAGTCATACTCCTCCACCATTGCATCTACCCATGTGGGCTCCTACACTGCTTCCTGAAAGGAAGATGGCCTGTCACAATACATTTTCTAATGAGAGCCATGTATCTAGAGAGTCAATCAGGAGACTATCTCTGTCTACATTGTGAAGTAGGGACTCCTACATTATGTGCTGCATCAAGCTTCAGCCTCTCAGCTTCAGTGGTATGCCTTCTGCCAGTTCTGATGTTTGGCTCTGCGTGAGTGGACTTCTCGACTCCATGAACCTCCTCTTATGGCTGATCCACATCTAGAGACTCATCTTTGGGAACCAAAATTTCCTCCTCTGCATGTAAGTCTAGCTCCCTCTCAAGTGACAACTTCAAGGCTTTCTCCTCATTGAATTTTGCATCCCGCCGCACCATATTCATTCGACTATTTTTAAAATACACACGTTAATTATGGGGTGTTTCTGTGTACCCCACAAATATCCCAACTTTAGTAGTCGGCTCCAACTTCTTCCTAGCGTTCCTGGTCACATGCACATAAACAGATGAGCCAAAAATCTTAAAGTGAGAAACATATGGTTTCTTACCAGTAAAAGCTTCTTCAGGTGTACTCATGCCAAGTAATCTATGAGGACAATGGTTTTGCACATAAACTGCAGTGTTGCATGCTTCCTCCCACAAGTGCATTGGTAGGCCCTGATCATGCAACATCGCTCATGCAACACCCACAATCGTTCTGTTCTTCATCTCCGCGACCCCATTTTGCTGTGGGTTATTAATGCATTATGAGTTCTCTTCGAATTCCTTCTTTTCTATAGAAGTATTTGAATTTTTTCAAGATGTATTCTCCACCATTATCTCTCCGCACAGCCTTCACTTTCTTCCTCGACTCTTTCTCAACCAATGCCTTAAACTCATAAAACTTTGAGAATGTTTGATCCTTACTCTACATGAAGAAGATCCATCATTTATGAGAAAAGTCATCAACAAAAATAACATAAGACCTATGTTTTGTTGTTGAAGAAATCAAGAATGGTCCACACACATCTGTGTGAACTCTCTCCAGGATCACCAAAGCACAGTTCTCCTTTTCATGAAAGGTGGACTTTGCATACTTCCCCATGGTGCAACCCTTGCACTAATCTAACTGACCAAGTGCTCCCATTGGAAGTCTAGTAGATATTTGCTGCATGAATTTCAAAGCTCCATGATGAAGATGGCCCAATCTCCTGTGCCATAATTCACCCTCATCTCGGCTCACCACTTTTTATGCTTTCCCATCATGGCAGCACATCCTTCTACCTCCAGATTGTAGAGATTCTTAACTCGAATCCCTATCCTCTTGACTTTACCTGTTGTTTTATATCGCAGGAAATATTTTTCATTGCTGAAAACAACATCATGGCCTCTTTCCTCCAACATCGCGACTGAGACCAAGTTTTTCTTCACACCTGGAACATGCATAACATCTTTAAATTGAAATGATTTACCTGACTCCCTCTCAAATTTAATGGTACCAATTCTGGTTGCACTGTATCGTCCATCGTCACCCATATCTATATGCATCTAGAGATCTTTCTCCTCCAAGTAACTGAAAATATCCTTCTCTCCCGTCATGTGGAAGGAAGCACCATTATCAAGATACCACACTGATCCCATTACGCTTGAAACCAAGCATGCAATAGAAGAGAAATCAATTTCAAATTGTGAGGCTAGGGTCTCACTAGCTGCAGCTCCAACAACCTTCTTGTTCTTCTTTTTTTGTGGGAAGTTAGTGGCGAGATGCCCATGTTTGTGACAGTGAAAACACTTCACTTTGGACAAATCGAGCTTCTTTCCTTTAGCCTCGTATTTTGAGTGTAATTTCTTCCCCTTCCCTTTCCTTGCCTTGGTAGCCAAAGCACAATCCTCTTCATCATCATGCTTTGATGAAGAGACATCTTTGGTGTTCCGCCTGAACTCCTCCTCCACTAGATCTGACCACAGTCGTTCCCAATCCGATAGTTTTTCCCGTCCATTGATAGAGTCTTGATAACTGTGCCAACTCTTAGGAAGTCCCAAGAGAGCCAAGCTCACCAAATCATCATCAGCAACCATGATTCCCAAACTCCCCAGTTCATCCCGACATTGGAAAAACTTTGTGAGATACTTAGGAATTTTATCGCCCTTCTCCATCTTGATCTTTCTAATTTTATACTTCAGAGCCAATTTCCTATGGTTGCTGCTGCTTTGGAAAAGATCCGGCAAAGCCTTCTACATAGCATATGGAGTGGCTTTCCCATGAAGGCTTGAGACAAATGGTCTCGTACACCTTCCAACAAAATCCTTCTCGTCTTCGCTAATTTATTTTTCCATCCGTCAAGTAATGCAGCGTCCGTCAAAGTGGGCATAGGAAAATCACTGTCGATGAATTCCTTCAAGCCATTATCTTAAAGCACCACCTCCATCCTGTCCTTCCATGCAATGTAGTTTGATCTTCCCTCGAGTTCATACTCTAGCCACAAACCATTGAAATCCATTTCGATGTTTACTCAATTGTCGCACCAAGAAATTCTTGCAGCAAATTCGATATATTTCCACCAACAAACTCAACTACTGCTTCAAAATTGCAATATTTTTTGCTTCGATACCATGTATAAATTTTAATACAATTATGTATTGCCTAGATTCTCCTAATCTAACAATTATATGCCTCTATTAAATACATAATCCTTCTACTAAAAATCTTTTCTTGAAATTTAATCGCCAATTGCAAACACACGAAGAAAGATCAATCACACATAACACAGATGCTTTTACCGGGAAATCATAAAGCTAGAATCAGAATTAGCATTTTACAATAGAATTAGAATTAGAATTAGAATTAAAATTTTACAATTTCACGTACAATTACAATTACAATTACAATTTTAGAATTTTACATATATACAATTACAATTTTACAAATTTAAAATTTACAATTACAATTACAATTAAAATTACAATTACAATCATTTCACAATAAATTAAATATTACAATTACAATTAAAATTTTACAAATATTTTACATATAACAATTAAAATTAAAATTACAATTAATACAAATACAATTACAATTTTAGAATTTTACATGCAATAATTAGAGTTACAAATATTACAATTTTACAATATCATGATCATTTAATATTAAATTAATTAATAAACATCAAGATCATGATAACTATCATACAAACATCATATTTGACTAAAAAACACATTCAAATTCACTAACATGATCGTGATAATGATCATCTAACAAAACACAATTAGCATTATATAACATCATCACAACACAAACATCAAATATACATCGATCATGTGAAATAAATGCTATCACATACACATCTATCTGCAAGTTGCATATTAAATGAACATATCTAACATGACCTAACAATATACACATCATGATGATCACCATGTAAATTAAGTACAACCGCAACATGAACATAAAATACATGGACCATATATATATATATATAACTGAATAATGTCAAAAATATACAACTGTAATATAAATTTCATCTATCAGCTGGTGGTACATCATCAATAGCGGTACTAGTCGAGGACTACTCAGTCAATGGTGCAGCCTTGACAAGATGATAAGTCGATACATGCTTATCAGGATCAACTGTCAGCTGCTCATCATTACGACTGGACATGGTCGATGGTCCAGCCTGCTCTCCATGATGGATGCTGCTCGATGTTAGTGGAGGTTGCTCATCTGGCGCGACACGAGCTGAATGATGATCACTCCCCTAATCGTGATCATTAGATGATGTGTCAGCGCTGCTTGCAGACTGTCGATCACGTGATGCGTCTCGGCCATGCCTATAACGTGTAATGGTCCTCCTCAATCACGTAACTAAGGTCGTAGCTCCTACGACATGCCGCATCAGGTTGTACATGTCATGCAGCATGCCTCTCCACATATGTAACAACCTAACATTGGCCTGTATGTCTCTCATAGTAGCGGGCCTGACTCCCACCTCAACAATCAATGTAGTGAGTTGGTCGCCCAAATCCATCTTGAATTTGATATCAAGCCTACCTCGCCTGGAAAAAGGTGGTACCGACGCACCAACAGGAGCAGGTCTCTCTGCACCGACCTCCTGATGATCCTCGAAATCTGGCATATCCTGATCATCATCAGGATCCACACCTGGATCATGTGGTGGTGTTGGCATGTCCTTGCCATCAAAAGACCCAATGTCTAAAAAATATATACAAGTATAGAACAATAATTAGACAATTTCATTACACAATTTAATAAAAACAAGTTAAATAACATGTTAGAATAAATTTAAATAAAACAGTAATATTACCTCTATCATCTGGCGGCTCATCATCTGTGAAGAGGATGTTGGCACACCCTTGCCAATCCAAACCAGCATAAGGAAAAGGGACCATAATGAAAGGATGCTCTTCAACGTTGGCTAGCAACTCCAGTGTATCATGTGATATCCTCGCGGAAGACTTAGTCTCGCCCCTCTTGGGTATAATCTGTCCCCACATGTGCATCTGTGCCTCCAACATCAGCTTATGAGGTTGCCAAACAAAAGTAGGCCTCGTCTTTGGAAACCTCTCAAAAAATAAACAAAAATATCTGAAGGAAAATGGAATTTGACCCTCCCTTGTGCATGAGCACGACATCTATCTAAGGCTGTACAGAATTGCTACAAAAAAATGGCAGGCCACCTGACAAGTCGTGGCTCCTGTACTAAAGAATCAACATAATATAGAAGCAAGAAACTAATGTGTTACTTGTCATTGGTGTTGTGTGAAATGGTCAAAATCATAAGTGAGAGGCACATCACCTCCTGACTACCAAATGCACCAATACGTAACTGACCTCCAGGGACCTGAAAATCTGAAGGAGACAATATATCTGCACTAATGTATCTCTAGGAATACACCAACTGAATCCCTGTTGCATAGCCAACTGGAACCTCTGGTAACGAGATAAAATCCACCCCTCTCCTCGATAGCCCTGTAATGAAATATATGTCCTCCTTAGTGGGTGCATACCACTAGTTAGGACCAACCCAGAAAGCCTGTCGGTGGGCATTCCACCTACGGATAAGATGTCTCAAAAAAAGATCATGGCCCTTTAGGGAAGTAGCCTCCTCATAGAACTTGAGGAGGCCTACCTGCCTTAGGAGCCCTTGGGTAGCTGCTGTAATAGGGTGAGGGTACGCATCTCTCTCCCTCTCTCGTGCCTCCCACAAGCATACCATGTTATATTGGTCTGCTTATTGTTGCTATTGTTCCCCCTCTTCTCTCCTTTCACGTCTTTGAATGATTGACATATTAAATACAATTTTTTCATTAAACGAGACATGTATTTAGGAATATATATATATATATATATAATTTTTTTTGGAAAAAAAAAAACAGTCGATGCACCAAAAAAAAATGCATGCACCGGTACCGGTGCATCTTTTTTTGTTGCGCACCGGTGGCGGTGCACCTAAAAATTTTCAACCCACCATTGACTATGTATGGTGTCGGAAGCACGATGCGTTGACTAAAATCTATGCCCCGGGGCATATAATTTGGTCAGCACACAAACCTCATGAAATCATTACATAGTCAATGGTGCGGTATTTTACCAGGCTGCACCGTTGACCCTGTCGAAATGCGGAATGTGGTGAGCTGAAAAAAATACCTGCCCTGGGGCAGATATTTAATTCAACGCACTACATTGCCTCTATTCCACATGGTCAACGGTGTGGTCCGGTAACCGAGCACATCGCACTTCTTTTAAAAGTTTAAAATAACACGGTGTGCTTTTCGATACTGCCCCAGAACTGGTGCGGATACTGTTAGCACCGGTTACGGTGCGGCCTGTAAATTTACAGGCAGCACCACAAACAGGTGCGAGCCGAATGGCTGAAGTGTACCGCACGACAATTTTTTTTCTTTCTTTTAAATGGTTAATTTTAAGGTAGTTTGAAATTATAATCTGCTAAAAGCTTTATTATGGAAAAACAAGAAAAATACCTATACATTTGGCTTTCGAGGAGGCATATTGGCTGTAGAATTTGCAAAAGAATATTTTCCCACCGTTTTGCGAAATTCAAGCTGGATATTGGTGGGAAATGCATAGTAGCAGTGCATGCAATGGGTGAAATGGGAGCACCGATGTTAGGATGGCTCAGACAAGGATAAATTACACCAGTGCTTCAGAGCTCTGGAGCACTGAGAAAAGTGAAAAATGCGGTTTTTTGGCCGTAATTTTTTTTATTTAACCCTGTTCTGGTGCACGGGGTTTTATAGGTGCACCGGTGTGGTTTCTTAAGATCACACCGGGTGGTTTCTGTTTTGGTGCGGGGTTTTATGATGCATCAATGTGGAAGATTTGTGAAGAAATGATGCGCTACAGTAATAAGATGCACCGAGCGGGTGTGTACGATGCACACGGTGTCTAGTGTGCCAATGTTTTGTGTGCACTAGTGCTTTTGCTTGTTGAATAAAATGGTGCGGTTTAGGATGATAAGCGCACAGGGCGAAAAACATCTGCAAAATCCTCCACCCGCCAACCTCCTCTAGTAACCTCTGCTAGAAACAGATGTTTGGGGTATTTTTATAAGGGGTTCCTCAAAAACATCTGCTAGAGGTTCTTTTCCTTGTAGTGAGTTGTGCAATTTGTAAGTAGTTTAACTCAGTTAAGTGAGTTAAACTCAGTTGTGCTAGTTGTAACTGGAGATATAAAGTGAATTAATTATTAATTAATTCACAATCAGTGGTCTCACATTCAATTGAAAATTTACTATTATTAACTGCATGCATGTCAGATCCAGTGGAGACCCAGCTGAGTTCTAGGTGAAAAGGAAGTAAACTATCAGGTTTGACATTATCCATTTGCACCAATGCTAGCCCATACACATTATATGTGCCTATGATGATTTTGCAGTCAAGGCAGGTGAGAAGGCATCATTTCAGGAATTTCTTTCAGCAGGGATTGCGCAGTGGAGGCAGATTGTCCGGAGATAGTAAATTGAGCAAATTATTTGCCAATTTTTGTATGACAATGTGAGAAAATTAGATGATGTACTGAGAGCTCTTGTGATTGGAGTTTTGTATGTAATTGTTTCATGATCCATGATATAATATACAATAGAATATAGTGGGGTTTTTAGCTGTAAGATTTCCCCGGGAAATTATCTGTGTTATGTGTGATTGATCTTTCTTCATGATATTGTAATTGGCGATTGTGTTTTTAATTCCAAAAATATTTGTAGAAGAGATTCAGTATTTAAATTTAGCATATTGTTAGATTGGGTGAATCCAAGATATACATGCATATTTTATAATTTCTAGCTCTAGCTCCTCCTATCATTACAATATTCGATCCTCTGCCAAAGCCAAAACCTGTAATTCATATGGGTTAGATGATGACCACGCCTAAAAGCCCAGAAAGATACCAGAGGCAGACCATCCTCACTTTCCAAAGTCGTCCAATAGGCAGGGATTATAGTGGCCTCGGGGAAACAAATATCCATTGATCGGGTTCTCAGGACAAAGAAAACCCCTGTTAAGGGTGCCCCATGATCTGTCTCTCATTCAATTGTAGAGGGTTAACCAGCCCGGATAAGAAACTGGATTTTTGACGCCTATTAGAGTTAGAAAAGGTGGACGTTATTATGTTGTAGGAAACATTGGATCTGGGCGAGATAGTTCATAATTTTCTCTCCGAGATTTTTCCATCCTGGACCTTTCAGAATTTGGATGTGCGTGGATGATCTGGGGGAAGTGCCATTGGCTTTAATAATTAAACCATACAATTTCACAATGTGTGGGGCATGGATGGGATTCTTGGGGCAGACATCACTGCCTCTGACCTTGGCACCCCTTTTAGAATATTCAATATCTATGGTCATTTTTGTAACAGACTAGATTTATGGGACAATTTTTCACACTCCTCGATCATGAAAGAAGATCATATCATTGTGGCAGATGACCTAAAATTCTCCATGGGACATGTGGAATCTTGGGGTCCCCAAGCCACGCCTAATCCCCTATCCTGCTATTTTGAGCAACTTCTTGACCAAGCCAATTTGATTGACCTGGATATGGCTAAAAAATTTCCCACTTGGCACAACAGAAGGATTGGGGAAGTTGCACTAGCTCATAGGCTAGATCGATTTTTGATTTCTACAAAGTTTGTGGTCTGGTGGACAGGGCTAGGCAATGGGTGGGCTCAGGCATTTTTTCGGATCACTCTCCCATATATCTTGATATTCATGGCGAGAACAAAAAACCCCACTCCCCATTCAATTTCAACTCCTCTTTGCTTGAATAACCTGATTTCCGATAGATTGTCTTGGAGAACTAGAAGCATTGTTACCAGGAGCATAATACTCTGCCCGCAAAAGTCATTTCTAGTAATCTATCCATCATTAAGGAGAATAATATCAAGTGGGAATTGGAGAAAAGGATCAGAGATGAGGAAGAGCTGAGGAGGGTTGAAAGGGATATTACCCTTATGCTTGATGACGATGGCCTGGGTCACACCTCCTTGGAGAATAAGTAAAATATTACACTTGCGGAGACGAAAAGAATTAATCTATTAGGACTTAAAGAGGAATCATGGAGACTCAAGTGTAGGGCTATCTGGATTGAAGTGAGTGAAAATAATACCAAATTATTTCAGTAATGTGCCAAAGGAAGAAAGTGATCCGGATTTATGCAGGAACGCAACAGAATAAACATATAACCATAAATATAGAGATGCAGTGGAAATAACACTTCATTTCATTAATATCAAAGAACTGAAATTTTCTTACAGACAGAATGGAAATAAAACTAGCTAGGGCGCTGGTAGCTATCTCTGAGGAGAGATGTGGTGGCTACAGGCCTCTGAACTGAGTTACAATGAGGCTCGAGGGCCTATTTATTATTTAGAAACAATGGAGAACCCTAAACATCCAAAAACCTAATCCTAGGAGATGAAGCGCCAAAACTATGGGCCCCGTTTGGGTAAATTGGTGTTTCAACTTCCCAGGGACGTAACTTTGGCATACTATCTCCGTTTGATGCTCATGATACATCATTAGAAAGCTATATCCGAGGACTACAACTTTAGCCATGAATATCATTCCAAAATGGAATTATATTTGCTAGAGGCGCGATGCCCAAAAAACGTCGTTTAGGGCCTCAAAATGGCTCCGAAAGTTTAGGACCCAAAAACTGCTAAAAATAGTAAGTTATGCCGAAACTGAAAAACTGAAAGAGACAATGGTGGGGGCCCAAGTGAAATAGGCGGGTGGCCACCAATATCCACCTGGATCATTCCTCCCCCCTTAGGTAGCAATGGTCCCCATTGCGTTAAGTTCCTCCATGAGATGAGGAAATTTCTGCTGAACTTGGTCCCTGGTGAACCACTTTCCTTGGTGCAGGAGTTGGCCAGCTTTGACAACCAGATACAGTTGGATCCTCTGTTGGCGAGTGTTCTTAATTTGCATGTCCATGATACAATCTGTGGTGGCCTGTTCCATGCAGTCTGGGTTTAACTCTGTTGGTGTGAGTTGTTCTACAATGTCCGAAGTGTCCAGTAGAGGTGGGAAGTAAGGACGAAGGCGATCCACATTGAAGACTGGGTGCAGACCAAGGAATGGTGGAATACTAAGCTCGAAGGCATTGTTCCCTACAGCCTTGGTGACGGTGTACGGCCCGTATCGGAGCGGGCGAAGCTTGCGGTGGGGTCCAGTGAGGCGCTCCTTCTGCAAATGTAGCCATACTTTGTCGCCCACCTGGAAGTTGTGTGGCACCCGATGTTGATCATGGCATTGCTTGTACTTGGCATTGGCTCTGTCCAATATATCATGAACTTGTTGGCGGATGTGTTGAATGTGCTCAATGAAGCTACTTGCTTTGTCAACTTCAGACTGGACATGAGCTGAATCGGCCTGAGTAGCTGCAAATGGCATGGCTACGTCAATGGGACATAGTGGCTGGAATCCCAAGCCCACCTGAAAGGGGCTATGGCCAATTGAACTGTGGAGAGCCCTGTTATAACTATTTTGTACATAGGGGAGGCTCTCGTCCCATGTGTGTGGATGCTTTGAATTTTACATGCGCAGAATGTGTACAATCATTCTGTTGACGACCTCTGTCTGGCCATCTGTTTGGGGATGGAAAGTTGTGGACTTAGTGAGCTTTGTGTCCAACATTGACCAGAGGCTGGACCAAAATGTGCTGAGGAACCTGCTATCTCGATCTGATATGATAGACTGTGGGATCCCAAAGTGCACCCACACTCGTTCAAAGAAGAGTTTAGCAGTGGCTTCTGTTGTGATATTCTTCTTACAGGCCGCCATGATGGCCATCTTCGAGAATCTGTCAACGACCACGAAAACACAATCATTTCCATTCTTAGTAGAAGGCAGGCCCGACATGTAATCCATGGAGATGGATTCCCAAGGTCGACTAGGGGTAGGTAGTGGAGTATATAGGCCTTGCTTCTTGATGGTAGGTTTGGCAATGGCACAAGCAGTGCAGGATCTGATGTGCTTCTTGACATCCTTTTGAAGGTTCGGCCAATAGATATACTTCTGTAGTATTGCTACTGTTTTCTCGACCCCGAAATGCCCAACGACGCGACTGTAGTGTGCTTCCCATATCATCTTGGCACGCTCGCTTGAAGGAACACAAAGGTGTCCCAGGTGACATAAAAGTGCATCTTGGAGGTGAAAATTTGGAACTTGCGTACCCCCCAAGAGTGCCTTGTAAGTGTGGCCGAATTCTGGGTCACTCTCATAGAGAAGCGGCCAATCAGAAGTCTCGTGCCCACAAGAGTTGAGCACGGTGGTGAGCGCCACGATCGGTGGTCGGCTGAGGCAGTCTGCAACATTATTGGTGCTACTCTTCTTGTACTTGATGTTCAAATGAAACTGTTGCAGATATGTGGACCACTTCTGATGGCGATCATTCTGCAACTTCCCTTGTGTCTGTATGAACTGCAGGGGCCGGTGGTCTGTGTGGATGATTGTTTCCTTCCCAAAAATGTAATGCTTCCATTGTCGACAGGCTTGCACAATGGAATACATTTCTTTGTCATAGGTGGGATACTTGTGAACTGTCTCAGACAATGTCTCACTGTGATATGCCACTGGATGTCCCTGTTGAGTAAGAACTGCCCCAATAGCATAGTCGGAGGCATCTGTCTCGATCTAAAATGGCTGTTGCAAGTCTGGTAATGTGAGCACTGGGGAAGAACAGAGGCGATTTTTCAATTTTGTGAATGCCTTCTATTGAGGTTCTGACCAAAATAATTTTGCTCTTGCTCCTCCCTTGGTGACTTGACTCAAGGGCCAACTGATATGAGAGAATCCCAACACGAATCTACGGTAGAAATTAGCAAGACCCAGAAAGCTGCGAAGCTCTGTTATAGTGGTTGGGGCTGGCCAATCCCGAATGACTTGGATCTTGGCTGGATCCACATGCACCCCCCTTTCATCAATAATGTATCCCAGATATTGAACCCGGGTCATGCCAAAAGTGCACTTCTCCAAATTGGCACACAACTTGTGTTGCCGCAGTGTTTGGAGGACTTGTCGGATGTGGTGAAGGTGCTCTTCCCAAGTCTGCCTGAAGATCAGAATGTCATCCAAGTACACCACTACAAATGAGTTGGTGAATGGCCGCAAGATGTCATCCATCATCCTCATGAAGGTGGCGGGAGCATTCGTCAACCCGAAAGGCATGACCAGCCATTCCAAAAGGCCTTCCTTGGCTTTGAAGGCAGTCTTCCACACATCGGAGGGTTCAATTGGTACCTGGTGATACCCAGACTTCAGGTCGATCTTGCTGAAATACTTTGCACCTTTGAGTTGGTCCAGAAGGTCATCAATCCGTGGGATTGGGTACCTATTCCTGACAGTGATCTTGTTCAGCGCCCGATAGTCAATACAGAGTCTCCACGTCCCATCCTTCTTCTGTACCAACACGATCGGGCTCCCACAAGGCGATGAACTTGGTCTGATGTGACCTTTCTGCAACAGCTCCTGAATCTGCCTCTTGATTTCATCATTTTCCAGAATAGAGCGTCGATAGATCGGTCCATTGGGTAGCGGCGCACTTGGGGTCAGATCAATCGGGTGCTTGACCTGACAGTGCAGAGGAACCCCTGTGGGTGAGGTGAAGATGTCCCCGTACTCCTCCACAACCTTATCCATTTGTTGTTGTCGTGCAGAGGAGCCTTGTCTGGAGGTTGTGGCCACAGTCTTCTTCTTGCCCTGGGGGCGGATCATTAGGAAAACGAATTTCCTGGTTTGGGAAATGAGCTTACCGCATTGTTTTGCAGTAACCAAAGAGATAGCAATAGGAGGTGGTACCTCTGGTATCCTGTACAACTTATTTCCCAAAGTAACAATAATAGCACGAGGTCGAGACTCATACACAGCATGACGCTTCCACAAGTATGGTTGTCCTAATAATACATCATAAAAATCAATAGGAGCAACATCACATAATACCTCATCCGTGAAGGGCTTGATGCTATAGGGAAGGCGGCATTGCTGGCTAACACGGAGATCTCGTCCTTGGTGAAGCCACCTAATGGTGTATGGATGTGGGTGAGCTGTGGTCGGCAAACCCAACTGCTTCACGGCGTCTACTGAAATGAGGTTCTTTTGGCTCCCATTGTCGACAATGAACTGTACAGGGGAGCCCTTTACCCACATCTGGGAGTGGAAGAGACGTTTCTCCTCCTCTGGATCTTCCGGTTCCTCCTTCTGGATCTTTGTAGTGGAAACAGTGGCATTGGGCTCCGCATCAATAATCTGTTTCCCTTTTTCATTCCCCTTTTCAGGTTCTGATTCGGAGTCGGAGCATGCATCTGACTCAGAAGCCCTCATCTCGGCCACTAGCGACTGCTTGGCCCGACACTCACTTTTGTTGTGAGTGGAGCTCTTATGGAACTCACACCACTTTCCCGTGTCCTTCTTTGGCTTTGCGGTGCTGTTCTTTTCTTGTGGCTTCGATGAGATGTCTTTAGCCGCCATGCCTTGGCTCGGTCCTTTGTTCTGCGGTTTGGAAGCACCTTTCCCTTGCTTTTGATTCGCAGATCCAAAGTCTCGTTTCTTCTGCTTGAATTTCTGCTCAATCTTGGCAGCATACCGGTATGCCGTACCAAGCGAGGAGATGTCAAGGAACTCCATTTCCTCCTGAATGTATTTGTGCAGACAGCCGCGATACTTTAGCACCAGATGTTTCTCTGAATCTTTGATACCCAACTTTGTGCGCAGGGTATGGAACAGATTCGTCAGCTCATGCACATCTTGATCCCTTGGTTGTCGCAGCGTGGTCCATTGTATGTACTTGTCCTCATAGCTCCCCACGGGATAGTACTGTTCCTTGACGGCATCTCGGAAAGAATTCCAAGTTGGTACTGCCGAGAACAGAGAGGGTTCTGTCTGGTCCTTGTTCTCACAGTAGGTTTTCCACCAGTCCTTAACATGGGGGGTAGCTTTGAGGAGTGCAAAAATAATCTTCTCTCGGTCTGAAAAGTCATGAACAGAGAAATATCCTTCTAATATATTCAACCATCTATCTACGGCATCTGCGTCTATTTGACCCTAAAATATGGGAATGTCAAAATTTACTTGTACCTTAAAAGGAGTCGCACCTCCAAAGTGGTTGCTGGATGCAGATGCGCCGCCGGTGGGAAGCCGTTGAAGGATCTGAGCAAAGTTATCCATCATCGCGTTCCTTTGTTTTTCGAGGGCCTCCTCGAGCAATATTTTGATAGGATCTCCTGCTCCCTCATCTTTCTTTTCGTCCCCCATGGGCATCCGTCGAGGTTTGCGAGGCTAATCTTGCAAAGGTTCCACCAGATCAAGCCCTAGCTCCTTATACCCCGACCTCGTTGGGGACATGCAAAGAAGGATCGAGAAAAAGCAGACCGCTCTGATACCACTGATTCGGATTTATGCAGGAACACAAGAGAATAAACATATAACCATAAATACAGAGATGCAACAAAAATAACACTTCATTTCATTAATATCAAAGAACTGAAATTTGCTTATAGACAGAATGGAAATAAAACTAGCTAGGGCATTGGTAGCTATCTCTGAGGAGAGATGTGGTGGCTACAGGCCTCTGAATTGAGTTACAATGAGGCTTGAGGGCCTATTTATTATTGAGAAACAATGGATAACCCTAAACATCCAAAAACCTAACCCTAGGAGATGAAGCACCAAAACTATGGGCCCCGTTTGGGTAAATTGGTGTTTCAACTTCCCAGGGACGTAACTTTGGCATATTATCTCCGTTTGACGCTCATGATACATCATTAGAAATCTCTATCCGAGGACTACAACTTTCGCCACGAATATCATTCCGAAACGGAATGATATTCACTGGAGGCGCGATGCCCAAAAAATGTCGTTTAGGGCCTCAAAACGGCTCCGGAAGTTCAGGACCCAAAAACTGCTAAAAATAGTAAGTTATGCCGAAACTGAAAAACTGAAAGAGACAATGGTGGGGGCCCAAGTGGAATAGGCGGGTGGCCACCAATATCCACCTGGATCATCAAACTCCAAAGTCATCCTTTGATTACAAAAAGATAGATTTTGAAGTCTTGGCCCAGGATATCCATCCTCTGGACCAAATTGAGTTTCATAAGCAGGCAGGGGAGATGATTTATTCTACAATGACCACCAAGGGCATGAGTGTACAAAAGTTTCAAAACACTCTTACAAACATTAGAGATCATCTTAAATTGGAAAAGGCTTCTTCACAGGAAAAAGACACTAGAATTAAATCCTTGGAAGAGCTAGTAACTGAAGTAGGATATGATCCTAAAAATGTAAAATTTGCATAGGAATTGATCAAGAAGAAAAATTCAGACATTGCTGCATTAAAGAAACAACTAAAGCTTCCCCCTAAAGAACATCCTCAATCCAAAGAAGTCTTACAGGATACAAATCAGAAAGATGAGATGATGAATCTCATTTTACAGTTGACTTCTCAGATAAAGGAAATGGAGAATGAAATGGACAAGTTGGTCCAAGAGAAAAAGGATAAAGAAGAATAAATTCCAGTCACAGTGATTCCTGTAGTTACTATTGGTGTACCTTCTACACTAGCTGAATCACTGGCACCGACACTCCCCATGGCTACAGCATTACCTGTCACTTCTTCAACCACTTCAGCCACAAAATCTTCAACAACATCATCACAACATTCAGATGAAGCAAGAAAATTGGTAAAAGCTATGCAGGACATGTCTATTCAGACCAATGAGATAAAAAGACTTAAATAACAACTTAAAATTCTTGAAGATGAAATGAAACTTGCCAATATAATTCATAAGAAAGAAGAACAAAGAGAAAACAGGTTAAATGAGTAGTTGAAAAAGTTAGAAAAAGAACTAACACTGAAGGAACCAATGGCACATGTAAAGCAACAACTATGGTCCAATATCATTGAATCTGTCAATGATATTTGGCCATCCATATAGGTCATATATGAGTAGAAAGACTTAGTAAAATCAGCAAGAGAAGCAATCCAAAAAATCAAAGAAGAGCTTGGCAAGAAACCTCAAGAAGCTCTTGAAATCATCAAATTTCTAAATTCTAAGAACATGCAAGAGCTGGAAGAAATTGGAATTAATGACAAAACAAAAACCATCCTAGAAGTTAGGAAGGTAATTCCTAAGAAGAATTTGGGGATACAGTTAGAAGATAAATGCCAGAACATGGAGGTTGCTATCACAAGGTTCATGATCAAGTTTGATGTTCTAAGGAAAAAAGGCATTCCCAATCCTCTGGTTATTAATGAAGCAGGATGATTATGATAAAAAGATAAGAGAGTTTTCCAAGGAGAAAGTGAACAATTCAGCCTTGCAGGGAATCCCATCAGGGAAGATACTTTATAAAATCTTTGAGAATTTGTTTTACCTACAGCATGAGGTAAAACACATATTTATCAACAAGCCTACTTTCTCAAAATACACTGAAGCTGATGAGAATTTTAGGAGGAGGATGAAGATCAAATTTCCAGAGGCAGAATTTTGGGAAAAATTAACTGGTTTACTGTGAAATCAGAGTGAAGTAAGCAAAAAGCAGTAAAAAAGGAGCTTGTTGTTTTCACATTTACAATTACAGTTTTGCAGAGAAAGAGTATCAGGATAAAGAGTATCAGTTCAAGGTTAAAGTTTAAAATTACAAATGCAGAGATAATGCTGCCAGTGTGAAAGACACCTCATTGTCCAGCTGCAGCCTTCGTTGAACAACAAAGAGAGAAAGCAGTAACAAAAACAAGACAGCAAACAAGTGATTTCAATAAAAAAAGGGACATCTAGCATTAGTTAGAAATTTCTCACTATCTTCTTGCATGAAGATATTTCTTTTCAATGAATAATTCCTAAGTTTGTTTTAGGATATTTTGTAAAGGGTTTTTGTATAAATACTTCTCATTTAGAATTATTGAGTGTGGATGAATTGCTGAACATTTTCTTTAGTTGTACTATTCTGAACCTAAGGGTTATTGTACCAATTTCAATTCAACAGACTGGATTAAAGAAATAAAGC
The DNA here is from genome assembly GCA_034641835.2 of Pinus albicaulis. NCBI lineage: Eukaryota > Viridiplantae > Streptophyta > Pinopsida > Pinales > Pinaceae > Pinus > Pinus albicaulis. Next base: position 228,602,335 of record CM076581.1, on the reverse strand, counting down.
ATCATATTACAGGATTCATGTGTTGGGCAACTACAGTGAAGTATTTTCACTTGTTTCCTTGTCAATTTCTTATGTTTTTCATCAATACTTGAATGAGGTCTAAATCTAAATGATAAATCAAGAATTGTTATTTCAGAATATGTTAAAAGCGCTATGTCTTGAACTATTTATCATTTACATGTTTTCTACTGATATCTAGACTAAGGAACCCTTAATTTCTCCCTAGTTTCGATTTACCCCTACCTTTTCACTCATTATCATAATTTGAGAACCCTTAATTTCTCTCTTACCCCGATTGAAACCATTTTCACTATCAGCCTTGAAGATCTGAAGTAACTCAACTATCTTGCCATGTAAACAATTCCCTTTAGAGCTTGATCCTGATCTAACTTCTTGACACATTGACTCCATTATCCCAATGGAATATAGACCTACATCTATCCATCTTAGTAAGTGATTTCACCACCAAATCAAATAAAAAACCAAAACCAATGTACCCTACATAACTAGCCTAAAATCAAATACAATCAACAAAGATAAATCATGTAGAGAGAGCCCTCTCTGAGCATTAGCAAGGCTAGATCATAAGGCTTAAAAGTAGGTTTGTGGTTACCTCTAATATTCTTTAAACTAAAATAAAAAATCTCACAACTCTTAAGAATTATTGGAGTGATAACAGGAACAACAACTTCCTTTGTCACAAAATTAGGAGCTCTAATACTAGTGTATGTTGTGATACTTTAAAAAGATTCATATTTTTTGGATTCATGGAAATGTGAATAAGAAATTAAAACTTATATTTCATTAAAATCCAATCAATGTCATTTTTATAAAATTCGAAACAAAAATGAATGAAACGATCGTGAAAATAATCAAGTGATTCATCAGTGCTTTTCACAAATGCATGATTTTCTTGAAAATAGATTTGTAATCATACCTGCCAAAGGCACGATAGAGATATTCGACAAGATGTTTGAAAGTGTGTATGGATGCGGTCAGAAATTTGTAACACCATTCCTTTATATGCGCCTCGAATGTGAGAACTAAAACCTACAAGAAGTATCTTCACAGTGAATGTTTTATTTTGTGAAAAATTTGATGAAGTGAGTGGCGTGCTTAAAAATAGTTGTTCCACCCTTGCCATAAAATTTATGATGTGACAAGTCATTAATGATTCCCAAAAGCACTTTCAAATTTGCAGTTCTAGAAAAAAATCAAGAATAAATCATTAAAGATACGGATAGTTAAAACAGACTTCACGGGCTCAGCTTGTCATCTGACCCTCCTTCCAGTGCTAGAAATTTTGATGGTGCTAGACCTACCAAAATTTAGGGGGTCTCCCTGATATGAATTCCAAATTAGACCTCACATCGTTTGGTGTAGGAGCCCAATTCAAAATACGACCCGGTTGCCGAAGTAGTGGGTGTTAATGATGTGCCTTGGCTGCAAAACACATAGAATGGTGTACTTGTGGTTTTGGTGAAACAAGTGTATGACTCTGCAGAAAGTCAAGTGTAGTGCATGAAGGGTTCTAACACAATCGAGGGTAAATTAAGTGAGATTCTTATAATCTTGTAATAGTACACAACTTGAAAGGAACACACAAGCATAAATACATCACAAGCTAGCGTGCAAAATAGTTCACAAGTTAATCATGACGGAAATAATACAACAACACACATTCAACAAGATTCATACTAATGGAAACGAAATAGTTCATAAGCGTTAGCGTAAGTTAATTAGCATACATGAAAACATAACAAGAATAGTCCTACTATATTCAAAACTTATGCATGAAAACGTGTTGGCTCTGAGCTTTTATTAAAGTGAAATTTCCAATCATACATATCCCATTGACGGACCAGTAGCCGCAATAGTGGAACATGAAGTCAACACCTGCTCCTCCAAACAAATATACTCCCTCTATGCTATGGAGAAACCAAGGCTCTCAAAAAACTCCCAAGCCCCTGATTATAAGCCTAAGCCTAGCCAAATTCTTGGCTTACAAAAGGCCTTTACATGAATTATGAGGGTATATTTATAACAAGAGTGGGTGAGCCTTCACTTCCCTTTTGTGACTCTTGGGCATACGTCATGACTCTTCAACTTCTTAACAATATGAGTATTCAATTACATCACGACTCTTCACATTCCCTAATTGACACTTGGAATTCCACTTACAAATTAATTACAAAATAATATTAAAATACACCCATACCCGTATAAGACAAAATTGGGTAGAGCCAACTAGACAACCTAATAAGACAAAAAAATTAAGCTTGAGTTCGGGGAAACTCCAGCTCAACAAATTCCACTTCATGTCTCTTAGTAAAATAATGGTGGTAAGATTGGTAATGTGCGATGACATCCCCAAACTGTGCGATGGTGTCATGCTAGAAGAAGACTATAGCCTCCATGGCATCTGGGTACAATGATTTGGAACATGTTTAAGTTTCCTTCTGGAGCAGGAGTAATATTGTGTTGACTTGGAAAAGAACACCAATGTGCTCCTGCATGTTCTATTTTTTCACCTCCAGAGATTCCTTGGTGGCAATATGTCTAATTTTATCCAAGTATTCTTCAATCTCCTGTCTAACCTGGTTCCTGGGTTTGGATTCAATGAGTGAGAAAATTGATGGGATCCTATGCGATTTCACTAAGAAATACACATTGTTGTACTGCATATGAGGCTTGAATGTTAGAAATGAGCAAGGTGATACATTTTTTGTTCTAGATAAGCATCCGAACTCTTGATTTCTCCAACTATGCCTGTTGCTTTGTTTTCTTTCCCAAGTCAAGCAATGTCCCTTTATATCGCATTGACCATTCATGCATGGAATTAATGACTGCATGCACAACCCTGAGAGTTTTGACAAAATATTTACACTTTTGCTGCAAGCCATACAAGTGGACAACTTCCTTATGCACGATGATGAGATCCTCATAAAGATTCTGCATGGTCTCTCCCAAAGTCGATACTTCGCCAAGTATCATTGCCTTCAGCTCTTCCAAATAGACCTATGTGGGAACAATGCTCTTAATCTTTGAGCTAAGTTGTTAAAATTCTTTCCTAACAACCTGCAAGTTATTTTCCATTTGTTTGTTCTCGGCCATCAAATACTTAGTGTTTAACTTTTCCGCTCCTGTGAAGGCCAAGTTGGTTGTGCCAATGGCGTTGGGATTCCTCCTGGTGTCAGCCACAATCACCCTTTCTCTAATAAAAGTAGGAGATGTGAGGTCATCCAGAAAATGTTTTCTCTGTGCTTGTACAATATTTTTATGAAGTTCATCATATGAAAAATTGTATGTTTCCATAACCGAATCATCGTCAAGAGGAACTATGAAAATTTATTCTATTTAAATAACTAAAAAATATTCTTCTAACTATCGATTTGATTATGCAATTTATTTGCTATGAAAAATATCAAATAAATTTACTATTGCAATTTTCACAATAAATTACTACGGAAAATAAAATGTTGGAAATAGAGAAATTCTAACACACACATAGAAAACATTAACACAACTGTTTTTTGACAATTTTCCCTGGAAAAACCCAATTTGGGAAAACCGATGCAATGGATGAGGGTTTTCTTATTAATCTTCAACAACAAATCTGAGTACAAGAATTTTGAAAATTAGAACAAAGGACAAATACTGAGAGAAATTTTGTGAGAAATTTCTCACTCTCCACAACGACTTCCTAACCCCGAGATGGACCCTCTGCCCATACACTGGTGCCTGTGCATCACTCTCTGCCTAGAGCTCTAGTGGACTGCTCTCTTCCTCACGTTGCCTCATCCTAAATTCGATTTGTACCTTCTAGAATTCTTCTCGTACCCTCTCTCTCACCTGCTACTCACCCTCTAGCTCTATCTCCTCTACTGAATCTCAACCATTGAGAAAATCGATCTGCCTAGGCAACTAAGTAACTGCACTGGTGTATTATCCATATTCCCATTGATTTATTCTTATAATATTCTTTTGGGCTGGTACCAACGACCAAGAATAAAACATAATCGATGGCCCATATTATTTCCTTGTCGAGCCGTGTCAGTTTCTAGAACATCCACACAATGACTTAATTAATTCTATTTAATCAATCATATTTCCTAAGTTTAGACTTAGAAAATATTAAAAATTGACTAATAAATCTAATTAAGTCACCTCTAGGTGGAATTTCTAAAAATGATTTCTGGGTATTGGAGAATACATGTATTATAGCCTCTCCAACAAATGCGTGGCTATAACACAGCTAATGCTACAAAAACTAATAGGAACAACTTCCTCTTCCTCACTTGGAGCTAACTCTACTGCTGGAGGAGTGGGAGACTAAATGGTGACCTATTGTGTGTTCAGCATTAGGTTGACATATTCATTTTGTGGCTCTGTTTCCACCTCCATGTCTTTGATCTCAATCAACTCTTCAATCTACTGAGAAAGCTCCTTGCCCTGCATCTTTTTTCTCTCCTCCTCTCATTGCCAATTATGTTTTTTCTCCTTGGCTTGCCTTCATGTTGTTTCTTCTGTTATTACTTTTCACCTTTTTTATTCATCCTGCTTCTTCTTCTCTTCTTCTCTTTTTCTTCCCTCTGCTTATGTTTTGCTTCCTGCATCATTTGTTTCCTCTTATTGTGTTTCTATGCCCACTGTCATAATAAATGCATTTAATTTCAACTTGCGGCTTCACTCTCCCCTTGGGATATATGCAACCTTCCTATTTCCCTTCTCACACACTGGTTATGCGCTTTTGTTGATGTTGCCTCTTGAGTAGCTTCCTTATGCAGAGTAATTTGTGATTTTCCTGCAAAGCTGACTAGCTTGCGGGAATTGGAGGCATATTAAAAATTCTTCCATCCTTCCTCCTCAGACGTGTGGAAAGTCCTGGTTAGCCAGTGAAAATGGATTCTCGCATAGGCGTCCTTACACACATTCCTCAGATCGTACAGATTGACATCCAGAGTGCCGAATTACAATTTCTCTATCGCCTTCCCTTCAACATCCACAACCTCCAAGTTCTTAATCTCATACAATCTGACCTGCATAGGAAGAGTGGGCCAAGGTGCTTTCGACTTCTTATGCAGAACTGTTGACAACCCTATGGAGAGATGACACACAACTTCTTGCATGACAAGAGTATCAGTGACATACCTTGGAAAAATATGTGGTGACTTCTGTTCGCCTTACATTCTAAGGAAAGTTCCATCTGGTGAGGCAAACCAATCTATGATCTTTGATACTGCTTCCATTTCCCCACGTGACATGCAAGGTGGCTCTTCCTAAAAAATCATGTTATACAATAGAATGAGGAAGTTATTAGTCAAATTCTCCATTAATCCTCTATGGATGCACTCCGAGAAACTTGCAATAGATGTGCACGACAGGTTCTTGTGGTTTCCAAGTCCAATTCATTCTAGGGAATGAATTGTGTGCACATATTGCATCCAGTAGATATAAAAAAATATAAAATATAGATTTCCCGCCCTTGGGAGGATTTAGGGCGTTGGATACATGGATCTTCAACTGTCAATCCAAAAATTCTGACCAATTGAATGGTATTCCTTCGCTCACAACCTAGTTCATAAATAATGCCCACCCTTCGGGGAAGGTCTCGGTGCTTTTCTCACCATAGATTCTACAACATAGGATTATCAATAGATGATAGGCCCTCCTGATATATTTTTCTTGTACGTGTTGGTGGGTTTCTAATGGAACTTTTCTAGCTCTTTCACCTAGCTTTTGATAACATCCTTCGTGCTCAAATAGTTGTTGGTGGCATAAAGTACGAATCCATTAGCGATTTTGGCTCATGAAAATGGTACATGAGATGATAATCCAGTGCCATAAATGAAGCAAGCCTCTATCCACTAGCACTTCTTAGGGTCATAGCCTTTAGATATGTGTGAGAAGGTATCAAATTAATAACATTTGCACATGGGAATGCTAAGTACCTGCATGCATGCTTGAGTAACCCTGACTGTTGGATATTGACATACACCTGTCGATCTTCCAGATCTGCTTTGAAGCTTCTTGCTGAGAATATTTCATTCACCTTCTGCGACGTCATATATGATTCCTTCTCTACAAACAGTTCAGTATTTGAAAAAACTAACAAGTAAAGTGGCATGCTTTCAACTGCCTCCCGAATGCAACTTTCAGTGGTATCTTTTGAAACAGATTTCTTGGGTGCCATGGTAATAGTGAAAAATGAAGATAAATACTCAACACCTGCAATACTCATGGGAGGAACATGCACTCATGGCAGAAACAAAATAGCTTCAACAAATATACTTACAAATCAAGATCAAGTAACAACTGCATGGACTGATGATAAAATTTTCACAATTTTGGAGATGACGGAGAGAGACTAGTTGAGGGAACTGCGAATTGTGTAGTCTTAGCAGCCAATGATGTAGCTTGAGGCTAGAAAATGTGCAATGCAGAGTCCATTATGGGCATACTAAGAAAGAGACTACGCATTACACAGTCTTAGTGGCCAAGGGTTGGTATTGAGCCCTAGAAATTCACAATGCCTAATTGGGCCAGCCTGATACTACAAATTACGCAGTCTCAGAGGACAATCTGATAGCTTGAGTCTTGGACTTGCACAATGCCCAACTAGACAAGGAAAACTTTGACCAAGGGATGAGAAGATCTTCTCGATGAGGATGAGGGAAACTAGAAGATCTGAGTGATGATGCAAGTTTGAGTAAAAATTTGAATAAATATGGATAGATGAATGCAAATAAAATGCAGAAAACCAACATGCAAAAGGAAAAACAAGCATGCATGGAGAGTCGTTGAAATGACTATTGCTAATGGGAAAAAACAAGAAAACTGATGCGACACTTGTAAAAGGTGAACAATGGACCGAACCAACACTTGTACAAGCTAATATGCAAGTAACACTAGAAACCATGAAGAGAAAAAATCAAAACAACACTCACAAGAGAAACGAAAAAAATTAACAAAAAAAGTTGTAAAATATGAAAGAATAAAAACAAACTTGTAAAAGAATTGCAAACTCCACCAAAGGCTCCTTGATCTCCTTGGGAATGCTATATCTAAAAGATCGTATGTGAAAATGAGCTCTAGGGAAGTCCATTATATAGATCTAGGTTTATTAGGGTTTATGACGTGCATGCCTAAAATCAAGGAAAAAGCGACACTTGGTGGATAGTTCCCAAAATAGTAAGTGTGCCGCCTTCGAGAAGCTAATTATGATTCCCTATTTTCGAGGAATTTTTTTTTGCTTTTTTTGGGGAAAACTGGGCATGCACACTACCAAAGAGGATTGTGAAATTCCCAAGGACTGGGAAACTTCTGAGCTTAGTGTTGGGCTGCCATCCAGAACTGCACATTTCTCAAGCTCAAGGATGAGTTTCCATTCTAGATTTCACAATTTCCATCGTCAAGGTTGGCCTACCCTCCATGATTAAGTAGTTTTTGGAGACAAGCCTGGTAATGTTGCAAGGTCAAGGTAGAAGGCTTCTTGTGACTTGAAAGGTTTAGATCAGAGTAAAAAAAACAAACACAAGCACAACATAAAAAGATAAGTCTTGATCACAGCATGAATACTTGAGAAAAATGAAAGATTAGCTCCTGTGGTCATAAGGGATGCTCCAAAATCAAAGCATGGGAAAAATTTGGAGGGTGGTTGTAGCAGCTACAATAGTGTATTAATCATTTTATTGAACAATGTCATTCCAAGGATTAGACGAAATCTTGGTGAAATTTTTTCTGTTTCTCACATATTTACTCTCCAATTCTCATGCTCACGCTCTTAGATATTAGGGCACTTACACTCTCAAGTTATGTAAAAAACACACTTGTAATTGTTCTTGATTCAATCTTCGCTCAATTGATAGACCATACAAGGAGGCATAAAGGGAGAGGTGAGCATTAGGTATGGTGAGCATAAAGGAGATATAAAGGGAGTGGTGAGGTATGCAGCGCAACGTTAGGGAGCATTCAAAAACATGTCATGGTACAAGTTTGACCATAAGTAACGCATGCTTAAATAGAGGCAGGTATGGGAATACTGCACATAGATAGATGGAACACACCCGACTCGCAAAGATAGTCAGAAAAATTGATATTACTCATAGCCACAAAGAGGCCTTTTACACATATAAGCGGGAGTAAAATAATTTCCCAGGTTTGAAAAGAAACTACATAAGAAATAGACCTTTCATTGGTTCAAATTGGCAGGGACGTTTTTTAGAGACTTGCACTCTGATACCATGTTAAAAACACACATTGAATGATAAGAAAATTAAGATAGAACCTTGAATGCATTAGTATTCACAATGATAGACATATTATTACATTTTCCATGAAAATTGGATTCATCTTCCATTGAATGCATTAGTATTCACAATGATAGACATATTATTACATTTTCCATGACGATTGGATTCATCTTCCAATATTTCTTGGAATCCAATAAATCTTCATATTCCACACCCAAAATCCTTAACAAATTAGGTATCCAATAATAATCATATTAACCACAATTAATTAACCAAATATAAAAAATTATTACATATAATAATAATAATAATAAAACCTAAAACTTAAATCTAAACTTAAAACCTAAAACTTGAAATTTGACTTAAACTTAAAAACCTCGTGTTAAAAAATAATATTAAAACCTCAACTTAAAATATTAAAACATAAATTTTAACATTAAAACTAAAAGCTAATATTATGGATCATATTAAAACCTACCACGTACAATTGTAAACTTAAAACCTCGATGTAAAACCCAAAAAATATTAAGAAGTTTGCAACAATTTACAAACCCTAACGCAGGAATTTCTTCACAATTCTTATTATTAGTCTCTGCCTGGACTATAATTTCTTCACAATTTTTATTATTAGTCCCTGTCTGGACTATAGCGATTGAATTTCAATTAGTTGCTGGTTGACCAAACTTTTGTCCACGCTAATCTTGTTTATCTAAACTTTCACATTGCAATTTTTTTCCACCAAAATTTTATTGAAAGTTTACATTTCTACTTCTTATTGGAACGTAAAATTCGATGTCAACAAAATTTTAACTTTTAACGAAAGTTTCAAAAAAACCCATACATTTCTTTAACTATACTATATACATTTCATATTATCAATTATATTATGTTTATTTATGTTTTTAGACACGCTTTTCCTCTCAGGTCACTCTTACCCACCAGTTAACCACTTGTTCGCTTCTGGCACCAGTGTTGCCACATGTTTTCTCTTCTGCCACCGCTTTCCTCTACTACCACCACTTCCCCGCTTGCTTGTTTTCTCTCAAGAGGATATTATTGCTCATACAACATTGGTGATTGTCATGTAAATAGAATTTAGTCAGGGAATTCAATTGAGTGTATTTCTCCTTCCACAACAAGGGAAATGGAACCCGAAATTGCTCTCGTAAACTTGAAATCTGGGTGAGCTTCCAATAAGAATATGGTTAGCGACCCATAAGAATATTGTTAGTGAAGTCCTGATGGAAGTTAAATTGAGATTCTCCATCCATTTTTCAAATTTTAATCTAACCCTTTCTTCTCTCTATGTTGTTATTCTTTCCTGAAAAATTTTCACTATACTTATCAATTTTTAATCTAATCCTTTCTTCTCTCTGTGCTGTTGTTATGATTTCCTGAAAAAGTTTCACTGTACTTATCAATTTTTAATTTAATCCTTTCTTCTCTTTGTGCTGTTGTTATGCTTTCCTGAAAAAGTTTCATTGGACTTATAATGTTTGCATAGTTCAGGAGTTCTCCCACTGTCGTAGTCACACGGATGAGATGAACAACATTTCCAAAATAAGATTTGGGCAAAGGTGGAACGAGTCTGCTTCGGCAATCTACAGAGAGGCTCATGGTAGTTTTCTCATCTGATTTTAACTTGCGTGCTCGTGTGATTGCCACAAAAATATGGATATCCAATGCCTTGAAAGAAGAGTAAGTTACTTTTCCAATCTTCTTCTCGTGCGTGTTAATGCGATTCTTGAGGTGTGCTATCATATCTTTATTGAAACGAAACACAGTCTCCTGTAGATCGTGGGAAAGGGGAGGAAGCCTTTGGGCGGCCTAGACGGACTGGAGGTATACTTTGCTGCTCTGACTGGTTGTGGCCGTGGAAGAAGTGCAGATGCCTGCTCTGAAGCGATGGTGGGACAGAGGATTTTCTATGGTGAGAGAACCTCTGCAAATCTTAGACCAGGAGTCGATGAAATTTATATTGGTATATGTACATTTTATGGACTTTGTTTTTGATAGCTTAAATTTGTGCACACGGACTCAAGGCCCTATAGCCAAGTAGGAATAAATCATTAAAATTCAATGATAATTGGAGTGAAGGTGGGCATAGATGCCACCCAAGAAAGAAGGAGCTTATCTCCTCGTCAATATTGCATCTGTCATAGAGTATGATTATATCAACTTGCTTCATACTTCAAGGTAAAAGAAACACTCAATTCATAAACTAAGGATATTCTAGTTTACTGTCTAAATAATTTTTGACAAAGAACATATTTTCCACAAAGAATGGCATTGGAAACACAGTTTTTCCACAAAGAATGGCATTAGAAACACATTTTAATAACAGGAGTAATAAATTATTTTCATGGGTAGAGAGAAAACACAATTTACTGTAAAAGTAACATTCTAAAATTTGATAAGAGTTTATCAAAGCTGTTGGGTAAACATTGACTTATTAAAAACAAAATAAATATCAAACTGAAAACAAAATAAATCAAATGTAAATGTTAGCACAAGTATATTGATTAAATAGAGAAAGTATATTGATTAAATAGAGAAATAATAAATCATAGCATTTAAAAAACAAACCAGTGGTAATGCCTCTCTCATTTATTTCCTTATTTTCTAACGATAAGAGAAATTGTTTTTCATAGATATGGCTTTCTTTAGGTAATGACAGACCTAGACATGTAAAAAATTGATACAAAGACAAGCACAAACCCTAAAATTTGAGGTGAGACCGTGACCGAATTACATAAAACACAATTTTTTTTATCGATGTTTCATGCAAACCATATTTTTCATTTGAACTGCGCTGCATATCATGGAGGTTTTGTTGTATTATGAGAAATTCAGAGAATGAAACAAAAGCCACAAATTAGAATTTGAACACTCAAAATGAATTCAAAATGAAGTAAAAGAAACAACTAACCTATATCATGATAATGAGCATGAGAAGAAAGGCGCCTATTTCACAGGAAGAGCCTCCAATATCATGTATTGTGGAGGCATCCACGCTGGTTACTGTGAGCTCAACAGAGCTTGCTGCCATAAACCACAATATACATATTACCACCACCAGTAATACCCACAGAATAGGGAGCCAAACCAGCAGATCGTATTGTGGAGGCATCCACCCTGGTTACCGTGAGCTCCACAGAGCTTGCTGCCATAAACCACAATATACATATTACCACCACCAGTAATACCCACAGAATAGGGAGCCAAACCAGCAGGTCGACTGTCCAACAAAATGTTGTTTCAATGTCGTCGTCCTAATAACCAGCAAAAATCCGAGGTGAAAGTATTGTGAAAAACATCAACAGCACCAACGGCTAGATGGGAGAAGGACCTCCTGAATTTTCTGAGGTTGACATCAACAATAAAAACAACCCAAACGCTAATAAAGACGCAAAACTGAAAAAATATTGTTTCAATGTCGTCGTCCTCACCAGCAAAAAGCCGAGGTGAACGTATTATGAAAAACTTCAACATCAACACTACCAACGGCTAGATGGGAGAAGCGCCGCTTGAATCTTCAGAGGTTGACATAAATGTTGGAAGGTAATTTCCAACTGCCGGAACAGCGAGCAGGTTGGCGGAGGATCAGCGCATGGCGAACAGGTTGGAACAGCACGAAAATTAAACCGCCGGCAGGTTTGCTGAGATGAACGGTTTGCGGGAGGTCGACCAGCTCGACAGTTAACGGGAGTGTACCCCCCGTAGTTGACCCGCAGATCTGAGTTGACCGGGAGATCAACGGTTGTCGTTTAGTGCGGGGGGTCACCCATTTGGGGTGTACGACAAAAACCATAGCCCCCGCAACCACCAGCTTTGAGGTGGCTCCACCACATGTACTGTTGGCATGGCGTTCCGCCACCACTAAGTAAGAAAAATCACCACACGGCAAAACGAGAATTTTCCATTAATGAAATTCTAAGCAGTGCAGAACATGAGTTATATTTCTCAATTTTTTGTAGGTGATTGCAAAGTCAACAAATTGCATTAATGAAATTTAGATATTTTTCTTATATGTAATAGAAAAGATTTGTAAATTTTTTTTAGTTGCTGATTTGAACGCACAACAGTGCTTTGGATTAAAAAGACAGTGACAATGAACTAAAATATACAACGGTATATATGTTTTGAAAACGAGAGAGTTGTTAAGTTTTTTTGTTTTGTTTTCATAGAAACGGTGAATATAAATTCACGGCGAGTCCATCAAGTAAATGAGCGGAAATTTGTTTATTTTACAGAAGACAGGAAATTTTCTTGTTGAGACGGAGATTTTTACGTATGCCTTGTGTTAGGAGGCGGAGTCAATAGTTGTAATCCCTGCGAGTGAGGAAGAATTGTAACAAGTTTTTTTTTTTGCGGGCCAAAATTTTTCATGTGGAAATTAAATGTGTGTATACAAATTTATTTCTACGTATTTAAAAGAGAAGAGTTGGAATTTTCAAATATCCAACATGGTATCGGAGCCAATTTAGGCTATATGAAGGTCAAATAAGCTGAAGGAAAAGAGTTCGTTTTTGCAGAAGCCTCTCCAGCAGTGTGAAGGTTCAGACAAGAAGAATTCGAAGGTATTTCTCTATACAGTTTTTGTGATACTATTGCAGAACAGTTAGTTAATTTAAAAGACACAGTCAATTGTTTTGTGAAGCATAGTTAAAGAGTGCAGAATGGCTGGCTCCAGCACAGGTATGAGTTTGGGTAATATCCATCTTCCACAATTTAATGGGAAAAATTATGACTACTGGTCAATAACTATGAGGGCTTTATTTGTCTCCCAAGAGTTATGGGAATTAGTTGAGGATGGATTTGAAGAGCCAGCAAATGAAGTAGAGTTTCTTATTTTAACTCAGGCAGAAAGGGAGTCACTGAAGAACAATAGGAAGAAAGATGCCAAGGCTCTTTTCTTCTTGTATCAAGCAGTGCATGAGAGTGTGTTTCCAAGGATAGCAATAGCTAAGAAATCCCAAGAAGCATGGGAAACTCTCAAGACAGCTTATTAGGGTATGGAGAAGGTGAAGACAGCAAAACTTCAGTTGCTGAGGAGAGACTTTGAGACTCTCTGTATGAAAGAGTAAGATAATATTGACTCATTCTTCACTCATGTGATTGGAATGGTCACACAAATAAGATCTCATGGAGAGACTCTTGAGGACAAGAGGATTGTTGAAAAACTCTTGAGAAGTTTACCCTCGAGATTTGATGTAATTGTCACCACCATAGAGGAGACCAAAGATCTCACAAAGTTTTCAGTGGATGAACTTCATGCATTACTGATAACCCATGAACAGAGATTGGGTAGGAATGAAAACTCATCTCTTGAACATGCTTTTAAGACTCAGATGTCTTTCGGAAAAGGAAGAGGGCAAGGCAAAGGAAGAGGAAGAGGCAGAAGCCAGAACAAAGGTGGAAGGAACAGTCCATCAAATGCTCAAGGAAGGGGCAACAATCCAAATCAGCATCAAGGTCAAGGCAGCCATCAAAGTGGATAGCAGAATGATCAAGGGAAAAGGTATGACAAATCCAATGTCCAATGTTACAATTGTAAGAAATATGGTCATTATGCAAATGAATGTAGAAAGAAGAAACGAGATATGAGAAGTGGAACTAGTGCAAATTTCACAAGAGAAAATAACAGCAAAAACAACTTGTTTTTAGCTTGTAATATAGCTGAAGAAAAAAGTGAGGATTTATGGTTTCTAGACTCCGGTTGCAGTAACCATATGACAGGAAACTTAGCAATGTTTTCTATGTTAGATGAGAGTGTGAAGTCACAAGTCACACTAGGAACTGATAGCAAAGTTTCTGTTATGGGAAAAGGGAATGTAAATGTTCTAACAAGGAAAGGTGCAAAGAAATCCATAGCAGATGTCTATTATGTTCCGGGAATGAAGTGTAACCTCTGAGTGTTAGACATGAAGCTTATCCATAAGGGGTATAATGTTTTCTTTGATAATGATGTTTGTACCATCATGGATAAACCACCCAGCAGGGTATGTGTGCTGAAGTGAAGATGACGAGGAACGAGGATGTTCCCTCTCGGGAATGAGGAAACGGAGACTTGAAGAATGAGTGAAGAGAAAGCACTGGCAGTTGCACGGAGACTTTTCAAAGCGAACCAAGGGACCCAAGGATTGATAATTGGTTATGGCACTTGAGATTTGGACATCTCAACTTTGGAGGTCTTAATTTATTGAACAGAAAAGGAATGGTAAGCGGTTTACCATTGATAGAGAAACCGGACAACCTTTTTGAAGGTTGTATTCTTGGGAAACAACACAGAGAAAGTTTTCCTTTCGGGAAAAGCATAAGGGCAAAAGCACCCTTACATATTGTCCACTCAGATGTGTGTGGACCGATGCAAACTCCATCGCTTGCAAGCAGCCACTATGTACTAACATTCATAGATGATTTCACAAGAAAAACTTGGGTTTACTTTTTGAAAAACAAAAGTGAAGTGTTTGAAAATTTTTGCAATTTCAAAGCACTTGTGGAAAACCAGAGTGGGCTGCATATCAAAGTCCTTAGGACTGATAGAAGAGGTGAGTATATATCTAAAGATTTTCTACGTTTTTGTAGAGAAAATGGTATTCATAAACAGTTTACAACTAGATATACTCTGCAGCAAAATGGAGTAGCCGAAAGGAAGAACCGAACCATAATGGACATGTAACGAGGTATGCTTAAAACAAACATTTGCCCTAGCAGTTATGTTTGAAGGCGCCGTGTGCAGCGTATATTGACAGGTGCCCTACAAAAGCGAGTTATGAACAAAGTGCCGGAAGAGCATGGGGTGGCACAAGGCAAAGTGTCATACATGAAGGTTCTAGGATGTGTGGCTTATGCATTAGGATCACTCAGAAAGAAGTTAGACGACAAGGGGAGAAATGTATTTTCATTGGATACGGTGAGGAATCAAAAGCTGCGGGTTATACAACCCATCCAACAAGAAGTTTCTTGTGAGCAGGGATGTTCATTTCATTGAAGAGGAAGCTTGGGATGGAAGCATAGAGAAAACAGTGAATGTTAAACACTGTTTATCTCATGATGAAAATGATGATGAATTGGCTGAAATACACCCCCAAACAGCAGCACCAACACAAGAGCAGCAAAGCACACCTTTGAGGAGAAATGAAAGTGCTTCTCCAAGCACACCACAAGGAAGAAATTCAAGTGCTTCTTCAAGCATTTGTACACCTAATGAAAGAGGTAAGAAATTCAGAAGTTTGAAAGATATTTATGAACAAGATATAACAAATGAAGGTATCAATTCTTTGTTTGCTTTATATTTTCATGTTGATGATCTTGTTCATTTCGAAGAAGCTATCAAGAATAAAAAATGGATAGAAGCTATGGATGAGGAAATTAATGCCATAGAAAGAAACAAGACTTGGGATTTGGTTGAACTCCCAAAAGGTAAAGATGTCATTGGAGTTAAATGGGTCTACAAGACCAAGAGTAATGCTGAAGGCAAAATAGAGAGACACAAAGCAAGGCTTGTTGTCAAAGGGTATAAGCAGAAGCATGGGATAGATTATGAGGAAACTTTTGCACCGGTTGCTAGAATGGAAACCGTGAGAGCAGTGTTGTCCATAGCAGCACAAAACAAGTGGAAAGTTTACCAAATGGACGTGAAGTCAGCATTTCTGAATGGAGTGTTAATGGAAGAGGTTTACATTGATCAACCTCTTGGTTATGAAAAGAAAGGCCAAGAGCACAAAGTATGCAAGTTGAAGAAAGCTCTTTATGGGCTGAAGCAAGCGCCAAGAGCGTGGTACAGTAGGATAGATTCATATCTACTGGAAAATGGTTTTGAAAAATGTGAGGGAGAACCCACCCTCTACATCAAAGAACAAGATGGTAAAATTTTGATTGTAGTCTTGTATGTTGATGATGTTATTTTTACAGGTAATGATGATCGCCTTATTGAAAATTTTAAAACAGTCCATGAAATCAAGAATGGCTTGGCTGACAATAGGTTCTTTATGCTGAATACTGCTTCTTGGAGATAGAAGTAGACAAATAAAATCAGTTTTCATCTCCAGGCAAAGTATGTTAGTAAATTGCGCGAAGATTTAACATCTGGAAATATAAAGAACAATCACTCCAGCGGTGATGGATTGAAACCTAATGAAGAAGGGCAGTAGGTAAGGATTTTGATCTAGTCAGCAAGAGCATGGTTGTGACCTCATGCTGTTTGGCTGCCTTCAGGAACATAATGCATCTTTGTTGAGTTTGATTTCAGTTCATGGAAAAGCCAAAAGATGCACATTGGCAAGCGGCAAAAAGGATTTTGAGGTATGTTAAAGGTACTAAAAGTTTTGGTATTTTTTATACTACTTCAGAAAATTCAGATTTAGTTGGATACACGGACAGTGATTGGGCTGGAAGTGTTGATGATCGGAAGAGCACTTCCGGTTATGTTTTCCATATGGGTTCAGGAGCCATTTCATGGGCTTCTAAGAAACAACCCGTTGTAGCGTTGTCTACAGCAGAAGCAGAATATGTGGCAGCTACAGCAGCAGCGTGTCAAGCAGTTTGGATGCGGAAAATGTTGAGAAGCTTATGTCAAGAACAGGTAAAAGGGACAGTGATATTTTGTGACAATAGCTCAGCTATTGCATTGTCTAAGAATTCTGTTTTTCATAAGAGGACAAAGCACATTGACACCAAGTTTCATTTCATACGTGAATTGGTTAACAATGGTGAGATAGTTTTACAACATTGTAGAACGGAGGATCAATTTGCATATATCCTCACAAAGCCACTTGCGCAGAAAAGCTTTGAACATTTCAGAGAATGCATGGGTATGCAGGAAAACCCAGCAGTGGAAATTAAGGGGGAGTGTTGGAAGGTAATTTCCAACTGCCAGAACAGCAAGCAGGTTGGCGAAGGATCAGCGCATGGCGAACAGGTTGGAACAGCACGAAAATTAAACCGCCGGCAGGTTTGCTGAGATGAACGGTTTGCGGGGGGTCGACCAGCTCGACAGTTAACGGGAGTGTACCCCCCGTAGTTGACCCGCAGATCTGAGTTGACCGGGAAATCAACGGTTGTCGTTTAGTGCGGGGGGTCACCCATTTGGGGTGTACGGAAAAAACCATAGCCCCCGCAACCACCAGCTTTGAGGTGGCTCTGCCACATGTGCACAGCGCGCCACCGTTCCGCCACCACCGTGAAAAATCACCACTGCCAGCAAAACAGAATTTGCCATTAATGAAATTCTAAACGGTGCAGGCATAGTTATGGCACCATAAATTTTTTTTTAAGCGGTGATTGCAAAGTCAACAAATTGCATTAATGAAATTTAGATATTTTGCTTATATGTAATAGAACAGATTTGTAATTTTTTTTAGTTGTTGTTGTTGAACGCACAGCAGTGCAATTGTTGAAAAATACAGTGACAGTGAACTAAAAAATATACAGCAGTATATATGTTTTAGAAAACAGAGAGTTGTTAAGTTTTTTTTGTTTTGTTTTTAAAACAGAGACAGTGAATATAAATTCACAGCAGTTTTATTTTTTAAATAGACAGAGAGCTGTTTATTTTACAGAGAGAGACATGAAATTTTTTTTCTTGTTGAGACAGAGATTTTCTGTATGCACTGTGTTAGGAGCAGTCAATAGTTGTAATCCCTCTGAGTGAGGAAGAATTGTAACAAGTTTTTTTTTACTGAATAGAATTTTTTTTTATGTGGAAATTCTGTCACTGTGTATGCAAATTTATTTCTCTGTGTTAAAGAGGAAGAGTTATGGAATTTTTCAAATCTCCAACAATAAACCATAAAAACAACCCAGACGCTAATGAAGACCCAAAACTGAAAAAATTGCAAAGGAAAATTGGATTAAAACTCAACCACGCAATAAATATCCATTCCCTAAGTCTTTGCGACTGGATTCCGAGTGCTCTGCAAATGTTGTTGCAGCAGACCGGCAGACCCAACATAATTGAAGTAGCGAATAGTAAGTCAAATTTCAAATTTCTTCTTGTTAATCGCTAGATCTTGGCCATAGCTTCTTGCAATAATAATTGTTCCTCCCTCCCAACAAGCCAAAAATAAGGAATATCGCGCCTTCCTTATCCAGTCTAGTTGTACGACGTATGAGGGTCTCCATCATATTTTTTTTATATTGAAAAGAATTTAATTTTTATGCTCACTAATGAAGTGGGAGACTCACTTATCTGTGTTCTAAATTCTTAAGCCATTGATTATTCAGTTTAGATCATGAGCTTGTGTCGCTCATGGTTGAAACTAGATGCTACAAGTACACTGCAAAAAAAGCTTTCTAAAAAATTAACAAGACAAATAAAAATATAACTACTAAGAAAATATTATCAACGCTGGTAGAAAAAAAACCACATAGGTTGCATCCTATTCGCTGCATGTGAGGCATCCTACTTAAAATGTTGTTCACATTTTTTACCCAAAATATTGTTTTACCTTTTTAAATTTTACTTCATTTGTTTATACATTTAATATTATTAATGTTTATTTATACTAATTGAAATTATTTAGTAAAATTAAAATTATTGTACCGCCTATTTTTATGGGTTTGCCCTGTTTATTTCACTAAGTTAGATTTATTTGTTATTACAACCCATCTATCTTTGTAATTACTCGGTCTTACTGGAGTGGTTTCCACGAGTGTCACGATACACTCAATTTATTAGTTATTGCGTCGAGAGGCGCTTTATTAGTTATTGCGTCGAGAGGCGCAGGGTATGTCACGTTCTTAAAAAATAATAAATTTTATTTTTTCTAATATCGGCCAAAGTATTAACCTAATCTTGAATTTTATATAACTTGAATATTTAGATTATATATAACTTTTTAAACTTATTAATGGGCTGAGATTAACTATTAGAATACAATTATGTATTATTTATATAACTTGAATCAATAGTAAATTATATACGTGAATTTGAATGGATCATAAATTAAGTAAAATTTTAAACATCTTTACTCTTTACTAAAATCAATACCATTTCCTAAATCAAATGAAAAGAGTTAATTCAACACAAACAATCAAAATTCAAAATCTTTTAATATTTATTTTAATTAAATATTTGTAAAATAAATCTTTAAAAAGAAAACCCATATTCTATGGATAATTAAAATATTTAAAGACATAAATATTTCCCCATCAAAGTTGCAATATTTTAAAATTTAAATAAATATAAATATAAATAAACATGAGTTATGGTAAATAAATATAACCTATTTTGATACTTACTCCAAAGTTATGGTAAATAAATAAAAATATATATAAACTAGATGTATGGTAAATAAATAGAAATTCTTTTTATATTTACTCCATAAACCTTTTTATATTTAAAAATAAAAATAAAAAAGAGGTTTTATTTAGATGAAGCCTATGGGACAAATTAATATTGATACCATGGGCCAAATACCATATTTATAAAATAAGTATGGTAAATAAATAAATATAAAATAGGCATGATAAATAAATAAATATATAATAGGTATAAAGAGGTATGGTAAATAAATAAATATAAAAGAGGTATAAAGAGGTAAGGTAAATAAATAACAATATATCAAATAGCATTATAAATAAAAATCTAATTATATAACAAGCCTATGGGCCAAATACCATAGTAAATAAAAAAGATATGGTAAATAAATAAAAATATAAATAAACGAGAGGTATGGTAAGTAAATAAAACCTCTTTTCATATTTACTCCATAATCTGCTTTACTTTTATATTTACGAATATTTATGTTCACTAGTTTATATAACTAAGAAGTAATGGAGAGAGAGAGAGAGAAGTGGAGAGAGAGAGAGTGATATGGGAGAGATGGAGAGAGAGTGTGTATGTTTAGGGGTGAGATAAAGAGACAAATTAAGATGTATGGAAAGAAGGGGGGAGAGAAGAAGAGAGAATGAGGGAGGGAGGGATATAGTAATGTAGTTGGAGAGAGAGAGGGGCGGAAAGAGAGAGAGAAATAAAGGGAGATGGGGGAAGAGAGAGGATTAGAGAGAGAGAGAGAGATGGTGGAAGAGAGAGGACTGGAGGGAAAAGAGAGAGGGAGGTAGGAGAGAAAGGGAGAGAGAGGAAGGATGAGAGAGAGGAGGAGACTGATGGGGGAAGAGAGAGTATTAGAGAGAGAGAGAGAGAGGAAGGACTAGAGAGAGGAATTGAGAGAGAGGAGGAGAGAGGGATCGATAGAGAGATCGAGTTGGAGGGGGCGAGATGTAGGAAATAAGAAATATAGAGAGTGAGAAGTGGAGAGAGAGGAGTGACAATGGAGAGACAGAGAGAGAGCGTGTATGTTTGGGGCTCAGATAAAGAGACAAATAAGGAGAGATGGAGATAAGGGGGGGGCGGAGAAGGAGATATAAGGAGAGAGGGAGGGATATAGTAACATAGTTGGTGGGTGAAGAGAGAGAGAGATGGGAGAGAAAGGTAAAGAGAGGAAGGAAGAGAGAGGATGTGAGAGAGTGGAGAGAGGGAGGGAAAGAGAGATGGAATTGGAGGGGGAGGGAGAGGGAGGTAAGAAGAAAGACATAGAGAGAGAAATGTGGAGAGAGAGAGAGAGAGAGAGTGAGTGATAATGAAGATGGAGAGGGAGGGAGAGAGGACAAAAGGAGGAAAAAGAGATATTAGTGGGGTAGAGGGAGAGAAGGGGAAGATAGAGATATAGATGGAAGGTGAAGAGAGGGAAGAAGAGAGAGATGGAGAGAGGGGATTGACAAAGATATTGATATATATGGAGGGAGAGAGCGTGTGTGTTTAGGGGGGTGAGATAGAGAGACAGAAAAGAAGAGATGGAGGGGGATATAGATATGGATGGAGGGTGGATAGAGGGAAGAATATTTCTCACACTAGATGGATTGATATAAGTGGAGATGGTGATTTATAATCTTATTTGATTATTTTCACTATATGCATCGATTTTAGTGTAGATATTTATTTCTAATGATATTTAATTACTTGCACTAGATGCATTGATTTTAGTGTAGGTGGTGATTTCTAATACAATTTGATTGCTTGCACCAAATTTGTTGATTTCAATTTAGATGTCGATTTATAATTATATTTGATTACTTGCACTAGATGAATTTATTTCAATGTAGATGATTTCTAATCATATTTGATTGTTTACACTAAATGCATTGATTTCAGTGTAAATGGCGATTTCTAATCCTATTTTATTTCTTTGAGTAAATGCATTGATTTCACTGTAGATGTTGGTTTCTAGAGAGAGAGAGAGTGAGTGATAAGGAAGATGGAGAGAGAGGGAGAGAGGAAAAAAGGAGGAAAGAGATATATTAGCGGGGGAGAGGGAGAGAAGGGGAAGATAGAGATATAGATGGAAGGTGAAGAGAGGGAATAAGAGAGAGATGGGGAGAGGGGGTGATTGACAAAGAAATTGATATAAATGGAGTGCGAGAGCGTGTGTGTTTAGGGGGGTGAGATAGAGAGACAAAAAAGAATAGATGGAGGGGGATATAGATATGGATGGAGGGTGGCGAGAGGGAAGAATATTTCTCGCACTAGATGGATTGATATAAGTGGAGATAGTGATTTCTAATCCTATTTGATTATTTGTACTAGATGCATCGATTTTAGTGTAGATATCTTTTTCTAATGATATTTGATTACTTGCACTAGATGCATTGATTTCAGTGTAGATGGTGATTTCTAATACAATTTGATTTCTTGCACTAAATGTGTTGATTTCAATTTAGATGTCAATTTATAATTATATTTGACTACTTGCACTAGATGAATTGATTTCAATGTAGATGATTTCTAATCCTATTTGATTGTTTGCACTAAATGCATTGATTTCAGTGTAGATGGCAATTTCTAATCCTATTTGATTTATTTGAGTAAATGAATTGATTTCAGTGTAGATGTTGGTTTTTAGAGAGAGAGAGTGAGTGATAAGGAAGATGGAGAGAGAGGACAAAAGGAGGAAAGAGAGATATTAGCGGGTGAGAGGGAGAGAAGGGGAAGATAGAGATATAGATGGAAGGTGAAGAGAGGGAAGAAGAGAGAGATGGGGAGAGGGGGTGATTGACAAAGAGAATTATATATATGGAGTGTGAGAGCGTGTGTTTGGGGGGTGAGATAGAGATAAAAAGCAAGAGATGGGAGGGAGCTAGATATGGATAGGTGGAGGGAGGGAATATTTAAGTGGAGATGGTGATTTATAATCCTATTTGATTATTTGCACTAGATGCATCGATTTTAGTGTAGATATTTATTTCTAATGATATTTGATTACTTGCACTAGATGCATTGATTTCAATGTAGGTGGTGATTTCTAATACTATTTGATTGCTTGCACTAGATGTGTTGATTTCAATTTAGACGTCGATTTATAATTATATTTGATTGCTTGCACTAGATGCATTGATTTCAATGTAGATTATCTCTAATCCTATTTGATTGTTTGCACTAAATGCATTGATTTCAGTGTAGATGGTGATTTCTAATCCTATTTGATTGCTTTGAGTAAATGCATTGATTTCAGTGTAGATGTTGGTTTCTAATATTATTTGATTGCTTGCATTAGGTGCATTGATTTCAATGTAGAAGTTATTTTCTAATCTTATTTGATTGCTTGCATTAAATGCATTGATTTCAATGTATATGTCAATTTATGATTTGATGTAATTGGATATGACAGTACATTAACTTTAAATTGATTGGATTAACAATATGCATTGATTTTAGTGCAAGCACAAAAATTTATTGACAATGTACATTGATTTTTGTGTTATATTAATTTAACCTGTTAATATTGGACAACAAGAGAGACAATGTATCATGTTTACTACAACAGCTCGAGCTAAAGATTTAAATAGTTTAGGATTTAAATTTCCTTTTTCATATAATCCATATGAAAAGATAACAAAACTAACAAGGGTGGCAATAAGAATAGTAGAAGAAAATAGTTTGAGATTGATCACAATGAAGACTATTTGTAACATGAGTACATTCTTATTATTCACATTTTCTATCTTTCAACACTATTATTGTCACTTTGCATTCAAAAAAAATATTTCATCATTTTTCATCTTTAATTTAAAATTAAAATGACCAAGTTAATCTCATAAATATTTAACATATTTAAAATGATTATATTAATATTTGATATATTTACATATTATTGATAAAATTAATCATATCTTTGATGGATTTTCCTTGGCAACACACGACTGAACCCAGCCTAGATCCATCTTAACTCCGGATCTATCAAGGGCCGAGAGGGATCAAATCTCTCAAGATGCAAACCTCTTTTTTGAGTGCAAAACTTGAGGAAAGATTTGCACCTTGAGAGATTTGATCCCTCTGGGTGTTTGATGGATCCGGAGTTAAGATAGATCTAGGCTGGTTACAACCCATCGAACTTTGTAATTACTTGGTCTAACTAGAGTGGTTTCCGGTGGTGTCAATATCATTTCAAATAGACTAAGTCATCCATAAAATTCATAATTTTGTATGGATCCATTGTCACAAAAAATTAGTATTATTAACAATATTATCTCCATATCATAACACAACTGTATCATGACTACTCTCATATTTAATGACAATGGTTTAACAACAATTTATCACAATTTTAAAAATAAAAATAAAAATAAATAAACCACCTCATGTCAACTCAGAAATGGTTGACTTAGATGGCGAAGCAGAAAGATCAATCTCTGACTTCAAGATCATGTTCTGCCTACATTATAAGCCGGAAACCATCATAAGTGAGGATATGTAGATTTCAAAAAAATATACATGTAGAGGCAGGGACTCCCGACTGCATGCCGTCCTTGTTTAGTATGATATTTGTCACAATCTGAAATGAATACGACCTGACTAAAATGTGCTATTATTGATATGATCTAAAAGCCATGTGCTATTATTGATATGATCTAAAAGCAATTTCCGTCACGAGATTCTTTAAAAGAATAGGCCTACAAAGTGTCACTTTTTGTTGGATGAACGAGAGAGGAATTCACACATAAACTGAGCACTTGGTGGGGGTTTAGATCTTTACAGCTGTGAGCAATCCCTGAAAGGATATTCCATCGAAAGGAAGATCTGAATATACAACTCTCTAACGTTATTACCTGGCTCTTCAATTGAAAAGTCTTGTATTTGCATTGCTACTTGATTTGATTTGTATGTACATCATAACAACTATATCAATTAGTGCACATTAAAGAAATTTAAAAAAAAAAGTGATATTTTTAATTTATTGGTACACTATGGAAATTGCAAAAAATTATCGATGTTTTAGGCATTAAAGAGTTTACACATGCCATATATATATATATCAACTTTCTAAAACGGAGTTAACTAAATCTTGTTTTGATATCCTAAGGAGATGGATAGTTCTGCACAGAGGACAATATTTTTCATCCTAATAAAATTGACCAACATTAAAATGCTTATCCATGCTTCTCCAATACAATGGTTTGGGGTTAATAGAATAAAAAAGTCAATTTTATATTTTAGTTGTAGTTTTCTATCATTTTTTAAAAAATAATTAAGAGTATCTAATAAGTTGAGTAGATTTCAATATAGTTTTTCAAGTGAAAAATCGAAAACTTTTTATTAGGATTAACAAAAAGTTACCTGGTAGATGTCAAGAGAAAAGAGAATCACTCTTATGAGTAGATTTCAATATAGTTTTTCTCGTGAACTTTTTATTAGGATTAACAAAAAGTTACATGGTAGATGTCAAGAGAGAATATAGTCTTTTTTGTGAAAAATCGAAAACTTTTTATTAGAATTAACAAAAAAAAGTTACATGGTAGATGTCAAGAGAGAATCGTCTTGTAAGAATCAGGGCATGGGTGTGAAAACCCACAAGTTACATTTAGCCAGAAATACTGGACTTGTCATGTGCACGTATGGTACCAATCACACCACGATCAAGGTTAGGCCTGATCGGTTGAAGAGCCGAATCTGTATTCAGTGATGATGTGTTTTCGGTAACCTGATTTTCTGCCTCTGGCCTTCTCTTATTTCTTGAGATTTTTTTTGGTTTTCTTGCGAGTTTCCTGTATTTACTTGCTTTTGATTTTCTTCCATATCTGCATCCTTTTCATTTGGAAAGTTCCACTTTTTTTTTTCTTTTGTGGATTTTTGTTTGTTTTTTTCAAAATGCAAGTGCTTTGTAGATGCGTAGTTTAATGGTACAACCTGCATCTAAAAGCTGTGTTTTCGAAATCTAACGCTTGAGATTGTTACTGTACAATTGGTTCACAATTATTCTCACATTATGTACATATAACAGTTTAAGAAAAATAATTAATTACTAGAATGAAACATATATATAAATTATTATTTTTTTGATAAAAAGAAATATATATAAATTATCCCATTTCTATATAAATTCTTGATCCTGGTTATTGTTATTGCAATAAGCATTATTAGGGAAAAAATAGCATCATCGACCCTATAATAACCACAACAAAGCTTAAATTTTCTCTACTAAGGAAAATTCTTTCCAATTAATCCTTGATAGTTTCGTTCCACATTAACTATCTAGCTGTTACAATTTTGAAGATTCTTTAATAGAGATTATGATTAAATGGCTTTATTAAATGCCTTTTAAGTGGGAGATTGGAAATTGGGATCTCCTCTAACATGAACAGCGTATCCAAAAGGGCGTGCTTCTTTGCTTTTAGCATTTTGATTTGCCTTTTTGGCTATGCTAGCCCAACTTGCAGAACTTAAAAACCTGTACTTTCACTACGGCAATTCTGAATGTAACTTTTGAAAACAACTGAACAAACTTAATCATAAAACAAATGAAAATGAAAATAAAAAATATAAATAATAATAGGATTGGAATTTTCTATTTAATTTAATTTATACACATAATATATATACACATAATATATATATATATATATATATATATATATAATTTCAGAAAGAAGCCTTTAAAGACTACTCCCACAGATTCAAATAAATAATAATAATAATAATAAGATTGGAATTTTCTATTTAATTCAATTTATACACATAAATGTAATATATATATATATATATATATATATATAAAACTTCAAAAAAAAGATCTTTAAAGACTACTCCCACAGACATAAAATATATTTTTTTATATAATTTCAAAATATTTTTATATAAAAATTTTAATATCAATATAATTTATAATAAAAAAATTATAGTTATATAAGTTTCAATCTATCATAATATTTTAATATAATACTTACTCAAGCCAAAAGTAATGTTATAGTTGTATAAGTTTCAATCTATCATATTTTTTAATATAATATTTACTCAAGCCAAAAGTAATGTTAGTTATCTCAAAACTCATATAAACTAGCAAAAATAAAATATCAAATATATGAATAATTAAATCATAATTTTTATATAATTTCAAATTACTTTTATATAAAAAATTAACATTAATCTAATTTTAGAATAATTTTAATCACATATTTTGATATCAAAAATATTAATAACTAAATTATTTTTTATATACTTTTAGATAAAAGAAATTTAATATTAATGTGATTTTATATTATTATTTTTTAATGTAATTTTAATATAAATCTCATTCTAATGCTTTTATATGTATTATAATATTAATTTAACATAGAAAACTAAATACTTAAAAATATTATAGAGTTCAAAGTATAATTTAAATAGGTTAATAGGTAATTAGATTTGGATCATGGACTTAAGTGATAGCTTAAAATTCAAATTATTTAGAAGTGTGCCGAAACTGAGCGACTGGATAGATCTCGTCTTCCTGATTCCGGCACCGTGAACGGTTCGAAAAACCAACATTGTATGAAGAAGTTATCGCAATTTGAAAAAGTCCATTAAACTGCAAAATTCGCGAGCTTGGTCTATGTGTGTAATAATTCCCTAACATTTCTAAGAGGAAATTGTATTTAATTTAATTTAATTATTATTTAATATTTTATATATTTATATATTTTATAATATAATATATTATATGTTAAAAACATATTTTATATATTATATTATATAATACATATATTATATTTTATATTAAATATAATTGAATTTTAATTTAAAAAAAACAATAAACCACACATAAATTTATGAAAATCGCAACAGTTTACTTAACCACCAACTAACAACCACGTGGAGTGGTCACATGTCTCTGCAATCCAGCCGCAGCAGTAAATGTAACTCCGCCAGCGTTCTGGAGTTTACGGTCCAATGTATGTGGTCACAGGTGGGTTGGTTAATGTTTCTGCATGGTTAACAAGTTTAAAACCAGAGTTCAAACCGTCATTCCCGTTGTTTCGAAGATTTTTCACATGTTACAGTTTGATAACCTGACATCTAAATGTGTGTTACGGCAGATACAAACCACAACATTAAACTTAAGGGCTATCGTGATATCTGCCAGAGAATGCGATCACATGTCGCAGTTGTGGTAACCTCTCCATGTGGTCAGGCATTAATGCTGACACCAACTCCAGTTCCACCATATCACTATAGTTGCGGAGTGGGTTCCACTACAAATTAAATGTGATCGCGGGGATTACGGGGGTTGGCATGTGGACGCCCCCTCCCCTGACTTCGGACGTTAAATGCTACGGTCTAAACTGGTGGAAAATTAGTGGCGAGGTCCAAAAATTTTAGATTTTGCCAAAATTAACTGGATTTTAACTTCAATTCTCCATTTTTAGTGGAGGATTTTTAGGGGTCACTTGACAAAATGAGTTTAGGCTCTATCTTGAGCTAGATTCGACCAATTTTGGAGTGCCAATAGTCAATTTCAAAAATCTCAGACATTTCAGACTCAATGGTGAGGGTTGCAGAGCCATCAGAAGACTTTTGAGCATGTTTTTTCTTCAGAGGATTTCTAAGGGCCATTAGGGCCACTAGAGGCCAGTAGTAGTTTGAGCCCTAGCCAGTGCAGCTAGAGGCCTTATTCAGGAATCCAATAGTCAATTTTGGATGTTTCATATGTTCAAGAACTAATGGTGTGGTTTTCAGAGCCTGTAGTGGAATTTTGAAGGCCGATATGCTTCATAGGACTTGCAGGGGCCACGAGGGCCAACAAGTGCCAGAAGGAGAATGAGGCATATCCAGGGCATCTAATATCCATTATCAACAAACCAATAGTCATTTATGACTTTTTTGATACTTATGAATCCATTGATGGATTTTTCAGAAGCTTTTGAGGACTTCTGAAAGTTGAGATGCTTCATATAAGTTTTCAATGAACCTAGAGCCAAGGGGTGCCACCAGGTATTGGAGGCATAACCGGAGTAGTCAGAGGCCAATTTCTGCAAGTGAATAGTCTATTATGATGGAAATTTTTAATCCAATGAAAGGATTTTCAGATCCATTTGAAGACTTATTAAGGTCGAAGAGCCACAGGGAAGTTTTGGGCAGCCCAGGGCCATCAATGGATGGAGGCCTAGATTGGGGAGCCAGTGCTCATTTTGAGGAAATGATCAATCCATTTTGGAGGTCTGATGTGTGCTAGAGACAGTAGGTGACATTCCAGGGACAGAAACAGAATTCTAAGGGAGTTAGTGCCACTTCGAATCTTAGTGAAGCTTAAGGGCACTGACAGAAGGAGTCAAGTCTAAAGGGAGCTAGATTTGTTTTCAAAGTGATGACAGCCATGAAAAGGGTATAATGGTATTCTAAAACCATTGCTTCAGTTCAGTTAACCATTGCATTTGATTTTGGAACTTGTAAAAGAAATTTTTCCATAATCCCAAAGAGCCAAGTCAAGATGACAAGATCTCAAGGAGACATAGCCCATGATATTCGGGTGAAAGCCTAGATTAAATTTGTTGTTATGTGTTGAATTTTATTTTCTGTATTATATGGCTGTTACACGTGTTTAATATTAGCAAAAAAAGAATGGTCTTAAAGAACTTAAACAGTTAAAAATCATACACCTGTTTCAAATATAAAATTCTGCAAAAGTCAAGTATAAGATAGATATTTTATTTGTTTAACTGAGTGGGAGGTTCTTGAAAATCATGACAAGTTATCCAACCCATCTCAGATCAGGTTGGTATCATAGCAATAGTTTCTTGCTTGACAGAGCACTATTTTTCTTGTTGACTTGAAAGGTGTTTGCAGTTAAAGAATTTGACTGTTTGCAAACTCACTGTTGCTTGAGTTTGCTAGAGGTGAAGGGAAAGCTATTTTTAGCTAAGTCTAGAAGAGAACAAGAAGGAATAAGTTTTGAAAGTATTCTCCTTACCTAAAGGACCTCAAGGCAACCCTTGAAGCACAAAAGGGTTTGTTTGCAAAGACTGCTTGAAGAAGAGCTTGACTCTATAGCCATTTTGTTCAGAAGCTTTGTCAATTGTTTTTGAAAGCTTTGTGAATTATTGATTGAAGTTATTTTGTTCATTTTCATAAGATGACAACGTCATCAAGTGAGGTTTCAAAATCCTCCTCCACGAGATTCTTCGATGAAGATATGAAGAGAGACTTCTACATCTTGAATGATATGGTGCAAATTCTATTTGAAGATAGAAGAGAAAGCACTAGACTTCATGAGCAATTGGTTGCTATGAAGCAAGAGAAAGAATAAATTCTTCAAAGAATGCATGAGATGGAGATGCAGCTCCATCAAGCCCAATATGCCTTAACCAAGAACATGTGTGAAGCAGAGGTAATTCACTCTAATTTTTCTTCAGTTTCCTCTTTAGGAAGATGTGTAGGTTCATTTGAAAAGAACACTAGAGGTATAGGGTCCACGTTAATGTGTAAAATGGGCTATGAAGGCAAGGTTTTAGGCAAACATGCACAAGGCATGATTGATCCTATTTTGGTTGAGGAAAGGCCTAAGAAAATTGGTCTTGGTTATGTTCAATCTAATGGTGAAAGCTCCAAAGCCATGAAGGCATGTGAGACAACTTCAAGAAGAACTTTTGTCGCAATTTATAAACCACAAACATGCCAATTTTTTTTTCAAGTTGATTTCCATTGTTTAAAGCCTATGTTGCAGCAAGATGTATGTAGACATGCAGCTTATGGTGAGCATGAGATTTCGGACAGTTATCAAGACAAGAACGTTGATGTTAGTCTTCAAGAGAAAGCTAGAACCTCTACTAGTTCATGTCCTCATGAAGGTAAAAAAGATGGACATGCAAAGCAACATTTGAGGTATAATTCTTCACATAGTCAAGTTGATTATGTTTCTACAAGGCATGACAATTTTTCATGCTTAAATGGAAGAAAGATTTGATGTGGATATTGTGTTCTGTGTAACCATGTTGTTTCAAAATGCTGGAAGAGGATGAAGACATACATGAAACAGTTGAAGTGAAGGCAACTTGCAAAGAAGGTGCATAAGACTTGCACACATTGCCAAAAGAAGGGACATGTTGTTTCCCAAAGTTGGACATTGCATTCAACTAATCATCCCAAGCATTTGAGGCAAGAGGATAAAGATACTGACGAAACTGGAACCAAGGATTACATCATTGATGTGAGAACATATGTTTCACATGAAGAAGATTTTCTGCAGCAAAAGTCGCTGTGGAAGTGGCTTGGTAAGAAGTGGTTTGACTTCTTGACACAGTAAGACATACATTAATTTGTACATATGCAAATTTCAGTTATGTATGTATGTATGTATTTTCTGTTGTAATCTCAAGTTTGTTTAGCCACCTTGGATTGATGATCAAGGAGGTGATGTTAAGCTATCTTCTATAAATTTCTCGCCAGAAATTTCTGGGTGAGTTCAAGGAAGATAATTCTTGACAAGAGGACAAGAGAATTCAGGAAGGGAAGTGTTGACTACCTTCGAGTTGTGGTTAAAAGCCACTAAGCCATGCAAGGAAAAGTGTATGGAGGCTGAAAAGTGAGGGTGTTGTACTCTCATCTACTGAACAGACCAGGAAATTAGTCTTTTGGGGTTCAAAATATTCCCAATGCGGAGGTGTGATCAGATTTGGATCATGGACCCAAGTGACAACTCAAAATTCAAAGTGTTTAGAAGTGTGCTAAACCTGATAGATTGGATAGATATTGTCTTCCTGATTCCGGTGCCATGAACAGTTTGAAAAACCGACACCGTATGAAGAAGTTATCGTGATTTGAAAAAGTCCAGTAAACTGCAAAATTCACCAGTTTGGTCTATGTGTGTGATAATTCCATAACATTTATAAGGGGGGATTTTATTTTATTTTAATTTAATTATTATTTTATATTTTATATATTTATATATATTGAATAATATAATATATTATATGTTAAAAACATATTTTATATATTATATTATATAATACATATATTATATTTTATATTAAATGTAATTGAAGTTTAATTAAAAAAAACAATAGACCACGCATAAATTTATGAAAACCACAATAGTTTACTTAATCGCCAGCTAACGGCCACGTGGAGTGGTCACATGTCTCTGCAATCTAGCCGCAGCAATAAATGTAACTTCGCCAACGTTCCGGAGTTTACGGTCCAATGTATGTGGTCACATGTGGGTTGGTTAATGTTTCCGCGTGGTCAACAAGTTTAAAACCGGAGTTCAAACTATCATTCCCGCTGTTTCAAAGACTGTTCACATGTTATAGTTTGATAACCCGACATCTAAATGTGTGTTACAGTTCCACCATATAACTATAGTTGCGGAGTGGGTTCCGCAACAAATTAAATGTGACCGCGGGGATTACGGGGGTTGGCATGTGGCCACCCCCTCCCATAACTTTGACGTTAAATGCTATGGTCTAAACTAGCGGAGAATTAATGGTGGGGTCCAAAAATTTCAGATTTTTCCAAACTTAGCTGGAGTTTAACGTCAGTTCTCCATTTTTAGTGGAGGATTTTTAGGGGTCACTGGACAAAATGCATTTAGGCTCTATCTTGAGCTAGATTCGACCAATTTTGGAGTGACAATAGTCAATTTCAACTATCTCATACATTCTAGACTCATTGGTGAGGGTTGCAAAGCCATCAGAGGACTTTGGAGCAGGGTTTTTTTTTAGAGAAGTTCTAAGGGCCACCAGGGGCACCTGAGGCTAGCAGCAGTTTGAGGCCTAGCCAGTGCAGCTAGAGGCCTTATTCAGGAATCCAATAGTAAATTTTGGATGTTTCATATGTTTTGGAACTAATTGTGTGGTTTTCAGAGCCTGTAGAGTACTTTTCAAAGTAGATGTGCTTCATAGGAGTTCTAGGGGCCACTAGTGCCAACAGGAGAATGAGGCCTATCCAGGGCATCCAATATCCATTCTCAGCAAACCAATAGTCATTTCTGACTGGTTTGATACTTATGAATCCATTTATGGAATTTTAAGAATCTTTTGAGGACTTCTGAAAGTCTATATGCTTCAGAGAAGTTTTCAGTGAACCTAGAGCCAAGGGGTGCCACCAGGTGTTGGAGGCGTAACTGGAGAAGCCAGAGGCCAATTTTAAAAGTGAATAGTCTATTATAACTATTTTGGACATTTTTAATCCAATGAATGTATTTTCAGAGTGATTTGAATACTTATTAAGGTTGAGGAGCCACAGGAAAGTTTTGGGCAGCCGAGGGCCATCAGTGGATTGAGGCCTAGATTGGGGAGCCAGTGCTCATTTTGAGCAAATGATCAGTCCATTTTGGAGGTATGATGTGTGCTTGAGACAATAGGTGACATTATAGGGACAAAAAATGACTTCTCAGGGAGTTAGTGCCACTTCAAAGCTCAGGGAAGCTTAAGAGCACCGACAAAAGGAGTTAAGTCTAAGGGTACCTAGATTTGTTTTCAGAGTGATGATAGCCATGAAAAGGGTATAATAGTATTATAAACCCATTGGTTTAGTTCAATTAACCATTGGAGTTTAGTTTGTAACTTGTAAAATAAATTTTTCCATAATCTCAAAGAGCCAAGTCAAGATGACAAGAGCTCAAGGAGATATAGCCCACGATATTCGGGTGAATTCCTAGATTAAATTTGTTGTTATATGTTGATTTTTATTTGCTACATTATATGGATGTTACACATTTTTAATATCAACAAAAACAAATGGTCTTAAAGAACTTAAACATTTAAAAACCATACACCTATTTCAAGTATAAAATTATGCAAAAGTCAAGTATAAGCTAGATCTTTTATTTGTTTAACTGAGTAGGAGGTTCTTGAAAAGAATAACAAGTTATCCAACCCATCTCCGATCAGGTTGGTATCAGAGCAATAGTTTCTTGCTTGACAGAGCACTAGTTTGCTTGTTGACCTGAAAGGTGTTTACAGTTAAAGAATT
Organism: Pinus albicaulis; assembly: GCA_034641835.2. Taxonomy (NCBI): domain Eukaryota; kingdom Viridiplantae; phylum Streptophyta; class Pinopsida; order Pinales; family Pinaceae; genus Pinus; species Pinus albicaulis. The sequence continues at coordinate 228,568,861 of CM076581.1, read as the reverse complement.
TGATTGTTTGCAAACTAACTGTTGATTGAGTTTGCTAGAGGTGAAGGGAAAGCTATTGTCAGCTAAGTCTAGAAGAGGACAAGAAGGAAGAAGGGCTAAAAGTATTATCCTTACCCAAAGGACCTCAAGGCAGCCCTTGAGACATAAAAGGGTTTGTTTGCAAAAGGATGCTTGAAGAAGAGCTTGACTCTACAACATTTTGTTCAGAAGCCTTGTCAATTGTTTTTGAAAGCTTTGTGAATTGTTGATTTATGTTATTTTTTTCATTTTCATAAGATGACAACTTCATCAAGTGAGGTTTCAAAATCCTCATCCTTCACAAGATTCTTCGATTAAGACATGAAGTTAGAGTTCTACATCTTGAAGGATATGGTGCAACCTCTATTTGAAGATAGAAGAGAAAGCACTAGACTTCATGAGCAATTGGTTACTATGAAGCAAGAGAAAGAAGAAATTCTTCGAAGAATTCATGAGATGGAGATGCAGCTCCATCAAGCCCAAGAGGCATTAACCAAGAACATGCATGAATGAGAGGTAATTTACTCTATTTTTTCTCCAATTTCCTCTCAGAAATATGTGTAGGTTCATTTGAAAAGCACACTAGAGGTATAGGTTCCAAGTTAGTGTTTAAAATGGGCTATGAAGGCAAGGGTTTAGGCAAACATACACAAGGCATGATTTATCATATTTTGGTTGAGGAAAGGCAAAATAAAATTGGTCTTGGTTATGTTCAATCTAATTGCGAAAACTCCAAAGCCATGAAGGCATGTGAGACAACTTGAAGAAGAAATTTTGTTGCAAGTTCTAAACCACAAACATGTCAAGTTTGTTTTCAAGTTGATTACCATTGTTTAAAGCCTATGTTGTATCAAGATGTATGTAGACATGTAGCTTATGGAGAGCATGAGAGTTCGAACAAATATCAAGACAAGAACGCTGATGTTAGTCTTCAAGAGAAAGCTGGACCTATACTAGTTCATCTCCTCATGAAGGTAAAAAATATGGACATGCAAAGCAGCATTTGAGGTATAATTATTCCCGTAGTCAAGTTGATTATGTTTCTACAAGGCATGACAATTCTACATGCTTGAATGGAAGAAAGAGTTGATGTGCATATTGTGTTATGTGTAACCATGTTGTTTCAAAATGCTGGAAGAAGATGAAGGCATACGAGAAACAGTTGAAGCGAAGACAACTTGCAAAGAAGGTGCATAATACTTGCACACATTTCTAGAAGAAGGGACACGTTGTTTCCCAATGTTGGACATTGCATCCAACTAATCATCCCAAGCATTTGAGGAAAGAGGATAAAAAAACTGGAGAAAGTGGAACCAAGGATTCCATCATTGATGTGAGAACATATGTTTCACATGAAGAATATTTTCAGCAGCAAAAGTCGCTATGGAAGTGGCTTGGTAAGAAGTGGTTTCACTTCTTGACACAGTAAGACATACATTCATTTGTACATATGAAAATTTCAGTTATGTATGCATGTATTTTCTGTTGTAATCTCACGTTTGTTGAGCCACCTTGGATCGATAATCAAGGAAGTGATGTTCAACTACCTTCTATAAATTTCTCAACAGAAATTTCTGGGTGAGTTCAAGGAAGACAATTCTTGACAGGAGGACAAGAGAATTCAGGAAGGGAAGTGTTGACTACCTTCGAGTTGTGGTTCAAAGGCAGTAAGACATGCAAGGAAAAGTGTATGGAGGCTGAAAAGTGAGGGTGTTGTACTCTCATCTACTAAACAGATCAGGAAATCAGTCTTTTGGGGTCCAAATGATTCCCAATGGGGAGGTGTGATCAGATTTGGATCATGGACCTAAGTGATAGCTCAAAATTCAAACTGTTCGGAAGTGTCCCGAACATGAGCGACCAGATAGATCTCGTCTTCTTGATTCTGGCGCCGTGAACGGTTCGAAAAATCGATACCGTATGAAGAAGTTATCGCGATTTGAAAAGGTCCAGTAAACTGCAAAATTCGCCAGTTTGGTCTATGTGTGTGATAATTCCCTAACATTTATAAGGGGGAATTGTATTTTTTTCATTTAATTATAATTTAATATTTTATATATTTATATATATTTTATAATATAATATATTATATGTTAAAAACATGTTTTATATATTACAGTATATAATACATATATTACTAGATTAGAGGTTTCTATGGTGTAGTTTTTCAGATATAAAACTCGGAATATCCACAGTCGTCATTTTTAGTCTATGTTTCGAGTCTAAATCAAGACTCATCTTCAGGACAACCTGCTAAGAAGAGAGAAGATCAGGGTCAATAAATAGTGGAAAGAAGGGGAATGAAGGGCCAACCAGCTCTTAAATATTTATAAATTAATTAGCTATTTATTTTAGTTTATTCAAAAAAAAAATATTATTTATTTCATTTTTTAATTTTTATTTATTTTATTTTTAAGTTAGTGATATTTAAAAAAAAATGATTTATTATTGTTTATTAAGCTATTCGTAAAATTAGTTTAGTTTGTTAATACTAAATTTTTGAGGAAAATTTTAGGTGGTTATGATAGCATATATTATAATGGGTGAATATAAAAATTTTAATTATTGATTTTAAGGGTTTATTTATTATTATCTTATTAAAAATAATTGCATTAATTTTTTATTTTATTTTTTTAATACTAAAAAAGGAGGGGTGTAAATAATTAAGATGATTGTTACCAAAACTAATGGATACTATTAGGGTTTATTTTAATATATATATTTAAGAGGGTAAGTAAAGGGATGCCCTATATTAATGGGTAAATAAAAATGATCCTAAATATTGAGATAATATGGAGTTTAATATTAATAGTATTCGAGGGGCATATTTATTAATAGTATTAGAGGGGCTAATTAATAGTATTAGAGGGGTTTATTTAATTATGCAGCGCGGCCTAACTAAAAAGTTATATAATAATGGAAGAAAAAGGGGGGGTAAGGCACGATAAGGAGAGTTTTAAATATTAAAAGAGGATAAGAAAGTCAGCAGGTTAGTGGTAGGAAAAGGTGACAGGAGAGGACATAGGGGAGAAAGGAAAAAGTTGGATAGAAAGTAGGGGTATGGTGTGCAGGGCGAAGTATATGAGAGGGATATGACAGGAAAATGAGGAAGGACAATGACAAGCGGGAAGATGGATAAGATGCCGAAAAAAAACAAAGGGGAGGGTAAGTTTATTTGCAAGAAAGAATGTGAATCCAATTCCTGCTAATCTCTAAGCCTCCATCTCTATTGAGGTTGTGATGGTGTTTAATGATTTCCAAGGCTTCACGCACTTTACGCTTAAATTGATGCTTCTCATTGGTAATGACCACTGCATCTTCAAGTCATATGTGGTGATGCGTCTTATTAGAGTGTTCTACCAAAGCTGAGGTTTTGGTTCTTCCTAATCTGATGCCTGCCCCATATTCTTTAAACCTTATTTTGAAGGTCCTAATTGTCTCCCCAATATAGAAATCTCCGCACGAACAATTAATTTTGTAAACCCCTTTTTGCTGGAGGTGGTTGGGGTCATCTTTGACAGATTTCATCCTTTTTTTGATGGTCATTAGAGGTTTGAAGGATGCTCTAATGTTTTTCTTAGCTAGAAATTTGGCGATCTTGTCCGTGACCCCTTGGATATAGGGGAGGTATGCTTTTGTTGTTACAGAATAGTCAGTTGAAATTCTATTATTTTCAGATCTCGCTCTTTGATTAGCTCTGTTGATGTCTCTATTACTGTATCCCAGGTTCATGAACGATCTTCTTAGATGTTCTATTTCTTCCTCAATATGAGTATCGTCTGATATTCTAAAAGCTCTTGTAAAAAGAGTCAACAAAACCCCCATGTTTTGGACAGGGTAGTGGTGTGAATCAGCATGTAGGTAATTGTCAGTATGAGATTTCTTCCTAAATACTTAAATATAATTGAATTTTAATTAAAAAAAACAATAGACCACGCATAAATCTATGAAAACCGTAACAATTTACTTAACCACCAACTAACGGCCACATGGAGTGGTCACATGTCTCTGCAATCCAGCCACAGCAGTAAATGTAACTCCGCCAACGTTTCGGAGTTTATGGTCCAATGTATGTGATCAAATGCGAGTTGGTTAATGTCTCCGCACGGTCAACAAGTTTAAAACCGGAGTTCAAATTGTCATTCCCGTTGTTTCGGAGACTATTCACATGTTACAGTTTGATAACCTGACATCTAAATGTGTGTTACGGTGGATACAAACCACAACATTAAAATTAAGGGCTATCGTGATATCCACTGGAGAATGCGATCACATGCCGCAATTGTGGTAACCTCTCAGCACGGCCAGGCGTTAATGCCGACAACAACTCTGGTTCCACCATATAACTATAGTTGCGGAGTGGGTTCCGCTACAAATTAAATGTGACCACGGGGATTACGGGGGTTGGCATGTGGCCACCCCCTCCCCTAACTTTGACGTTAAAAGATACGGTCTAAACTGGCAGAGAATTAGCGGTAGGGTTCAAAAATTTTGGATTTTTCCAAACTTAATTGGAGTTTAACTTCAGTTCTCCATTTTTAGTGGAGGATTTTTAGGGGTCATTGGACAAAATGAGTTTAGGCTCTATCTTGAGCTAGATTCGACCAATTTTGGAGTTCCAATAGTCAATTTCGATTATCTCATACATTCCAGACTCATTGGTAAGGGTTTTAGAGCCATCAAATGACTTTTGAGAAATATTTTTCTTCAGATAAGTTCTAAGGGCCACCAGAGGCCATCAGCAGTTTGAGGCCTAGCCAGTGCAGCTAGAGGCCTTATTCAGGAATCCAATAGTCAATTTTGGGTGTTTCATATGTTTTGGAACTAATGGTGTGGTTTTAAAATACTGTATATGACTTTTCAAAGTCAATATGCTTTAGAGGAGTTCTAGGGGCCACCAGGGCTAGCATGTGCCAGCAGGAGAATGAGGCCTATCCAGGGCATCCAGTATCCATTCTCAGCAAACCAATAGTCATTTCTGACTACTTTTATATTTCTAAATCCATTGATGGAGTTTTTAGAAGCTTTTTAGGACTTCTGAAATTCAAGATGCTTCAAAGAATTTTTCAGTGAACCTAGAGCGAAGGGGTGCCACTAGGTGTTGGAGGCGTAACTAGGGCAACCAAAGGCCAATTTCTACAAGTGAATAGTATATTATGACTATTTTGGACATTTTGAATCCAATGAAATAATTTTCAGATCCATTTGAATCATTTTTAAGGCCAAACCCAGGGCCATCAGTGGATGGAGGCCTAGATTGGGGAGCCACTGCTCATTTTGAGCAAATGATCAGTCCATTTTGGAGGTCTAATGTGTGTTGGAGACAGTAGGTGACATTCTAGGGATAGAAAAATAATTCTGAGGGAGTTAGTGCCACTTCGAAGGTCAGGGAAGCTTAAGGGCACCGACAGAAGGAGTCAATTCTAATGGGACCTAGATTTGTTTTAGAGTGATGACAACCATGACAAGGGTATAATGGTATTCTAAACCCATTGGTTTAGTTCAGTTAACCATTGAGGTTGATTTTGTAACTTGTAAAGGAAATTTTTCCATAATCCCAAAGAGCCAAGTTAAGATGACAAGAGCTCAAGGAGACGTAACCCACGATATTCAGGTGAAGTCCTAGATTAAATTTGTTGTTATGTGTTAATTTTTATTTGCTGAATTATATGGCTATTACACATGTTTAATATCAGCAAAAACAAATGGTCTTAAAAAACTTAAACAATTAAAAATCATACACCTGTTTCAAGTATAAAATTCTGCAAAAGTCAAGTATAAGCTAGATCTTTTATTTGTTTAACTAAGTGGGAGGTTCTTGAAAAGCATAGCAAGTTATCCAACCCATTTTCAGATCAATAGGTTAATATTAAAATATATGTTTTTATATAGTTGGAGGGTGCCTCCTAGTGGCATTTCCCCTCTTCCCTCTCTAGAGCTTTGATTTGATGTTAGCTTATACGAAAGGGAGTTGTGGCTTTCGCTTTACTTGGTGCAATGAATGTGTTAATGTGAATTCATTAATCATGGAAAAATCCATGATAAGTTTGAACATCATTTAAATAGTATAGGCCACATAGGGAGGTACATGAAAACTCAAACAGAGAATTCTATCATATTTGGAGAGTTGGAGGAAAAAATTGACAATATGTATTGCAAGCTTACCATTCTAGCCAGGGGATTAGCCAAAATTTTCTTCTCTTCCGATGAAGGTCGTGACCAACCAAAGCAGATGCTTGGATATTTTTTCCAATAGTTATTATGACTTACTGTTTTTTTGCTTGGAGCACTAGTAGTGTTTTTTATTTTCTCATGCCATTGCATGTCAAGTTTTGGCACAACTAGCCTGTTTTTAAAAGTTTTTATTTACAATATGATTTAGTTAGACGAGGAATTTTTTTTTCCAAGAAAAAAATCGTAATTTTTAATTATGTATAAGAAAAATTACATGTTGTATCAACAACGTAATCATCTATGCATAGATCATGTAAATACAAAAAAAAATCTAGAGAGCCATATATCATCGAATAACATAAGTGTCTTGTAGAAATAGTAAAAACATATAAGACAAAGATATTTACAGTAATACATTAAATATATCATCGAGTCCAAAAAATTTCAAAAAATTGCAGTCTTCCTAGACTGCCCCCAGACCCTCCATGTCCTCAATGATGGGTCTATGATAATACTGATATTCCTGCTATCCATCCTATTAAAAAATGTGTCATCGACCCCATGCTAGATGCGATGCTTCTTTGGATAATTTGTCAACCACTTGATTCCTCTGCCTGAAAATGTGAGTAATAGATATGAAGTAAAAATAAAATTTAAGAGCCATTACTTCATTGAAAAATGATCTAAGAGTATGAACATGACAGTGAGTAGCATTGTTAAACAAGTTGATAATAATTTTTGAATCCCCAAAAATATGAATCCTGTTGCAACTTTTCTCTCGGGAATAAATGAGGAGGAGTATGAGACTGTTGAGCTTAGAATAGTCGTTTGTTCCTGGACCAAGTCCCATTTTGATTTTGTAGCAGTGTGAATCAGTTTTATAAAGTATGGCACCCCCACCACAGCCAGTCGCATTTGAGGCACCATCAAAATAGGCCCATGGGATGGCTGTGTCAATAATTTCAGTTTGGATGATTCTGTTTTGTGTTTTTGGAGCATCGCTAGGGATGAGATGATAGATGGAGACAATGTTGTTACTGATACTAATACAGTCTGCTGCCTTGCCCAGAAATATCACATGGTTGTGAGCCAACCAAGTTCCCCTTGAAATAAGTAGGGGAATATTACGCTCTTTTGGGCAGTTTACTGCATGCCACCAATTAGTCCAGGCCTCGGGGACTGATATGCCATGCCAATTTAAGGAGGATCCAAAGGACTCCATTGTGATATGCCATATGTGTTTTCTACTTGGACAATTGAGAAAGAGATGATCCACATCCTTGGCTTGAAGATTGCATAAGATGCATTATTTCCCTCTTTGTGAGGTTGTCCTCCGTAGGTGTGCAATTTGAGAGGATGCACCACATGAATATTTTGGCTTTAGGAGGAGCCTTTAATTTCCATAGATGTTTCCACCACCATTGTTTCATCTACGGCTCCTATAACTCGTTTAGTGAGGAATACCCCTCCTTTGGTGTGTATCGACCCCTGGGAGAGATGGCCCATAAGATTTCATCCTCCCACTCAGTGATCCTAGTGTTGGTAGTCATAAGAGCTCTGAGGTATTGATTCCAAATCAGCTGCTAGTTTTCTGGGATATCTAATTCATGAGCTGATTTCCAGGCCTGTGAGGTGCAAGTGGAATTGAATGTGTCAACAATTTGTGAGATGTAATTAAATCCAACATGAGCCAGATGTTGCTTGATACCCAATGGTAATTGATAGGCATTTCCACTCCCCGACCATGCGTCCACTCTGATCTGTTCTCCTATTCTAATTCTCTAGGCAAGTCCTTTTTTTAAGATGTGGATAGATCTGGTAATGACCTTTCATATGATGGATGATCCAGGATATTGTTGTATGTGTCCTCAGATCCACTCCATAGTGGTATGAGGAGCAATGTACTTGTAATAAGTGACCTCTTGCCAAAAAATCCTTGTAGTGATTAGGTACCATCCCATTTTTGCGGCCAAAGCTATTGCAAAAAGGTTGAGGTCTTTAAGTTCCCACCCCCCAAGCCTTTAGGTTTTTCAGTCCTCTTCCAAGCAATCCAAGCATAATTCCTGCCATCCTGCTTACCCATCCAAAGGAACCTCCTGCAAATTTGTTGAATCCTGGTTGTCACTCCTTTGGGGATCTAGGCCAGTGCCATCCAATACACTGGGATGGCTTCTAGAACATATTTTATGAGCACAAGTCTGCCTGATTTTAAGATTCATCTTTGCTGCCGGATGTTGACTCCTTTCTCCTCCTTAGCAATTAACCAGTTCCAATCATTAATGTGATAGTAATTTGGTTTCAGGTGAAATCCAAGGTATATGATACCATCCACCAAATCCTAGCGCTCAAAATGAAAGAGACCAAGGGCATGTCTGCATTCAAGAGAAGAACAACCAACCATGATAATAGTATATTTACTATGATTGGGGTCCATACATGTTGCTTTGTGTTAAATATTTACTAAATTAAGGAAACCATTGTTATCATGTCAAGTACCATCAAGAAATATGAGGACATCATCTACAAATAGCATATGATTCAGTTGAGTGAAATATGATAATTTGACTCCTTTAATGGATCCATCTGCTTTTACTTTTGTCAAGAGGATGGAAAGCCCTTCCATGATTAATAAAAATAGTAAAGGGGAGAGTGGATAGCCTTGCCAAAGACCTCTACATGCATGGAAGAAATCAAAAGCTGCACCATTGATAAGAATACTGAAATATGCATTGGTAATACATCCCATAATCCAATTAGTGAAAAAGGATATAAGTTCTCTCTCAGAAGCTGGCACAATCGTTCTTCCTCTTTGACCGAGAGAGAGGGATTGATATTTAAGGTTCTAGATGGGCCAAATTCTACACTCTTGGTAGGTTCAGGGACTGAGTCAATTGAGCATACCTCAGTCCAAGGATTTCTTCTATATTCTCTCACAAGTTCATCAAGTGGAATGGTAGTGGGGGGTTAGTTCTGAAGGATATGGTCAATGAGGTCATCTTCACCGGGTTTCCCCCCTCTGATAACAATAAATAAGGTACATGTTGGTTATGGTGTTTCATGATACAGTTCATATTATTCTTCATCCTCCAACCACAAAGGTCGATCATGTTCAATAGAAGGTTGAGTAGGAGGTTATAATACCAGTTGTTTTGATAAGGGCCCATTCTTAATGGTCATGTTTCCACCCTACAACTGATATAGGCATCAACAGCGGCCAACCAAGGTCTTCCTAAGATAAGAGGATAACCATTAAACTTGGTTTTGGGTTGAACTACCAGGAAGTCAGGGGGATACTCCAAAGAGTCAATGGAGACCATAACATCCTCAACAACTCCCTCAAGAGATATTGTGGATCTATCTGCAAGTTGCAGCACTATAGTGGTATTTCTCAAAGCTCATTGGAGTTTGAGCTTCAACATGGTTTCTTTAGTCATCACATTAATGGAAGCTTCAATATCAATCAATGTATGAGGGATAATGATACCATTAATCTGTACATCCACTTCCGGACTTCCAGGGTCTAGGTATTTTGGGAAAATCACTCTCCCTATCATCAAATCAGATAATTTACCAACACCATTGTTGGTGGGTGTCTCTCTTCTTTATTCCACTATTTTTGAAGCATTTCTCCTTGATAATATTATTATATATGGGAACATCCTTAATAACCTAGAGAAGGGGTATCTTGACACACAAATTCTTCAATTCTCCCAAAATTTCAGTCTCTTATGGGGTGTGCTAGCTTATATCTCAGGAAAAGGAGGTGGATTTACGTGAGGGGTACTACTTCCTTTTCCTCTTCAATCTCTTCAAGTGGAGATGGTGGATGGTTATCTGGGAGCACTCTCCTATACCTAGGGTTAATCTCATGGATCTCCACAGCATAGGTAGGGTAATATGTCTCTCCACTGTAGACTTGTTGTGTATGTTTTTTATTCAGGTTCATATTAGGTTGAGTAGGCATCTAAGGTTACTTAGGTGGAGCACAATGAGTGAGTTGAGGTTGAGGTTAAGGTGGAGGTATTAAAGCAAGAGGTTGGTTGAGTTGAGGCCTCCACCCTTGTGATGGGTTGCTCCATTGCGGAGGTTGGGGAGAGTATGGCTGAAATGGTTGATTGAAATGTTGAGGATGATATGGAGGAGCATAAGGCCAAGAAGGAGGTGTGGGACATGATGGATGAGTAGAGGAATACCAAGGCTGCAAGGGTGCATTTTGGTTTGAATTGCAGTAAAAATAAGATGCACCTTGCATGCCTTGTTGGTATGGTCGAGGTCCTTGAGGCCTCCTTTGATTTACAAAGCAGATTTTCTCTGGTCCAAATTCCACCCCTTGGTATACAAATTTTAGGCTAGGTAAGGAAGTGAATTTTTCTGTTACATGGTTTTCTTCACAGACTGAGCAGACTTCTATAGCATTCATTGGGAATTCATTCCTAGGGTGTCTTCTAATGCATCTAGGGAAAAATATAACTAGGGATCTCTCTTCCTCCTCTTGTTTCCTTTTGATTTTTATGCTATCCATTTGCAAGGTGAAGGTATGCAAAATTTCAGTCTTGAAACCCTCTAACATGTTCCCTATCTCACTTTTTATGGATGAGGTGGAGGAAGAGGTATTATCCAAGCCTTGGTTACTTCTACCCTTTTTCTAGCTGCCCTAGAATCGTTTATGAGCATAGTTTTGATGTCATCATAGGCCAACTAATAGATATCTCCTCCTGATAACATGTTGAGGGTTTCCAACACTTCCTCCTTGATCCCTTGAAGAATGAATAACTTGAGTGATCCAGGATCAAGTGTGTAGTTGGCCCTCTTGTAGATAAGTTGAAACCTTTCCTCATAGTCTTCTAAAGATTCATGAGGCCCTAGGGTCATCCTAAAGATTTCTTCTTTGGAACTACAATAGTCTTTGTAATTGTTGTTTAAGGACTCTTACATTTAGCCCAAAAACTGATGTTTTCCCCAGGAAAACCCACGAACCAGCGCAAGGTTGCATCCTTTAGGTTAGACGGGAACAATTTCAACTTTTGTTCATCTGAGGAATAGTAATCAGTCCTACAGACAATAGAAAATGAAAACATGAAAGTGTCAAGGTCCTCAGAAGTTAAGCCACGTAAGTGTGGAAGGTTTGAAGGGCTGATTTTTTTCATCTTAGTATCTCCATTAGTTTCTCTGATGGGAAAGACCTCTTGGTTTTTGTTCTGAGCCATAGATTAAACAAGTGAAGTAGGTTCCTCTTCTTCCCTAATAGATTCTTCAAAGTTTTCAGGGTGCTCACCTAGAGTGTATTCTAACTCACAGTCACTGAAGAAGAGTGAAGGTTGATTGTGTTGGGATGTGGGGGTTTTTGGTAGAAAATTTCCTTGGTTTTCCCTACTCTTACGAGGCATGAAAGGAATTTTTTTTTTTTTTTTTTCAATTTTTCAAACTGTATGCAAAAACCAAAAACAATACTTAAGAATAAATAAGCATCTACTTAGACACCTCCCCGACAACGACACCAAAAAGTGGTAAGCCCTGGTATTGCACCAATATTGTTGCAACTCCCAAGGGCTACTCATCTTTACTTATCAACCTGGGGTTCATACAAACTTATAGGTGATAGTGTTATATGCACATCATATGGATTCTACTCATGCCACCCTCAACTAATTCTTCTGATCGTTATTACTTCTAGTCCATTCCTCCTACTTTATTAAAGTGAAACTAGCTAATGTACTGCAAAGAATTGCTTCTAATATATAAAAAATAAAAAAGTGTGTCTATCAAAATTCTACTTGTAATTGGTAGTGAAAGAAAAGAATAAACAATGAATATAATTGTAGAAAAATGAAAATAGGATATGCCAATGATTCATCTAGCTATCTATTCATTTGCAGTAAAGAAACTATTCTATAATCACACACTTCATCAAATCATAAACCAACTTCTATCTACTATTTCATTCAACTTGTAATTGAATGTAAATTGTTGTCATATTCAAGATAATTCTGAAATGAAATAAAACACTAATGCCTACTCTGTTTTTGCAACAAGGAAGGAGATTTGGAGTGGCCTAAGGGTCTATTATGACCATGAATTCAAATATGGGGGTAAAATGAATCCTATTATAGGTTCAAATGGAAAAAAGGAGAAAAATTGGATTGAAAAAGATGACCTACAGGAAGTCCTAAAGTGCTACATAAACAGTACGAGAGGTATATAAGGATTAAAAGGGTGCAAGGAAGGTGTGGAAAGGTGGGAGAAGGTGTGAATAGGTGAGGGAGATGTGACCAACACCTCCATCCAAACTCAAAACCCTTGGAAGGCTTTTTTTTTACTTTGGAGGTCTGCTCACAGTGGTGGTGAAGGTGGTTTCACAAAACAGGGTTTTGGTGGCAGAATTGGAGGTTGGAGAAAAGAAGGAAGAAGTCCAAATGAAATTTATGAAATGGGTCCTTTCCTTGCAATTGTAGATAATCTTGCATCCACTACACGCATTCATGCGTTAATCATTGACAAACTAACATGTTTAAAAGTGGAAAAGATCAGTTGAATAGAAAATCTACTTAACCTATGCTAAAATATGATCTAAGCACAAATACAACTTCTAACTTATAGTAAGGATATGATAAGCATGATAATCACAATATCTAACTTTCAAATAAATTGTAAACAAACTATTTTTGATTTGTGGTTGGAGGTCCTTCTTCTCAAGCTCCCATGAGAGAGGTGAGAAAGAGAGCTTACAAGCACATTTTTGATAGATTGTTTTGTTGCTACTCGAATACAAGGAAACTAAAAAAAGTGATGAAACATAAGATGATAATATAAATACACAAGAGTGACTTAACCAATGGATTGGCACCTAACACAAAAGAATTAGCCCTCTGAGATTAAATCAATGATGGAACAACAACTTATCATTATCATTACATAAAAATATCTAATACATCATATGACAGTAAAAAAAAAACTAAATCCAAACTCAAGAGCTAACTAGCTAAATACAAATTTTTAATACTAATGAGCTCTTGAATATTCTTATTTATGCAAATGGGTAGCTCCCAACAACTCCCTAAAAAGTAGGAATAAGTTCTCCTTGATCTCGAGAACAATGGAGCTTGGCTCCTCATAACTACAACTTTTCTTGGTTGCCTTTGCATTCGAGATGTTGGGAGAGATCTTGGTATGATATTGGCTGATTGAGAGTGTTAACAAGGTGGAAAAACCTCCTACAATATCTCCTTGTTGTCTACTCAGAGCCCTTAGGTGGAAAATATCTCAAAAAAGACTTCATTTCTTGCAATTAAATTAGATTAGGCAACAAGACATGACAAACATTTTTCACCCTTCTCATTAAACATAATATGACAAAAATGTATATAAATGTGAGAGAGAGGTAACTTAATAGACTGAAGTATGGCATTTTAACCCTAAAAATATACCTAATGATGGGCCTCATCATATCACATGAATTTATTGTCATGCATGAATATAATGTTACAAAATAATGCAATTCAGTAAATCACTTCTTGAGTACATGTTTGTTTTGTCTTTTTTATATATTATACCATATTTCTTATATATATTTTACTATAATTCATGTGTTGCAATGCAACTAACACAAGTATACATCTATATGAGAGCAACAAAAAAATACATGTTGCATTGTTCAGAAAAGAAATAAATGTTGCAATGTTAGATTACAAAACTAACATTGAAATATGGCCATGGATAGAAAATGACATGAAACTTATATGAAAACAAATGTCTAGACAATGCAATGAAAAAACCATTGTCACAAGGAAATCAATGTTACATTGTGACAAACAACAAAAATAGATGTTTCATTTTGATGAACAAAAAGCATCATCACAATGTCACATTACATAACTAACATTGCAATATGGTTGAGTAAATAACACAACACGAATATCACATGAAAAAAATGATCACATGCAATGAAAGACATCCAAATGCATATTGTCACAAAAAAATCTTCGCAATGAGTTTAACAAATATTGTTGTGAAATGAAATAAGAAAATAAATAAATAAAATAGCATAAAATGGATATTAAAAATAAAATTTAAAAAAAAAAAAAAAAAACTGGCCAAAAAAATGTTGGATAATTAACACCATCGAAATGCAAAAACAAAAGAAATAAACAAGAATCCAATGAAAGAAACCTTGCTAGCATAATGCTTGTTCTCCCTCAGTATTGCAACAACAATGCTACAACTCCCAACAATCTCAGCTTTAATTGTAAACCTAGGGGTCATACAAACTTAAAAGTGGCAAAAATTATATATGCAATAGGAAATATCTCTTCCTATTGTTGACTTTTATGTAGGTGGAAGTATTGAGATTAAATCTAGTTGTACAAAGACTAGTCTAATTATTCTATACTACAGGAAAAACTGAAATTGTAGGAAATTAAAGACAATAAGAAAACCTAGGATAATTGCAATAGAGGAAGTAAAACTATTCTAACTGCAATGAAGTGAAATCACACCCATTCTATCTTGCAACGAAAGAAAACACACTATTGAAATAAAATCTTGAAAACATTAAACCATAATTATGCAGGAAAGAAACAATTTCTACAGTAGTTCAATTAAAGGCTTATACTCAATCTCTTTACTTCTAAATTCCATTCTCAAGTTTACAAGGGCATAGTAATAAATTAAAAAATAAAAATCATGAGTTGGGTGTAGATTTGAGCAAGTTTTGAAGGCAAGATGCAAACTACTACAAGACTCTCAGTTTTTCTACAAGATACAATCCAACACTGGGGAAATACGTTAAATGCAAGGTTGGAAGAAAAGAAGCTAAGGAGCAGTTGTAAAATGATAAAGTAGACATGCCCAATTTATCACATCAGCTTGTGGCAAGGTTAATCCAACAAGTTGCAAGGTTGTAGGGTTTCTTGTATCTATAAAATAAAGGATTCTGTAGAAACAATAAATAATGAATGATGGAAAAAAATAAACAATAGCAATTAAAGTGAGCCAAATATAGAAATAATAATGCTATTTGAATAATGTAACCATGAAAAATATTATCACCTAATGGTAAGATAATATGCAAGGAAAGACTACTTATAAACCAACTAAATAATCATGCATAAAAGTAATGTCCAAAAGTCATGAACATAAACGATACAAGAAAGATCTTGAGCACCTGGGGTTCACCCTAACCAAAGGAAGCTTGGAACCCTAAATAAAAAAAAAAATAAGAACCAAAATCAAAGATCACTTCCATTAACTGAAAAATTACTTGTACATGGAAAAAGTTGCAAAACTTGAACTGAAAACTTCTCCAAATGATCTATGTTATTATTCTGTTTCTCATACTTGTTCTACTAGGATAATAGAGCCATCTAGTTATACAAAAGGGGTAGGTGGAATCCTCCTTGATGGAAGGACTACTTTCCCTGCAAAATTCCTAAAAATTTGGATCATGTTTCCTGGGTCACCACACAAAAAAATGAAGGAGTAATTATTATCATTAGCTATTCAAGTTGGAAGTATTTTGTAGTAGTGAGTGGTCCCTGTGAATATCTATGGTTGTATCTTTTCAAAATCTATGAAAAATCCCCTTAATATCCTGCACCATAGTCATGTTAGGAACATAAAGCATGAAAAAACTCCTTAACTCTCCTAAAAACTAATTAATCTAAGAAAGTGTTATTAAGTGAAAAAACGAAGGCTTAATGTAACCTTTATGTGCCTGGGAGCGGTTAGATGGGCCTTGTGCTTTAACTATTTGGGAGGCCCATCATACTCCCCTACTAGAACTATTGCTCACCCTTTGAGAAACTTAATCTTCCTCCCCCTTCTACCCTTCTTCATTCACTTCTTTGATAACTTGTTTAACATTCCATGTTGAGCTAGAGGTGGTTGTCTTTATTGGGTGGAAGCATAAATTCTCTTCAATATACTTTCATTCCCTGGAATCTTCTTCCTAAATCTAATGTTCTTGGATCCATAGCAACAGGGGTAGATTGAATATAATCCCAATCCATTAGACTCCAAGACTATGAATAATCCTCTTATATAAAGGAGTCTTGGAAAGTGTAGCTTGTAATCTGTCAAGAGATTGGTTTTCTCTAATTTTCATGTGGTGGGGAATTGTTTTCCATATCCTATAGCAAGATTTTGAGATTTATTCTCCCAAAAATATGAAATTATATTCAAAGTGTAGGATGGCCTCCACTTGCCTTTTCTTGTAAAATTCCACTACTTTAGGTTATTCGTCCATGAATGCATGAGTGGAGGTGAGGATGGATGAAGTTGGGTGTTATGGTATAATCCACAATGATTCTTTCAGTTCCCTATCTAGGGTATGCTTTACCTCTTTTACTCTTAGCTCCTCGTGCCTTAGCCAAGATTATAGGGCCAATAATTGTGCATCTCCCATATATGGGTTCAAGTCCCATATGGTTAAATATCTTAGCATAATGTAGTGAAGGTACAAATCAGTAACCTTGGATTCATCTTCTATATTGCATTATAGTTAGAATTCAATGAATTCCTTGGTATCCTATAGAGAGATGATTCCCTTCTATGTAATCATGTTTATATGAAACTGGAACCATTGTTCTTTCAGGAATAATGGGTAGGCCTTTAAAGTTTTTTTGCAATATATTTCCTCTAGAGAGAGGTGTGCCATCGTACCTAGAGTTGTTTCCAAAGTTACAACTTGAGTGAGCCTTGGTTGTAGAAATCCTTTTGTTTATTGTAAGTGTATTTTAAGATGCTTATTCTCTTTCTCAAGTTTTCCCCTCCTATTTAATTCATCTAGCCTTAGGAGGGAAATTTCTTCTCTCATTCTATTCATCTCATCCTACATTCTATAAATATCATCTACACCTTTGGATTGGCCGATCCTCTTCCATTGGTGAGTCTCTAATTTTTTTTGCTCCACCTTGAGTAATAATTGTAGTACTAGGTGCTCAGGAAGCACTCTTCCTGATGTTCCTACAGCAGGCCAAGAGAAAAAGGAATAAGGTCTCCTTGGGCTTGGTGGTCTAGCTACACTTTCATTTTCCTATGGTTCTGCAGAATTCTCCTGTAATAGGGTAGTTGGTTCCTATAGATGGGAAACCTACCCTTGTAATTGTTCCTACTACATTTTTTCTTCAAGGGGTGCTTGCATTTCTTCCAATTGTGCCTATTTTTCTTATGATGTTTTCTTTGTTACATCATGTAGCCTTTCACTTTATAAATTATAAGTACCCTAAATAGTGATATGGATAGAATAAGGATTGTTAGGTTTGCCACTGTATCTTATCCTAGTGCTTTCCTTCTATTGTACATAATTTAATGAGCAAGTTGACTTGTTTTTGGCTTTGTGAGAGTGTTGAGTCCTGCTAATGTGGCTGCAACTTCCTTCTCTTCTTGTTGAAGAAGTTTGTCTTCTTCTTCTTCTTTTTCTACAAGGTTGGCCACTTCCTTCCCTTTCCTCTTCTTAGTTTAAATCCCTTTGCCTGGGCCTATAGTAAGTCCTATCTATCCGTGATCTATCCATATCCACAAAATCCACCCCAAGGCATGCGATGTTGAATATTTTCTAATGCATATGTGGCTAGAAATCTAATCATGCCATGATGGGACAGGTAATTTTTCTTACCCTCCTTGACCTTGGTGCTCATCTCCATGAGGGATTGGAGGAGGAAGTAAGGGATACTTAACTGTTCATCGGTTGGTAGGTTAGCTTGAAATATAATCTCGTAGAGGAGTCTAAATTGGTAAGTATATATTATCATTAGCCTACCCTCATAAGAAATATATTTGAGAATATGGTAGGTTTCTCATCCCAAGGGCAAGGTAGGATTTCTCTCTTGATCTAATTCTTATCATCATATGGTTGTTCATTCGGGAGGAAGAGTCCTATTTTGGCATTGATAGCTTCGTGCCTTTCTTCTTTACTCCAATGTACCCCCTTTGGGAGAGTGGTGACCCTATTGGTGGATTTTTCATCAACATATATCACCATCCATTTGACTACAATGATTACTTCTCCACCTTCGAGTTGTTATAAGTTCATGGAAAATTCTAAGGCAACTCCATCATCATATCTTATGATATTTTGAAAGAATCCCAACGTTGACAATTTTCTAAGATGACCATAACTTCGGGATTATGATGAATCCTAGTGGTATTAGTTGCCTCTCTTATATTTAATCCACCCCCCATGATGTATTACAAAGTCGTCAGGAGTCTAGTATTCTCTCCAACAAGTTTGGACAATTTTCTAGGCAGGGGAAAATATTGTGCATGTGATGATATACGATTTAGGGTTTGTTGTGCAGCAGGGGATTTTGTCTTTTTTAATTTGAAAAAATGCACAATATTCAACCAAATTTTTAAAAACAACTTATCTCTCCATAATCATATCATGGAGGAAAAAAAATTGAGGAAAAAAACTATTAATTCTTCCTCTGTTAATTCTCACCCTTGGCACAAAAATTATAATGACTAGTAAAGCTTGACCAATTAAGCAACACACCCAATACTAAATGTGAGGAAAACAATAGCAAGAATCTAGAATTATGGTTTCTGGAAAGAAAAATAAACCTCTCCAGTCTTATTGGGGGTCTTTGTGAGTGGTTTCAATAATGTTTTGTAATCCTATATAAAAACCCTCCCTCCTATAATTGTTTGTTCTTTATTCCTGTAGCTAGGAGATTATGGAATTGATACCCTATAGCTCCCTCCTATAGATATGGAAAAATTTTCATGGGATTTTTAACTATTTTTTGTATATAGAACGTTAAATGGGAACAAGTGGCGAACTTCGAGTTGATGACTTGCCTAGGTGGAGATGATCTTGGGTGGTGGATGAGGAAAGCTCAGTGTGCATCATTTAAGCTAGACACACCTACCCCTATTGGCCTTCTTGTAACCCATACTCCCACTTTATCTTGTCATCAATAGGCTACAACATCCACCTTTTCAAAACATCACCACTTTTGTCTCATGAATCCTCCCATACGTGGAATAAATTTTAGACAAAGTGGAGTTTTTTTGTTAAATTGTCTGATACCTATGCTATTTTATCTAGCTATAAACCCATTCTCTTTTTGCACAAAAAATTTTTCCTTATGCTTCAAAGAATTCATAGGGTGAGTGTCAAATATTCCATACCTAATGCTTACCTTTTCATGACGATGGAGGGTTTTTCTTATGTACTTGCAGGTATTTTCAAGGTGCTTTTGGTGAATAGATAGTTGTGTAGTAGCTTACAGGAAATCTTGTAGCTGCTTAGGCCCAATTTTCATATCTATAAGGAGTGATTGCACTAATGTTATTGATATGGAGTTATTGAACCTTTTATGGAGGTTATGGTCTTCTTCAAAAATGTTTGTGTTGCTCTAGAACTTGAACCTGCAATATCTCTATAGGATGCTACAAGACTATTTAGTCTTTGGTAGTAGTCAAAAATTTCCCACTTGATCACTAAAATATCATTTTGAAATGGAAAATAGACTTTTTAATTCATGGAGAAGCAAATTATTCTAATTGAGAGGGTTTTGGTTGTGGTTGTGGTGAATAAAAACAATAAATTGGGCTACTACACGGTTAGAAATGAAAAACCATGAAGGAGAATTTAGAACATGATGCATGGTGATGGAGGAGCTAGAGGTTTGGATGGTCCTAGTGTTTGCCTCTAACTTAGGTGCAAAGGAATTTTTGACATGTAGATTTTTCTTAAAACTGGGTCATCTTGTAGCATTTCAAGGAAGCTTGAAAAAATGTATGTGAAAGAGATGATGATGGAGGCTTGAGATAGTGAGTGATGAAAATATGTGGAGAAAAGTGCAAGAATGTTACATGGAGCCACTTGGAGTGTTGAATTCAATGTGTTGGGTCAAACATGCATATTGAACTTGTTTACCTTGTCTTATTGTTCTTTTTCTATAGTACCTACACATAAGTTAAGGTGAGACAAAAAAATTTCCTTTTTCTTTTTATTTTCCTTATTTTTCTCTTCTTATTAGTTCCTCTCTCTCTCTCTCTCTCCCCCTCTCTCTCTCTCTCTCTACCTGAGGTTTTAATCCAAAGGATTTTCCACAGGTTCCTTGGAGGAGGTTTTCATTTAGGGTTCTTATTTTTTTTCTTTTTTTTTAGATTTATTGGCTTCCTCAGAGTTTTTCAGACCATGGTTCTGCCTCAATTTCTTCAAAGGAGGTTTTCTCTTGAGGTTATTTTTTATTTTTTTTCTTTTTTTCTTTTTTCTCTACTGGCCATAGACTGAATGGATTTGGAGCCTTGATTCTCTCATTAGATTCATTCCCTTGGTTATTGAATTTCTAAAATGGACCTTGGAGAGGGGATTCTTGTAGACTTTCAATCGATATCCATTTACCGAGACTAGAACTTGTTCCTCATACATACTCCTGATTTTTATTAAGCCATTATCATAACACTCTTCAAATAGATAAGGCCCCAACCATATATTCATGAGCTTACCATTGAAGTATTTAAACCTGGATCCCTCCAAGAGATCCAATCACCCTCTTGGAAGGATCTAGTTTTAATGTGCTTGTCATGCCAAACTTTTCTTTGTAGTTGGACTACTTCATTTTTCAATAATACATGCATTTTGTATTCATCCATTGGATTAAATTATTGCAATATTTTAGCATGTGCTTTAGGTAAACCAATATCAAGCTAGGTTATCATTCTCAAGGTGTTGTATTCAAATTCAATGGACAATAAACCTTTCTTATCAAAGGCTAACTCATAGGGGATAAATCTAGTAGTGGTCTGCCAAGTGGTGTTGTAGGCCTAAGTACCCTCAACAATTAGTTCTTCCAAATCCTTTTTTTTTTATGGATTACCTTGCTCAAAGTGCTCTCCAATGCTCTCTTGGTAACCTCCACTTATCCATTTACTTGAGAGTAATATGGAGTATACTTACAATTTCGCATCTTTTGTTGCTTCATTATCCCCTCTATTAGATTATATGTGAACTAGGAACCTTGGCCTATCACCAATTCTCTTGGAAAATCAAACTTAAAGAATATTCTCCCTCAAAAATTCAATCGCTTCTATCATGTTGTTGCTTTAACTACCTTCACTTCATCCCAGTTTGCCAGGTAGTCAGAACACACAATGATGTTCTTCTTTCTTCTATATGGTAGGTCAATGGGACCAATGAAGTCCATGCTTCACTTCTCAAATTGCTTGAAATTCCCTTAACATTGGAGGGGAATTTCATCCTTTTGATTAGGTTTCCTCATCCTTTGAAATTCATCACAATGTGAAGTATATCTTTGGGCATCCTTGTGAGTGGTTGGATACAATTATCTCTCTAGTAGTATTTTGTAGGTTCTCCTCTTTACAACAAAATGGCCCCCACAGGCTCCATCATGGAAATATAAGAGGATGTCATAAACTTCATCCTCCCTCACATGTATTCTCAGAATCTGATCAGGCCCCAACTTGAAGAGGTTTCCCCCAATCCAAGTGTAAGAGGAACTATTTATGACAATATTTATTTTCTCCTTCAAATATAGGTGAGCGGGGAATTTTCCAACCGCTAGAAAATTGGAAATTTCAGTGAACCATGGAGATAGGAGTGATATGGAAAATAGATTTTCATCAAGAAGTTAGTCATATACCACTTCTTCATCTGCAGGAATGGTTATTCTTGATATAAAAATCTGCGACAACATTCTCCTTTCTAGGTTTTTCAATAATAGTCAAGTCAAATTGTTTCAACAATGATAACCACATAATTTTGTGAGCATTCACATCTAGTTTATTCATTAACCATTTGATTGTCAATGCATGGTTAGTGTGCACAAGACATGATATTTGGTGATGTAATGTATGAATTTGTTTAAATATTGTACAACGAAAATAAATTTATTTTTATTTATTTCATAGTTGCTCAGCTTTAGACAAATTTTTTCTATAAAATCAATTGCATAAGAGATTTTACCTTCAACTTTTCCCAGGTTTGCCCCAATTTTCGTGCCTGATGCATATGTATGAATATGGAAGGGTAGGGTCCAATTCGTGCCTATAAGGACAAGTGTTGTCCTTCATTTTTCTTGAATTCCCTTAAATGCTTCTTAACATAAATATGTCCAACAAAACTCAACATCGTTGTCAGTAATTAAAATATAGGAGAAGCAATTTTATGAAAATATGTGATGAATCTTCGATAGTATCTAGCAAGGCCTAGAAAAGTTCTAACATATTTTCTGATTTTAGGACCACAAACATTTTTTTTATGGATCTTTTATTAGGGTCCATTTCAATTCCTTTTGAGGAGAGGAAATTCCCTAATAAAATTCCCTCATTCATCAGAAATGGTAATTTCCATGGATCACGAAGAGGTTCATGTATATACACATTTGCAATACTTTTCTTAGGTTTGAAAGCGCCTCCTAGAAATCATCCCCTTAGGGTGTAAAATCATCCATATATATTTCCACTAAATCATGCAAAAGATCAGAGAATATTCCCATCAAAACCCTTTGGAAAGTGGCAGGGGCATTGCACAAGCCAAATGGAAGAAATATATAAGAAAAAGTCCCCCATGGACATGTGAAGGTAGTTTTTTCTTAATCCTTACGACTGATTTGGATATGGTTGTATCCATTAAATCAATCCAAAATGGAGAAAAACTTTTTCCCAACTAGGAAATCAAGAAATGGTCAATAAAAGGCAAGGGGAAATGATCTTTCCTAGTGGATTTTTTTAGTTCTTTGGAGTTGACACAAATTCTTAATTTTCCATTTTTCTTAGGTAAAATGACTAGGGGAGACACCTATTAACTATATGAGATTGGATTGATGAATCATGCTTCCAACTATTTTTGCAAATCATCTTTTACAATCTCTTTTAGTGTAGGGTTCATTTTCCTTTGTGGTTGGCAAACATATTTATGATCCTCCTTTATGTGTGTGTGTGTGTGCGCGCGTGCGTGAAAAAAATTATTTACTCCTTTTATCTACTTATATTCCCATGAAAACACATCAATATGATGTTTTAAGATAGACAACAGTTGGTTTTCTTGATCAACTAAGAGAAAGAAGTTGATTTTCAAGGTTTTAAAGGATATGATTTCTATTTTTTTCACATTATTTTGCTTAGAACCAATTGTTAAGAAATGTTCTCGTGAACTACCTTGAGAAAAACTAGGCTTCCCTATAGATGATTATTCTTTTAAGCCATTAATATTCATGGGAGTAGGATATTGATTTTGCATAAATTTATCAATGATATTATCTTCATCAATTTTCTTGTTACTAATGGTGGTTTCTAATGTATAGAAAGGGTAGGATGAAGAGAGGAAAGAATCATATTATTCTTCTTCCTCTACCCATGTTGTGAATTCATCCTCAATAATAGGTTGAGCACATTTGTATGATATTCAAAGGACATTCATTCCTAGGATGTATTTTAGTGCATTCAGGATAGAATATGGCTAATACTTTTTCGGCTTCCTCTTGTTTTCTCTTTATATGTAAGGTGTCGATATGGATGGAAAATGGATGTAATATTTTGATATTCATATCCTCTATCATACCTCATATCTCATTTTTATCAATGAATGAGGAGGAAGAGGGACTTACTAGGATTTTGTTTGCTCTACCTATTTTTCTAGCTTCCCTTGAATGATTTTTTAATACCTTTTTTATATCATCGTACCTGAGTTGATATATGTATCCATTGGATAGTAGGTTACGTGTTTCCACCAGTTATTCCCTAGCTCCTTGTAGTAGGACTAACATTAATGATTTTGGATCCAAGGTGCAATTATGCACCCTTATGTAACTCAACTAAAATCTTTCCTCAAAATATTCCAGCGACTCATTTTCTCCTTAGACCACTCTGAAAATATCATCTCTGGTATCCCTTGCTCTACAATATTCGTAGTAATTTTTGTTGAAGGTTTGTTACATTTTATCCCATGTCGCAATGTTGTCTCCATCTAGGCTCCTAAACCATTGAAAGGTTTCATCCTTAAGAGTAGAAGGGAACAATATGATCTTTTGTTGATCAGTTGCATAGTCATAAGTCCCACATACTACAAAAAATTCAAACATGAAAGTTTCATTATCTTCTAAAATCAAGCCATATATAAGTGTGGTAGAACAGATGGACTAATGTTTTTCGTTTATGAGCCATAGTGTTGGTGGGGTGTGAAGGTCTTTCTCCTTTTGAAATCCCCTCAAGGATCCTTGCTTACTCACCAAAAATGGCCTTAAAAGTCCTTGTGGATAGGGTAGGAGGCTCATAGTTATCCAAGAGAGGCTATTTTCTTGTGGAAGTGGGGGTTTTTGTAATAATTTTCATGTTTTGTCTTGAACTCTTCAAGGCATAAAAGAAAGATTGATAATTTTTTTGTCTGTATTTTTTTGAAAAGAAGATGTTAATATAATTTTTATTTTTGCAATAGATGAAATTAAGGAAAGATCATGTTAACTAATGAAAAATATAGCACATATTTTGACACCTCCTTCGATATGATGCCAAAAATTGATGGACCTCAGTGTTGCAACAACAATGTTGCAACTCCCAAGGGTCTCAACTTTAATTGTAAACCTAGGGTTCGTAAAAACTTAGTATGGTTTCGAACCATATGTGCAGTGGGCACTATCTCTTCCTTTTGTGTACTTTTATGTAGGTGGAAGTAATGAGATGAAATATTGTTGTACATAAACCAATCTAATTATTCTATGTTATATAAAAAAATGAAATTGAAAGAAATGAAAGACAACAAGCAAAGCTAGGCTAATTGTAATAGAGGAAGGAAAATTATTCTAACTACAATGAAGTGAAAGAACACCTATTATATCTTGCAAGGAAATAAAATACAATACTAAAATAAAATCTTGCAAACAATAAACCTTTTTTATTTAGGAAAGAAGAAATTTATACAATAATTTAAGGCATATAATTAATCTCTGTACTTCCAAATTCCATTCTCATGGTTCCAAGTGCGTTGAAATACATCAAACAAGGTAAATCATGAGTTGGGAGAAGATTTGAGCTAGTTTTAAGGGAAAGTTGCAAGCTGCTACAAGAGTCCCTATTTTGCTACAAGAGACAGTCCAATGAGTATGGGAGTATCCCAAAAGCAAGGTTGGAAAGAAAATAATTTAAGGATGGGATATAAAATGATAAAGAACACATATCCAAGTCATCACATCATCATGTGGCAAGTTAATCCAACAAGGTGAAAATTTGTAGGGTTTCTTGTAGCTGCAAAACAAGGGACTGTACAACAACGATGAACAATGAATGATGGAAAACAAATTAAAAAAAACATTTAAATTGAACCAAAATAATAATTATTATTATATTTTAACAATATAATCATGACAAATTTTATCACCTAATACTAATATAATATGCAAGAAAGGATTGCTCATAAACTAGCCAAATAACGATGCATAAAAGTAATGTCCAAAAATCATGAACATAAATGTTACAATATGGATCTTTATCATCTGGGGTGGGACCTAACCCAAGGAAGCTCATAACCATTAATAAAAATCAAGACTAATATCTTAAATCAAAGATCACTTCCATTAACCAAAAAATTTCTTATACATGCAAAGAGTTGCAAAACTTGAACTCTAAAATTCTCCTAATTCTCTATGTTTTCATTATGTTTCTCCTAATTGTTCTACTAGGATACACAGTACCTCTATTTATACAAAATTCTTAGGGTAAATCTTCCTTGAAGGGAGGACTTCCTTCCCTCCAAAATTAATAAAAAATGGATTGTGTTTCCTGGGTCACCATGCAGTAGCGAGAAGGAGTATTTATTATCCTCAACCAACTGAGTTGGAAGTCTTCTATAGTAAGGAGTAGGCTCCACAAATATATATGGTTTGATCTCCTAGAAATATATGCAAAATCCCCTTAATATCCTACACAATTGTCATGTTAGGCACATAAAGAATGAAAAATATCCTTGACTCTCCTAAGAACTGATTAACCTAGAAAAGTGTTATCAAGTGTAAAAAGGAAGGTTTAATGAAGCCTTCATGTGCATAGGAGTGGTTAGATGGGCCTTATGTTTTACCTATTTTTTAGGCCCATCAATGCTATGCACTATAAAAGCAATGTAAACATTAAGAAAAATTATCAATCATCATCAACATGTTCAACTATGTTCTAGATGGATAGACATAGACAATCATGGTCAACCATGGTCTTCCATAATAAACATGGCCAACTATAAACAACCATGGCTATCCATGTTCTACTATTTTTAACCATGATTAACATGATCAAACAAATTCAACCATAGGAAACATCTTCAACCTGGGTCACATATAGCCATGATACTCTATGATAGATAACTTTAGTTTAATGTGGACATCATCATCTACATGCTCACATTGTCAACATGGTCAAACGTGGAGCCAACTTTCAACATGGGTATCATAAGAAACCATGGATGACCACATCCATGAGAACATGTTTATTTGGTCTCCTTTATATATATCCTACCACATTTTTTATATATATTTTACTATGAATCATTTGTTTCAATGCAATAAACACGAATCTATGTATATATGAGAGCAACAAAACATCCATGTCACATTGTGCTGATACAAAATTATTGTTGCAATGTTACATTACAAATCAAACATCGAATGTGGTTGTGCAAAATAAATGACGTGAAATTGCTATGAAAATTCATCTTAGGACAGTGTATTTTAACAAAGAAAAACAATCGTCACATTATAAAAAACAAACCAGTGTCATATTATGAAAAAATGAAAAAATAGATGTCAAATTTTGATGATAAAAAATGACATAACATTGTCACATTATAGAACTAACATCACAAAGTAAAATTAAAAAAACATGGAATGATATATATGACGTTATATTGTAATTAAATATATTGAATGGAACGTCATTGTGACAAAAAAAAACTTTTGCAATAATT
Organism: Pinus albicaulis; assembly: GCA_034641835.2. Classification (NCBI taxonomy): domain Eukaryota; kingdom Viridiplantae; phylum Streptophyta; class Pinopsida; order Pinales; family Pinaceae; genus Pinus; species Pinus albicaulis. The sequence continues at coordinate 228,541,755 of CM076581.1, read as the reverse complement.
TGGTTGTGCAAAAAGAATGACATGAAATTTCTATGAAAACAAATGTGAGGACAATGCGATTAAAAAAAAACATCGTGACATTGTAACAAACAAACCAATGTTACGTTGTGATAAACAACAAAAAGAGACACATTTTAATGATTAAAAATCATCATGAAAATGTCACATTACAAAATTAGCATCACGGTGTAAAATGACATGAATATGGTATGAAAAAATGAAGTCACAATGTGACGAAAGACATATAATGGCACATTATAATAGAAAAAGAAATATCTTCACAATGGGTTTAACAATTATTATTGAAATTTTCAATAAGAAAATAATATGAAATGACATAAAATGTGAAAAAAAGAGTTAGATAAGTAACACCATCAAAATGTGAAAACAAAAACAAAAAAAAACCAATGTCGACCTTAGGAAAAACAGAAAACCATCATCAAGATGTTAAACCATGTTGAAGATGGCTAGCCATATTCAATAATGGTCAACCTTACTCCATCATGATGAACATGGCCAACTATAGACAACTATGGCTAGCCATGGTCTACAATTTTAACAATGATTAACATGGTCGAGCATATTTAACCATAGGTAGCATCTTCAACCATGGTCAACCATAGTGAAAGATACTCTATGATAGACAACGTTTGTTTAATTTGGACATTATGGTCTACATGCTCAACATTGTCAACATGGTTAACCATTTTCACCCATATTCAACATGGGCATCATGGGAAACCATGGATGTCCACATCCATGAACAATTGTTTCTTAAATATTTTTATATATATTCTACCATATTCCTTATATATATTTTACTATAAAACATTTTTTGCAATGTAATGAACACAAATCTACATCTATATGAAAGCAACAAAAAATACATGTCAAATTCTACTAATAAAAAATAATATTTGGAATTGTGACTTTACAAAGAAAACATCGAAATGTGGTAGTGAAAAAAATGAGTTCAAAAGGCTATGAAAACAAATTTCAAGACAATGTGATAAAAAAAATTAAAAAAAAAACCATCATCACATTGTCACCAACAAACCAATGTCACATTGTGACAAACAAAAAAAATAGATGTCCCAGTTTCGTGATAAAAAACATCATCGCAATGTCTCGTGTAGAACTAATATTGCAATGTAAAATGACATGAACAGGGTATGAAAAAATGATGTCAAACTGTGACAAAATAAATCGAATGGCACATTGTGACAAACAATTTTCCTAGTGGCAATGGGTTTAACAAATAGTGTTGACAAAATAAAGAATAAAAGAATAAGAAATGGCATAAAATGGGAAAAAAAATCAAGAAAAAAGGTGATGCACAAGTAACATTATTGAAATGCAAAAACAAAACATAAAAACATAAAAACCTCGATGCCATAATGCTATGTTATTAAAATCCAAGGTCAAACATGGGAAAAATTATCAACCATTATCAACATTTTCAATCATGTTCAACATGGCTAGTCATATCCAATCACGTTGAACCATAGTCCACCATGGCGAGCATCACCAACTATAGTCAACCACAGCTAGCCATGGTCTACGATTTATGCCCATGCTTAACATGGTCAACCATGGTCAACCACATTCAATGATAGGAAACATGTTCAACCATTCGTAGACGACTTTATTTTAATGTGAACATCATGGTCATGACATGGTCAACATTCTCAACATGATTCGACATGGTCACCCATATTCAACATGGGTATCATAAGTGTTGGGTACAAAGAATAAACTCTTTTTATCAACCTTTTATAAAAAAAAATCCCTATCCTATGTCTAGAAGCCTATCATATTCATCATCTTACACTTCAATACTATCATTTTAGAATACATCATGTCTTAAGTTATAAAGGGTTACAGTCAGAGGGATTTAATGTAAAACTATCTACTTTCTATAAGTTTCATATATTATTTTAAGAAAATTAGTTTAAATGTTGTAGCTATAGAAATAGAACCATTATGTAGCCATCTTTTAATTATGTAGCTAAGTCATAAGTTTATATAGTTATGGGAATGGTACAATGGAAGTTTGGATTAAAGGACATGGAAAACAATAATCCTAATCTCATCCACCTGTCATACCTAACCTAACATCTTCCATGTTAACAAGGGAGCGAGTCAAAGTTACAACTAGGTAGTGGCAGTGTAATTCAAGGTTGTGGAAAAGTACATGATTCAGAACAAAGATTCTTGGAGCAAGACTATGGATTGATTAACATTACGTATGATAAATTCATGTGTGTAAACAATGAATTTCTCACATAAGTTAGCAGCTTCATTTAAATGGATACACAAGATCTAAATCAGAATTAAGTTATTCTAAAATCCTGCATAAAATATCTCAATGATATTTGTTCTAAATCATATAAATATCCATCGCCTGATGGACACAGAAAATATAGTTATTGGGAAATATTTTGATAATATAATTATTGTATGTTGTTATCTTAATATCTCTTTGTGGTGCACTAATGGTTTTTAAATGAAATAGTGTTGTAGTAGCTTACATCACTTAAGACTATCTTCACAACATGCAACCAAGTTGGGAAGGCCCCCTATATGAGGGAAGTATGTTTATCTTTATTTCATTTCATTTATCTATATTTAGTTTATTTGTACAATTAGTTAACTTATTTTTACCTATTTTACATTGCTTTAGTTTGTTGATAAATTTCCTTCATTTTGTTTTTCTCACAGTTTGGTTACTATTTGGTGTGCTTATAGTTCGATTGTCAAAACAATGTAGGATATTCATATGAACCATCTGATTGAATAGAGATATGTTCATCTTAAATTATAGAAAATTAAACTTTTTAATTAGTTTATAACAAATCTTTACATGGTTTTGAGGGTTTGAAAATGTCCACAACCATGATTGTGTTGAATTAGTTAACTTGCAATTGTTTTTCATAGATTATAATTTTCTTCCATGATGCATTTTAATAGATAAATTTAGAGACCAAGCCTTACATATACTTTGTGTTACACTTCACAATTCTACCAACTCGCATTGATGATTTAAATGTAACAAAATTCTTGTACAATTGAATATACCAACAAGTTTTTGCACCAATGTCGAGGAAGTGTACATAGGATTTAGTTTTCAATTTAGACATAAAATTAGTTGCATAAATAAAGCATGAAAATGTAGGGTGCATGAATAGGGAACAACATTATAGAGGTAGATTTATTATAGGTAGAAACACTTTAACATTTTTTCCACCTACCACCCCAACTAGTTCAACACGTGGTACAGTAAGAGCCACAACATCATACACATCACGCATCCCCAAATTTTTGCATAGAAGAAGGTATCCAAAAGAAACTGAAATAACTCAAAAAAAATAAGAATATTCAATGCAAGAAGTTCTTTTCTACTCACAGTCAATAGGAGAGGTACTTAGTGGGAATCAGTTGGAGATACCAATTGAAGAGACTATAACATAGGATAGTTCATTTGAAGATTTACCATTTCAAGAACAACCCAACAATCTAGTTGAAGAACCTCCATATTTCCGTGCATCAAAATCATCAATGGATGAAAATATATGAGAAGGGACATGAGAAAAGAGACCTGACACCGGCACATAAGCTAGAACTAGAATCAGGACATGAGGTGGGGGAATTGGAAAAAGAATACAAGTACATCATGAAGAAAAAGGAGAAGAAGAATTTGACTTCCGCATTTGGGATCCAACACCTATTGTAAACATGAAAAACTTTTCACCCTCTACGCTACCAAACTTTCATGTATTAAAAACAAAGGATCTTCAAGTTTTTTCTCTTTAAATTTGAGGTATTGTGTCAAAGCTATGATTACTCATTAGATGCTCAAAAATGAAATTAAATTTAAGCTACTATTTAAGATGGTGCTTTACGCTAGTACTTGGGATTCAGACCAAATTATGTCATATCTTGGAATGAAATGAGTCAACTTTGGGTCAAAAATTATAAACACTATTGTGTAGATCGTGATCTCAAATAGAAAAATTTTAAATTGAATTAAAAGGAATATGAATCCCTCAAGGATTATGTAGAAATAATTTCATATAATGTCAAAAGAGCCAAACAACATAGTTTAGGTCTTGATAATTTAAAAATAATTTTACTCAGAGGTATTAGAGATGAGTGGATTAATATTTTGAATCTAATGGGAAAAGGTGACATATCTCAACTACGTTTTGTAAATATTTGTGAATTATGTAAGCATATTTCAAGAGGAATATCCAAATATGGTAAGGGTCCCAGATATCCAAAAGTCTCTAGGATAACTACACAACAATTTATGGAGTAAGTAGGGTTGAATTGGGTAATTTACTTGAAAATTTTTAAACTAGTATTCTTGGTACACTTAGTGAGAAATTAGATATATTAAAAATACATAACAAGCAAAAAGTAGAAAAGGCAGCCTTATCAATCTTTTGTTCTAGATGTAGAAAAAATAATACTTTGCATGAATGTCCATTAGATAACATTGAAATCAATGTTATATGTGTTGAGAATCATAAGAAAAAATATTATGCATCCTTACCAAGACTAAAGACATTATATCAAGAGGAAAATGGACCAAATGATGCTATAGAGAAACTTCACTATCTCACACAAGGAATACCTTAGCAATCACAACAACCAAGTATTACCCAAGATCCTACACAAAAATTTAATTCATATCAGCAATATTCACAATATAATTGGAATACCCCTTTACCGTGAAAGCATATCCACCACAAAACCAAAACCAACCTTAGAAACAAGGTTGGCAAGGGAATTATTCTGGAGGTTTGCTAAATTTTCCTCAGTATGCACACCAATATTCCTAAAATCCACAATATCCACCATATTTTCCACAACCTTAGTAATATTATCAACCTCCTCATCCAATACGAAAAACAAAACCACAATAGTTACAATTTCCCTCCAAACAAATTGTTCAAAGACCTAAACAACTACTGACACAACTCATTATGAATCTAAACAATAAAGTAGCTCAGCCTACTCACAACACTAAGCTACGAAACTTTCCAACTTACATGATTACCCCTTTTGATATAAACAACATTCATCATAGATCAGGAAGGGTACTTAATAAAGAATTCATTTTCATCATTAAAGAGCACGATGAGGAAAAAATTCACAATATAATAAAATATTACGCAACAATAAAACGAACTTCCTCTATTCGTCTAACAGATCGGCCTTATACATCTAAAGATCGTCCATTTCCAGAAATATTACATTCGGAGAAACTATTAGATGTAGGAAAAAAATTAATACCATCTAATTTTGAAATGTTGGATGAATTAAGGGATGTTTGCATTCTTATACCTTTACTTCAAGAAATAAAATGTATTCATATTTATTCTAAAAAAGTAAAGTAATTATGCATAAACAAACCCGGAAGAAAATGGAAAGAACCACATAAATTGCATCTTATTGGTAGCTTTGCATATATAATGACGGAGAAAACGTATATGGAAAAATATCTTGAACCAAGAAGTCCTATTGTAATAATTCACATCAATAATGTACCAATTCCAAATACACTCATAGATTTAGGAGCAACAATAAATTTAATGCCAAAAGGGATAATGGATGAACTAAAATTGAACAATCTTCGTTATACGCCATCTGTCTTGGAATTCGAAAATATATCTACTATTAAACTAGAAGGTGTATTAGAGGACGTTAACAGTTCATTTTAATCATGGGAGTACCCATATGATTTCATTGTTTTAATACATAAAACCAACTTGGCAAGCCATCCAATAATTTTAGGAAGGCCATGGTTAGCCATGATCGATGCATTTACTAGTTGTTGATTTAGTGATATGACTATTTTTAATTGCACTGCTACATATAAATTTACATTATATCCTCATGCATGAAAAATTATTGAATCAGAATATATTGAATGGATTGATGATACAAATTATGATGAAATAGTGCAACCTGTATTAACAATTTCACAAGCCATGACCTTAAAACAAGATATTGAAGAAATTCAAATTACAAATTTCATTAATAATTATGACTTTCATTAACATCTTTGGGGGCAAGTTTGTTATACTCATACTTTAGACAAAAATATATAGGAAAATTACACTATAGAGAATATTTTATCATGGGGTTTCATGTTATCACTTAATTCCTTTATTGAATATAATAGTATTTCATTAGAGGTTGCTCTAGGAAAATATTTAAATATTAATTCTAATCTAGAAAATATAAGCAATTACATCTAATACAAATCTTGCAAAAACATATTATTGCATTTGCATGGGAATACACTGATATGCCGTGAGGGGAATTATGAGGTCAAATATGAGCTTCAAAACAAAAAATATACTAAAAAAATTAACTTTTAAAGAACCAATAGGATTCAATATGATGATGTTATCCTCAAGGGAAAATATTTTTGACGGAAAGGAAGAAAACTATTTTTTATAATTGTATTTTTGACTTATCTCCTTATAGGATTACTCAAATTCCATGGGTAGACACCCTTTGGACTAAATTTAAATTCTAAATCCATCAAGTACCCACTTTTGCATACTTCTAGGTAGACCCACATCGAGAAAAGTCGAAAATACATGAAAAAGGTGTGTTCAACAATTTTTTTCATGTCGTTCAATTTTTCTCAATGTGGGTCTACTCATGAACAAGTTTTTTCATGTATTTTCATTTTTTCTCGATGTGGGTCTACTTAGAAGTATACAGAGTGGGTACTCGTTGGATGTCGAATTTAAATCCACATCCAATGGGTGTCTACACTAACATTTGAGTAAATATATAAAGGGATAATCCAAAAATACAATAAAAATGTAGTTTCCTTTAAAAAATCACAACTCTTATTTTATTATTTTAACTATTATTTTATTATTTTCCTTAGGATTCCCATTTTAGACCACAAAATTTCCCTAATGTGAGGTATAAATCCTAATACATTTATGCATCACATTTATATACAAGATAATTTTAGGCCTATCAAGAAACCTCAAAGGTACTGCATGAATCCTATGTTACAAGAAATTGTAAAATAGGAATTACAAAAGTTGTTAAATGTAAATTTCATATCCAATTTCCAAGAGCTAGTGGATATCACCATCTATAATTATGCCTAAAAGGAATAATAAGTGGCAAGTCTGCATAGAATATTGAGAATTGAACAAATCTATTTTGAAAGATCTTTTCCCTCCTCCCTTCATCGATTAAGTTTTAGATACATTAGCAGGAAAGAAGTATTTCTCTTTTCTTGATGGTTTTAGTTGATACAATCAAATAAATATTGGATTAGAAGATAAATATAAGACCTTTCCATGGGGAACTTATGCTTACAAAGTATTGCCCTTTGGATTGTGTAATTCTCTTTCTACCTTTCAACGATTTGTTTTAGATATTTTCTCTAACATGATTCATGATTTCATATAAGTGTACATTGATGATTTTATAGTCTATGGTAATGCTTGTGTAGAAGCGTTGGAAATTTGGGAAAATAATATTTGTATATGTCAAGAAACTAATTTATCTTTAAGTCATGAAAAATTCCATATGTTATTTAACGAAGGAATTTATTTGGGGCGTAATATTTCAGGTGTAGGGATTCAAGGTGATTCAACAAAGATTGAAGTTATTACTAAACTCTCAGTACCTAAAACTCAAAAAAAAGTAAGATGTTTTCTTAGACATGTTGGATATTATAGAATATTTATAGAAAAAATTACAAAAATAGCCTCGCCACTCTTTAAATTTTATGTTAAAGATAGTGAATTTAATTGGAATCCTTCATGTCAACTTTCTTTTGACACTTTGAAACAAAATATTTCTAATGCAACTATTTTAAGGGGACCAATTTGGTATTTTCTATTTCACATTTCCATTGATGCTTCTGATAGTGCTTTATGACTCATCTTAGGACATAAAGAGCATCAAACTCCTTATTCTATTTATTATTTAATAAAAAATTGACTCATGAAGAGTTAAATTATACAATAATATAAATGGATTTTCTTGCAGTTTTTCATGCCATTAATAAGTTCAAACATTATATTACTGGGTATGAAAACCTTTTTCATACCAATCATTCTACCATTTGATATCTAATGAATAAACCTATAATTAATAATAGAGTTACTAGATGGCTCTTGTTGTTACATTAATTCAATATTACCATATTCGATTAACCTAGAAATGAAAATATTATTGTTAATTTTGTTAATGGGTCGTTGGTCTAAATAGATGAGATTCCTCTACAACCACAAGTACCCATAGAGCCATTTGAAAATTTGGCTCTAGGTTTTGCAGGACCAATAGCTCCAACGTCTAAGAAAAAAAGGTATATTATTGTTTGTACTAATTGTGTTACAAAATGGGTAGAAGCTAAATCTTTAGTTTATTCCACTGAAAATGCTTTTGTTAATTTTCTATATAAGGACATATTTAATCATTTTTGTGTGCCAAGAGAAATTGTTAAAGATCAGGATGCTTAGTTTACATCCAAATTGGTCCAGAAGATTGTGGAGAAGTATAAGATAAAAAACCGAAAGTGTTATTCATATCATCCACAACTCAATGGACAAGTGAAAACAACCAACAAGTTTCTTGAAGTTCTTATGACCAAAACACTACAATTGCATCACAAAGATTGGGTAGAAAATATTCTAGAATCACTTTTGACATACCAGATAACATGGAAGAATGTTATAGGACATACACGTTTTGATCTTATACATGGAAAGCATGTTTTTCTTCCCATAGAATTTCAAATCAAAACTTACAAAAAAGAAACAAGATTGGGATTTGATCTCTCATGGGCACAAAACAAAGTTTGGCTCGGATTATTAATGAACTAGATAGGATTCGTCAAGGTGAAATTCAGATAATTAATGTCATCCAACAAAAAAGGACCAAATGGAATGATAAATTCATCAAATTTAATAAATTCAAACCAAGTGATTAGTAGCTCTTATTTGATTCTCGATTTAAAGATTTTTAAGGGAAGCTCCAAACACAATGGTTAGGGTCATATAAAATTGATAAATTTCACCAAAATGGATCGGTAAAAGTCAAAACTATTGATGAGGAAAGTATTTATTTTTTTGTTAATGAGCATAGATTAAAATTATATCAAAAGACTAGTGTTAACATTGGAAAATCATATGGGAAAAATACATTAAAAATGTAAAGCAGAAGGTACAAATAAATGTTTCCAGATAAAGAATGCATTAGGAAGAGCCAAAAAAAAAAAAATCTTCCTAAGGTCAAAGGACAAATCTGTGGACAGCACACAGGAAACAAAGGCTTTTTGCACACATTGTGGCTTTTTCTTCGATAGTCATGCATACTGCGACTATCCCTTTGATAGCCAAACAATATTAGGTATGACAGAATTTCACCATCCGGGACCACTTGACAGGCTTGGATAAAAATATCCTCACTCAACCTAACCAAGTACGGTCGTCTTTGAGCCACCTTGAGGCCTTAATGCAACACACAAAGGAATCATACCTCCACTCTTGTGTCATCATCCGTATTAGGCAAAGAGAAGGAGGGAGAATTTGAAAATGGTCTATAAAAGTTAGCCTTTGGAAGAAGAATAGGAGACACATTGTTATGCTGGCCAAATTTATCCATAGAAAACCAGCTTGTGTAGTCTAGCAGCAAAGGAATTGGAAGGACTCAATCGTTGGTCACCCAACATCTCAGTCCCAGAGAGAGGAGTTCACCACATGTTCGTCGATCTACCATCCTTTGAGGGGGAAGAGAATCTTGTTGAAAACTTGAGGGGAAGAGACATCCTTTTCTTGGATATTTGAGCTCCATAGCTCAAGGGATCCACTACAAGAGATTTATCATTCTATCTTATATCACCACCAACACCTAATAAAAGGAGAAGCTCTCCATTTTGAGTTATTAGTGTGTTTTCTATATCAAGCATGTATCTTTTGCATGTTGTTTTGCTTTTGTTTTATTGTTTATGTAGTATTTTATGTTTCCTTTATAACCTAGCTTATTACATGTTGAACTTGTTCCACTAACGTTTGACAAACCATTTTGGCCTGTGATGCTTATGTAGGTAAGAAGCCTGCCTACTAAGAAAATTGTATTTTGTAAGCCCATGCACCAAATACAATACCACAAGAATGGTGACTCCACTGGATTATTTATTTTTAGTTAATGGTTGTTGATGCAGGTCCTTCTTCCTGCTCAGTTTGTTGCAAATCACCCCTGCATCCTCTCAACATCTCCAGTCACACTCAGTGAGAATTTTTGCACAACAAGGGAGAGAATTTTTTGCATTCTACCCAACTGCACGCATTCTGCTCTGACAGACGTGTGCTCCACGTCTGTGGGAAGATAACCCGCGTGGTAGGCCAACAAGCTAATTTTTGCTTGCTTTTTGCCATTTTTTCAGTTTTAAAGTGCTTGGAAACCCATAAAAAAATTTCCATCACTATGTTATTGTATTTCATGACTGATTAGGACTCTTACTTGCTATAATTTAGCTTAGCAACTAAGTAGTTATAATTTTAGTTTTTTATTTTTGCAAATCATAAATAGTTTAAGTAGGAAAAAGTAAGTGGCCTTGAATCCACATATGTTGTCCGAACAAATGATTTGCTGATAAAAGATACAAAACACATAGTGTAATTAGCATAAACGTAAGTGGCCCATATTTCCACAGATATTTAGCTAATTCAAGTTTTTCCAAATTTTTCATTAGATTAATTCAATTTTGCATTAGGAATTGGGACTAGGACCAAATTGTCACAAAGAAAGCAAGTAATCTTTGCCACTCTTGCACCTCATAGTGAGCCTGGGTATGCACATGAAAACTTTCCTACGACAAGTTTACATCTCCATAAAGTGCAAATATAGTCTAACTAGGTAAGGTGTAAGCGGCCCATAATCTATACATCATTTTTTTGCAAGGAACAATCACACATAGGGTAATTAGAAAAGGATTGTAAAGGATCGGCACATATCCACATCTCATAACACTTTTGATTGTACACTCCAAAGCACACACAAAGCATCGGTAAGCATTGGACCAAAAGGCACCCAGTGTGTTGGGACCTTTATCCTCTTCTTACAGTTACTTCACCAAAGCGCACCCTAAGAAAAATTGAGACTCTCTAAAAATAATCATCAACCAAACTCACTAAATTCTCCCCTCAGGGGCCACAAAAGAAATTATAGTTCAGGTTAGGACCATCGGGGGTAGGCATCCAATAAGCTGTCGTGGTCATAACACATTTTGAAACATAAATGTTGACATTTTAGGGAGCTTCAAATTCATTTATCCGCCCCACAGAACGAATACCAGAGCGTTACCAGAGACCCATTTCAAAGGAGGTTCAACTTAGGCCTAGTGCATGCGATACTTTTTGGGGCTACCTGACCCATCTAGTGCTCGATACTGGTAGTTGATTACCAAGAAGTTCAAGAATGGAATTCTCATGTGGGATGAAGGTACTTTAGTGGCCAAAACTAGGGCATCCTTCTCTATAGGTGACGGTGCAGGAAACACTTGATCCTCATACCATTACCTTGGTCGATTCTTCAACTAATGGAAGGCGTCACCAGTTCTTTCGGGACGTTAGCCCCAACACCCATAAGAAGATAACTTTTCAAGGCTCTGTTACATTGAGAGTGTAAGGACGAGTAGGTCTATATAGGCTTTTGAGTATCATATGTAAAACAAACAAAACCACATTTTTTTCTTTATTGATCACATAAATTTGAATTAAAGAAAAAATTACCTATTATTTTTTCGCTTTGTTTTATGCATGTGATCATATTTTCTTTTATAAAAACCTTCCTTCTTCCAACAAACCTAAAATATCACCAAGATTAAGCTAGTTGACACTATAACGGACATAACAGGACCCCGTCGATCTAGGCATTTCTTGGACCTCCCCTCATTAGAGGGAGGAGTGTCAAGTATCCTGCCATTTAGGCGTCGAGGAAGACACGCTTCCACCATTATCGGTTCATCCTTTATCGGGGAATCTGTGATTGGAAACCCCCAAGGGTCACCCAACACCACACCAGTGGAAACCCCAGCAGGATCACCACACTCAACCCCTCCTACAACCCCCAGAGTGTAGAGGAGCGCTGCCCCTTCAGGGAATTAGTGAAACATCCATCAAGGCATGCTACCGGGTAATATTCCTCAAGCACCTTCCCTAAACCATCACATTCAGGTACCTATGTTTCCACAGTATACAATGGAATTCAATACATAGTTTCCCTTCTTAGCATCACTTAATATTCTAGATATAACGAAGTTAACTAATTATTCCATTTCTCATGGCCTTAATTGGCCTCCCATGCCCATGAAGCTCCCTTTGGATATACCAAAATTTGAAGGGAAGCAAGTGGAAGACCCAGGAAATCATATTATGACTTTCCACCTATCGTGTTTGTCTAATAGTATCATTGATGATATCATTATACTAATAATTTTTCAACGCACCCTAATAGGACCTACGATGAAAGGGTATGTTGAGCAGCCTTCTGCTTCTCATGGAACCTTTAGCGCCCTCACCACCATGTTCCTCACCTATTTTCAGCTCCTCGTTCATCATGATTTAGGAATGGAACTGCTGACACATTTTAGGCAAACACCAGTCGTCCATATACTGGACCATCTCCACGAATGGTGACGACACCGTAGTTTGGGTAAAGCCAAACTCGACAATAGAGTGTTGTTGGAATTATTTTTTAAAACTCTCACAACTGATATTTCAAAAGACATGGCGACGCAGAAACCTACCTCTAAGGAGGACACCATTAGCAAGGCCCAACAACTTGAACTTATTTACCCCTAGTCAGGATATATTTACAACGTCCTTCCAAATGCCCCGTGCCTGAAAGCTTATAGAGAGTTCCTAGGCACGTTGAATACTACAGACGGTTTGATTAGGTCCTTGACCCAAGGTCACCTATGAAAAAAGTAACTAGTACCCAAGATACTATGACAATTCTACTCAAAATGTATTGCAACCTGTCTACCATCAAAGTTAGTTTTCACCTTTGCAGAATATGACGAATAGGGTAATACCATACCATCAACAGGGAGGATCATACCCTCCCTCGCAGGGGAAGTAGTATTCAGTTCATAATGTTGATACAAGAGAGTCCCCCAGCAATCTTACACTAATCAGGGACAGGGGAACCTAAACCCCCTTTTCCCGCACAAAATCTACCACCAATGCAAAACAACACACCGGTGAACCTAGTGCAACCATACGGGGCTCAACAGCAATAGTATTACAACCATGAGAACAACAATAATCCTCCAAACGCTGCAAAAAAGAAGCCTAGGAATAAGAAAAAGGAATACTATGGGCAGGGAGGAATTAATCAAAAATGCCCTTCAAGATCTCAGTTTGGGGGAAATCCCAACCAAAATCAAAACCAAGAGCCAAATAGTAACTCCCAAGGGAAAAATAAGAGACCCAGCGTAAGGACAAATAATTCTTGTACCATATGTGGTGAATATGACCATTACACTCACCACTATCCCGAACTCCCCGAATTGAAAAAAATTTAGGGTAACTGAGGACAAGGGGGACCTACTCAATAGCTTGTTGTAATGAAAGAACCCTTCCCCCACCAAGGAGTGGTTAACACCCAGCAACAACAACCACCCCAAAACAATACCAGAGGAGGCAGTCATGAGACCTACATGGTTGGTGAAGAATTTTTCTTCAAAAAAGAAATAGGAACTACAATACACCTCTAGACACCAACAGATCAGGTACAAGTACGAGTGAACCTACCACACCGTTAACTATCTCAAAAGTACCTATTAAGCCCCTTCCAAAAATTTTCAAGGGACCAACTAGGCACGCAGGACATCACTCTAAAGCAGCTCATACCTATAGCATAGTGGATGATTTAGCTCAATCACCAGCTACTATGTCAGATTTGGAAGTTCTGCAATCATGCCCAAGACAACAAAAAGTCTTAATTTTTGCATTAGATGCAATCGATCCTTCTGATTCACGCCTAATGGTTTTTGGCCTAAGCAAGGCAAGACTGAGGCTTCCTTCTCTATTTGCTTTCCAAATATCATTTTCAGTTCAGATTATCACCATACATCAATGCATCGTTGATGAAGGAGCATCCACATGTATCATGTCCAAATCAGTTTGGAAAAATTTAGGATCCCATGAATTAAAACCATATGACATCATGCTTAGAGCATACGACGGGTGCCCATCAGCCCCCATCGGTCTATATCAAAATGTCCTAGTAAACCTAGCTGGAAAAACAATCCTTATAGACATTGAGGTCTTAGATGCACAACTAGACTACAATATACTCCTCGGGTGGAGTTATATGTATGCCATGACTGCAATCACATCCTCTGTCTTTAGGGTAATGATGTTCCCCCATGATGATTGGATCATCACTATAGACGAGCTCACATAATACGACAAGAAACCCATGGACGCTCTTGATGTCGTGCTACCATAGGTAGAAACAACCATAGAACCACTCACAAGGTATACAGAATTGGACCGAGGCCAATTCAAACCAGCATCCATCCTAGGGTCATTCCTAGGAGATCCCCCTATTATATCAAAGGGAGTCCCGGAAATCATGGGGGCACTGGTATGCATGATGCTCTCATAAAACACCAAAACCAGTCGAGACGCCGAAACCAACAGTACATATTTTGAAGCCACTGGCATGGAATTCCTATCATACGTCATTTCGTAGACCCCATTTTTGTATCCCCCACCTAGTTTTATATCAAAACAAGTCATGGAAACTATGACATTTATGAATATGGATTTTTCAATACCCGTGTGGTATTTGGTCCCTCCAGCCATGTTGGGAATTTTAGGCATCACCTCTATAGGAATAACCCCTATTACCCCTCAAGAGGTCATAACAGTGAAAGAAACCCTGTAGCAGTGCCAACTGACACGACCAAGAAGAATAAAAAAGAAGGGAAAAAAGTCAAAACCCCCAAGTTACCTATGGCATTACAACCTTGTGCATTGTGCGATATCGTAGTACATCCTGCTAATATTTTCCCGTATTTAGAAGAATTGAAACCCATTCTACACACCGAAAGAAATGAAGTGGCTTTGAGTTCCCATTAAAAGGAATAGGCCACGAACAACCAAGGGAAATCATTACGCACTAATCATGTATGCACCATATGCAACCATTATGGGCATTATACCTATCACTGCCCAAATATGTCACGATATAGGGATGCCTTGCAAGCCCTAGAAAAATCCTACCAGGGGGACCCCTTAGCTCCACCCATGCAAATGGACAAGGGTTAACCCAAAACCATACTATACGTATGAGAGGAACCTACATCTTTCTCATATATAGTCACCCCAACGGCCCAAAGACGGCAAAAAAATTCCACACAACATGTCCCGCCACACTATGACGAGCCTCGGGGACACTTAATCACATAAAGGTTTGACTTCGATTCGTTTGAAGAATGGAACATGTTGAATATTTCGCCAACCATTAAGGTAAATATCTCAAGAAAACCAAGCAAAACTGAAGAAATCTCGCTAAGTCCAGCATGATCCCCAAACGAGGTAGTCTCTTATACTGAGTTATTACAACAGTACAAGGATATCTTCACATGGGATCATTCAAAAATTCCAGGGCTAAGCCCCACCATCGTAGAACACCACATAGACACCTGGCCTGACATATCACCAATCCGCCAAAATCAGTGTCAATTACACCCATCCAAAGAAGATGAAATCAAACAAGAGATTAAAAAGCTTCACAAATTTGGAGTCATCTACCTAATCACTTACACATTCTAGGTTGCCAACCCTATACCCATCATGAAAAACAAGGCACCATCCAAGTCTGCACCAATTTTAGAGATTTAAATAAAGCTTGTTCAAGTACAACTACCCTACCCCTTTCATCGACCAAGTCATTGATGCTTGTGTCGGTCACGAGGCCTTGTCCTTCATGGATGGATTCTCAGGGTACAACCAAATTCAAATCCGACACACAGATCGGTATAAGACGGCATTCACTACCTGTTGGGGCACGTTCACATATCAAGTTATGCCTTTCGGTCTTAAAAACATTAGAGCCACCTTCTAGCGGGCCATGAATTATATCTTCCACGATCTGTCTCACCTAATCTTAGCTTACTTGGACGACCTCACTGTACAATCCAAGAAACGAGGTGACCATCTAGAGGACTTACGGTTGGTATTCCAACGGTGCCGACACTACAACCTAAGCTTGGAGCCCCTCAAGTGTGTCTTCTGCGTTAATTCCAGTAGACTATTAGGATTCATCGTATCCCAACAAGGGATCATAGTTTAGCCCCTCAAGGTCCTGGCAATAAAAGAATTACCACCACCTAAAACTCTCAAGAAACTTCAAATCCTGTAGGGGGGAATCCAACTTCTTACTATTCTTTGTCCTCGACTATGCCACTTGTGATCAAGGTTTCCTATGCCTAATCCGTCAAGACATTCCTTTCAAATGGGATGATCACGCTCAAAATTTGTTTGAGGCACTGAAAGACACACTATCTTCATCCCCCTTGATCATCCCACCCAATTACGACAAAGACTACACCTTATTTTTGTTTGAATCAGACACAACCATAGCGAGGGTGTTAGTCCAAGACGGACCAAATAATAAAGAGAACGTAATATATTGCGTTAGAAAGTACCTATCTGGCCCTTCTTTAAAATATGAACTGGAAGAAAAAACTGCCCTAGCCCTAGTACATGCAGTATAAAAAATTCAGCATTACAACATCCTAAGGACTACAATAATGATAGAAACTATCAACCCCATGCGATATCTTCTAACCTATCATATGATGAACCATAAGTATGCTCGATGGGTAGTCATACTATAGGAATTCGACCTGCAGTTTAGCTTCCCCAAGAGAAAAAAAGCATTAATCCTAGCTAAGTTCATCACAGACCTTCCAAGTCTGACCCAAGGATCCCCAATTAATGACTCACTCCCAGACGAATATATGTTCTTAGTGATGATCGAGGACCCTTGGTACGATGACATCCTTCTATTCTTGCGAACCCAAAAATTCAAACCACAGCTCACTTGTGACGACCAAAGGTGCATACGCCATCAAGGCCCTCGGTACCTTCTCATGGGGGACGTCCTTTATCGAAGAGGTGTCGACACTATTTTACATCGATGCCTCTTGCACGACCAAGATGAGAAAGCCCTAAATGACAGCCATAGTGGGGCTTGTGGTAGCCACCTCTCAGGGAAGGCCACTACCCAAAAAGTAATGTGGGATGGTTATTTTTGGCCCACCTTATTCCATGATTGCATTCAAGTAGTCAAAAGGTGTGAGCAATGCCAACGCTTCACATAAAAGGCAAGAGCACCTCCTACTCCTCTACACCCGATCATTGTAGAAGGTCCCTTTTGTAAATGGGTAATCAAATTCATAACAACGTCGTCTAGAAACCACAAATATATTATTGTATCCATCGACTATTTTACAAAGTGGGCAGAAGACATGCCTACTTGCGACAACACGACAAAAACCACAACTTGGTTTCTCTTCATCCATGTCATCGCACGATTCAGTGTAACTAAGGTGTTAGTCTCTAACCATGGAAAGCATTTCGAGAACTAAATATTCCAAGAGCTATCCCATCATCTAGGATTCACGCATGAATTTGCGTCACCATACTACCCCCAATCCAATGGTCAGGAAGAAGTTGTTAACAAAGTACTCAAAACGATGTTACAGTGTATGGTCAACAACCATAAAAATAACTAGCACCATATGGTATTTTCAACCTTATGGGCATATCGCACAGCATTTAAATCTTCAATAGGATTCACACCTTTCCAATTGGTATATGGATTGGAGGCCGTGATTCCCATTGAAAGCGAAATCCCCAACTTACAGGCAGCTATCGAATTCCTCGATGATGCCCACAATTTAGAACAATGGTTTGTATAGTTAGAGCTCGTCAATGAAATTCGATGAGAGTCTCTCCAACATAATAAGGTGCACAAGAAAAGGGTAAAATCATCATTCGACTACAACATCACCCCTCGCTCATTTTTAGAGGGGTAGCTAGTCCTCCACTATGACGTTGAAAAATAAGCCTTATGACCCGGTAATTTCAAAACGTTATGGAAAGGCACTTACATCATAAAAAATTACTTCCTCAAAGGAGCATATGTTCTGGCTGAGCCTGCCGGTACATGCCTAGCTAATATCGTCAATGGGCTCTACCTCAAAAAATTCCACCCATAAGGCAGGAAGTCTCAGCCTTAGAGATAAGATGAATGTAACATAAATTTCTGAGATGATCACAATCATCGTGGAATTTTTCTAAAAAATTCTCTTTTGTCATATATGGATCTTCCCCTCATCCACTATTTTGGATTCGCTGATGGAGCCTCTCGATGGTCACAAAATCTAGCAATAGTCGCTTGGGCCATATACTCTCCTGACTGGTTGGTGAGCCTTGGTATTGCACCAAGAGTGCTAAAACTCCCAGGGGCTTCCCTACTTTACTTTATCAACCCAGGGTTCGTACAAACTTGGAGGTGACAGTGCTATATACACAGCAGATGCAATATTTTCATGTCATCCTCTTCTGCTTTACGAAAGGGTGCTATTTTTTTAAACTATGATAATAACTAGAAAGTAAATTACTGGAAGGAAATGATAGAAAGGAAACAAAACTAAATTTCTGAAAAGAAATGACAAGAATGAAACTAATTTAATTTGCAAAAGAGAAATGACAGAAAGGAAACTAATATAACTTGATGAAAATGAATGGAAGAAAGGAAGCTAATTCTAAACCACACTTAACTTGGTCAAACAGCTAAATGCACTCTATTTATCCTATGGTCTATCTACCATGCTTCTACCCATACAACTAAGCTATCCATGACTTAATCCTAATTGAAAAAGTGTTGATTTTGCAGCTTGGAGGAAAGAAAAAGGCTAAAGAGGCTAATGGAGGGCTTAACACATGAAACAGGGCTTAGGAGTGGAAAGCGGGGGTTTAATCATTATAAAACCTTATGATATGGTGCCAAGATTCTTGTGGAGCAGAATGATTAAAATATGTGATGGCAGAGTTATGATTGGCAGATAGAAGTGTGATATGCGATCTGTGATATCGCAATTGCAATGTCGCAAGGTTGGAGCGGTAAAGGTTAATAGGAACAAAAAAAAACTACGAAAGGTGATTTGTGATGCGATGGAGTTCCGAAGCAGAGTTTGGAGCAGTAAGTCTAAATAAACAATGAAAAGGTGTGAAGTGCAGTTGCGATGGATGACATGGCATTGGGACCAGCAGCAGAGTGCGATTGCATTATTGCAATCAACGTTTGGAAGCAGTAAGTCTTAAAGGAAACGGGAAAATGATGCGATCTGCGATGAGGAGCGATGGTAAGTCCAAAGGAGAAAAAATGCGGTTTCTATTTTTTTTATTTTTTTTAATAAAAGAGCAGTGAAGGGAAGTAGAAAGGGATATCACATTCGGGCTTGGAATGAGAGAGTGTTAACAAAGATCACAAGTGATTTTCAATTTGCGATGGAGCGAGGTACAGTGAGCGGGAGTTTCAAGGAGAAAGGGGCATAGGTATAATTCTAATGCTTTTCAAATGTTTTGGGAATGAAAAGGGAAATGGATGCAAATAAGAGGAAAAGGATGGAAATGGAGGCACAACAAAAATGCTCAGGCGTGAGAACAGAACTGGGAAATGAAGCGAAATGGCTTGATGATCTTCCTGGGGATTTTGATGCTTATTCCTACAAACAAAGTTGCGGATTCATGTACGAAAAATAGAGGAAACGTGTGACAAAATAGTGAACAGAAAGAAGTTTTGGTCCTGTGGGAAGGTTCGCACTCCTTGAGCCCTATTGACAGAGATGAGAAGGGGGTATTGATCCACAAATTTTATTGGTTTTTCTCCTCTATTCTATCACTCACAAGCAAATGAAAAACTACAGCAGTACACTGAAAGAAAAAACTAAGCAGCGATGAAACTATGAGAAGTAGAACTAATTGAATGACAGAAAGAAAACTATCTTAATGGCAGAAAGGAAAAGATAGTAACATCAGAGAGGCTGAGGCACATGGATTGGGCCCTATCCCATGACCCTAGCTCTCTAAAACTTAAATCAGTTGAATGAAATCAGTCGACTCATTTCATAAAAGAATAACCTCATACATCTATGAAAGTATGATGACTGAGTAAAATAATAAAAAGTTAAATCTCTTGCAAAAAAGTTTCATCTAGAATCGACTAACTCTTCCTAGCTCTAGCTTTGCTCTATTTATTCTACAAGGCAGCTACCAACAGCTCCCTAGAAAATATTGATTGATTCCACTTGACTCCAAGTAAACAAAGATTGAGTGCACTCCTCTTTGAGTTACTTGGCTACCTCTGGAATTCGAATTGCTGGAGAGAATCCTTGGGATCCTATGGGTTCCTTTGGAGTTCGAATTGCTAGAGAGAATCCTTGGGATCCTTTGGCTGCCTTTGGAGTTCAAATTTCTGGAGAGAATCCTTGGGATCCTTTGGCTGCCTTTGAGAGTTAAGGAGGGTGTAAAATCCTCCAATAATTTCTCCTTGTTGTCTCCTCCAAGTCTTTAAGATAAAATCCTTATAAAAATGCTTAATAATTCATGATTTTCTGCACTCAACCTCATATTAGGCACTCAGAGTATGTTAGCCTTAATCACCTCCTATACTAGCATCATAAAACCAAATAATAATAAAAATGCAAGAAAAAGAGATCTAAGAAGGCAAAAAGGTGACCATTAACCCCTCCAAATGTGTCTAATGATGGAGCTCATCATCACCCCCTTATTAAATGGTTGCTCATCCTCTGAGCAACTAATCCTCCTCCTACATTTCCTTCAAGGCTTTGATAGCCCCCCTGATTTCCTGAGGAATAAGTGTGGGATTTTCCCCAAGGGGGTAAAAACCATTATTCTTTTCTGCATTCTCCCATTCTCTACCTTGTACATTTGTGTCCTTTTCATCATTCAACCCCAGCAGAAAAGGTGGGTTGAGCTTTAGTCCCAACCATTGGATCTTTTTGGCCTGCATGGACCTCTTATATAATGTTTCCCTTTCTAATGCACCCCTAATTATTTCTGGAGTATGGTACTCCCTGTTCTTGAAGCTGCGAGGGAATTTTTTCCATCTCCTCTAGCTTGCCATAATGCACTCATATTCTATCTTCCTAGAAACATCATCAAAGTGGCCTATCACCTGGGTTTGAGTATGAAGATAGCTCTCAACCAGTGTAGGGTCCATTTCAATCTCTCAACGGTTAAGGATGACTCCTCTTGGGCTGAAAAATTCTAGTCTAATATATAAGGGTTCTCTGCTTCTTCTTCCCATTACTCTCCATATTTATATTGGTCTAGTGTCCTCATTCATCATCCAAGATATTAGAGCCATCAACTGCATATCCCCAATTATAGGATTGGGGTCCCAAGTATCCAAATTTTTCAGCACAAGGTTATGCACATAAAACTCTGCCATATTTTCCTGATCAGCCACGTTAGCTTGCTTGTAGAAATCATGAATTGCCTACAATCTTGGAAAGGTAGTGATCCATGGGAGGCTAGATTTTTTATTTGAAATAAGAGAAATTTATCCTTGAGGTACACAACATATGAGTTAGAAGGGAATCTGTGCTGAAGGGATTCTATGCATAAGTCTGCCATGGTGGCTACTTGCTGCCCTTTTTCTGCAATTTCTCCTTCAATGCTACATTCTTTGCCTATGCCTTCTACAGTTGCTCCTTCAGAATTATTTCTTTGATTCCTTCCTCCTCCCTTGGTGATTCTTCAATGATAATCAAGCTCGTGGGAGGAGTTTCGGGCTCTCTCTGACTCTTTTCAGCTCTGAAATACATAGAGGTATGCCTTTTTCTCTTTGCGCTCAAAGGAGCTATGGTGGAAACTACCTCTTTGTAATGAGGGGATGTGGTGTTGTGTTGTGAGTCTGTTTCTTGCCCATTTTCTGCTATCTCTATGAATTCTATGGCCATCTCTTATGTTTTTCCTTGGCTCTTTGTCTCTTCCTCTTCTTCTTCTTGTTCCTCTTCTGGTTCTTCTTCTGGCTCTTATTTTAAGGCTAGGAGTGGAATCCTGCCTTGTTTGGGTTGCTATAAAATCTTCCATGCTCATATTTATGAGAGAGGACTAGGCCATGGGTAGGGTGACGTTGTTCTGCTGCAAATGTTGTGTGCTGTTCAAATACGCAGCCCACTCTCAGTACTGCTATGTAGCAGCTTCAGTCGGTCTCTCTCCCCTTAATTTTTTTTAATTTACTAGTTTGGATGATACGAGGTCTCTTTTCATTATATTTCGCAACTAATTTTGGAGCGCTTATGTAACTCGACTAAGCTCCAGTTTTTGTTGTAGATAGTTGTTTCCTTCCCCCTGTTAATTCATGATGGACTGCATGTTTAGTCCCCTCGTTCTCCTCTACTCCGCTTGATTTAAATTCTTTTATTTTTCATGCCCAAGTGGCGTGACTTTGCAGTTATCCCTAGTCATACTTCACAATGGTGGCCAAGCTAACTATCCACCTTTCTGCCCCTTAAACTCTAAGTCTACAAATTTAATTATTTCAGGTTATTATGGATGCATAGAGAGGGGTGAGAAACTATACCTGAGTTTACCTATCATTTCCAAGGTGTTTGCAAGAGTTGGATTGATGATACAAGTCTTTTAGATGTTGCGTTCTTCACTATTTTATGTTCTCTGAGTGAGCAGCTCATTGAATGAGCAGCTTTCTGAGTGAGCTGTTGATCTATGTTCCTTCCCATTGTATATGTTGTGTGGGGGGTGCTCCAGATGCCGCGGGTGGCACTCTTGTCTTTCCTGGGATCTGCTTCATGAGCTCCTCCCTTGTTTTTCTTGTTGTTCAAAAACATATGTATGCATTGTAGGAATTCATTCATGTCTGTAGCAGTCTGTGTCTTGCTTCCCTTGCTACATTGTGCTCAGGAATGGAGGAATGTGGTGTATGGAGGTGATGGAGGAAGTTATGAAAATGAATGGAGTGAATGATGGGATGGATGGTAAAGAGAAGAAGGGAAAAGAATGTTTCCCATGTGTTTCTAGTAAATCATTAATGACCTCGTTAAAAAATGTGCGAAACACAGTAAAACGCAGATGCGTATGTACCTCTTCTTGTTTCGTTTTTCCTTCTTTTTTTTCCAACCCAATGAATGCTTCATGGAGGCTTTCAACCCATGGACTTGCCTTGGGCGCCTCAGACAGGTTTTTACCCATGGATCTTTATTCTCTTTTCTTTTTTTTCTTTTTTTTTTGAGCAATTGAGCTGCCTCCATTGAGGTTTTCAACCCACAGGCTTTCCTTGGGTGCCTCAGAGAGTTTTTCACCCATGGATATTTATTCTTTTTTTTCTTTTTTCAGGAGGTGTGGGAAAATATGGACTTTCCCATCACATACACCTCTCTGCTTATTGAATTTACGAACTCTTCCCTTGACAAAGGCTTTTTGTAAATTTTAATTCTGTGACCATTGACAAGCAAGGGGATTCCTTCCTCATATATGTTTCTGATTTGAACTACGCCATTATCAAAACATTTTTCCACTGCGTAAGGTCTCAACCATCTTGTCATCAACTTTCCTTTGAAATATTTAAACCTTGAATCATACAACAATGCCCAATCTCCTTCTTAGAAGGTCTTTTCTTTGATGTTCTTGTCATGTGAGACCTTCCTTTGCAGCTGAACTACCTCCGTGTGAAGAAGTGCTTGCATTCTGAACTCATCCAATCCATTAGTTACAGAAACCTCTCTTTTTGTGCATTTGATAGATCTAGATTTATTCCAGTTACCATTCCTAAAGTATTGAACTCAAACTCAACTAAAATTAGAGCCTTCTTACCATAGACTAGTTCAGAGGGAGTGAATCCTATTGTTGTCTTCTAAGTAGTGTTGTAGGCCCAAGTAGCTTCCACCAATCTGTCTGCCCAATATTTTATGTTGCTGCTCATAACCTTGGTGAGGATTCTCTCTAAAGATATGTTATTTAATTCTACTTGGCCATTCGCCTGAGGGTGATAGGTAGTAGAAGTTCTATGCTTAATCTTGTGCTTCCTCACAAGATTCACAATGAGGTGAGAGGTGAATTGTGATCCCTGATCAGTGACTATTTCTCTAGGGTACCCAAACTTGTAAAACACATTCTCCCTCAGAAATTTTCCTACTTTCTCCTTGGTTGCTACCCTCACTGCTTTTTTTCATCCCACTTTGTCAGGTAATCAGTATAGACTATGATATAATTCTTTTGTTCGGATGGTGGATTGATAGGTCCAACAAAGTCCATGCCCCATTTTTCAAATGTCTCAAGAGCCACCTAAGGGTGCAAAGGCATCTCATCCCTTTGTGTGGTTTTCCCCATCCTTTGGCACTAGTCACACCTACTGGTGTATCTTCTAGAATCTTGGTGAAGGGTAGGCCAATAGTATCCTGCCTGCAAAGCTTTGTAAGAAGTTCTCTTTGCAGCAAAGTTGCCTCCACATGGGCTATCATGACATGCAGAGAGGATATCAAAAACTTCTTCCTCCCTCACACATATCCTTAGGATTTGATCAGGGCCTAGCTTGAAAAGGTTTCCCCTAATCCATGTGAAATGGGTGCTTTTTCTGATGATTCTGCTCCTCTCCCTAAATGAAATATTGGGAGAGAGTCTCCCAGCAACTAAGTATTTGGATATATCAGAAAACCATGGTGAGAGTGTTTATATAGCAAAGAGGTTCTCATATGGTAGCTGGTCATCCACCATTCCCTCTTCTCCTATAGGGAGAGCTAACCTGGACAAAATTTCTGCAAAAACATTCTCCTTTCCATTTTTATCAATAATATTCAAATCAAATTGCTGCAAAAGTAACAACCACTTGATTATCCTAGCATTCACATCTGGTTTGTTCATTAAATACTTGATGGTTGCATCGTCAGTGTGAACAAAGGTCTGATATCCAGTGACATAATGCCTGAATTTGTTCAATGCATGGACAATGGCTAACATCTCCTTCTCAGTAATAGTATAATTCAGCTCGGCCTTTGACAAATTCTTGTTGATGAAATCAATGGAATAAGGGATTTTGTCCTCTAATTTTCCTAATGCTACCCCTACAGCTTTGTCAGATGCATCAGTGTGGATGTGGAAAAGAAGATTCCAATTTGGACCTCGAAGGATGGGGGTAGTAGTCAATTGTTCCATAATGATCTCGAAAGCCTCTTGAAAAGGACCAGACCAAATAAACTCAGAATCATTGGCCAGTAACCCAAATAATGGTGAAGCTATCTTTTTGAAATCTTTTATGAACCTTCTATAGTAACCAGCTAATCCTAAGAAACTCCTAACATCTTTTTGCTTTTGAGGATCAAGTACCCTTTTGATAATAGTGATTTTTTTCGGGTCTACCTGTATTCCTGCTTGGGATATGGAATGTCCTAACACAACCCCTGCTTTCTTCAGGAATTCACACTTTTCTGGGCTCGAGGAGAGATTAATCTCAATGTAGTCTTATCCTGGTCTTCAGGGCTGATTTGAATTTGATTGTACCCATTGAACCCCTCTAAGAAGGAAAAGAACTTCTTCCCTGCAAGGCCATTGAGGACTTGGTCTATAAAGGTCAAAGGGAAATAATCTTTCTTGGTGACTTTGTTAAGTTCTCAATAATCAACACAAATTCGCCACTTCCCATTCTTCTTTGGGACTAATACAAGAGGAGATACCCACTCGCTGTTAGATATATGATATATGAACGTTGCATCCAATAGTTTATGCAACTCTTCTTTGACTATGTCCTTTAGAGTCGGGTTCATCCTTCTCTGGGGTTGTCTCATGGGCTTGCATACTTCTTTGATTTAAGTATGATGTTTTCATACAGAAAGATGCACCCTTTCATGTCTTTGTAATCCCAAGCAAATGCATCTAGATTCTCTTTCAAAAGCTAGAAAAGTTGCTTATCTTCTTCATTCAAGAGTTTTGGGTTTATTTTCAGAGACCTGGATGGGCCAAACTCAATAGCCTTAGTGGACTCAGAGGCTGACTCAACTGAGTTCACTTCCATCCAAGGTTGGTTTTCAGAATCTTTGACTAAGGTTTCGAGAGGAATGTAAGTGGAGGACTGGTTTTGAATGGCATTGTCGATGATTTCATCTTCATCAAGTTGCCCCCCTCTAAGAATAGCATCTATGGTACACATAGGGGTAGTGTTATATAACTCATCTTCTTCATCCTCCAACCATATAGGGAGATCATGATCAATGGAAGTCTAGGATGGAGGATATAACACTAGTTTTTTAGACAAAGTCCTATTTTTTATAGTCATGTTTCGAGACCGACAGCTAATATAAGCATCTTCAGTGGCTAACCAAGGTCTCCCTAAGATGAGGGGATAACCATTGAACTCGTTTTTTGGTTACAGGACCAGGAAATTTGTAGGATACTTCCAAGAGTCAATGGTAACCATAAAATCCTCAACGATTCCTTCCGTAGTTACTGTGGATCGATCTGCAAGTTACACAACTATTGTGGTTTTCCTCAAAGTCCCTTGTAGATTAAGTTTCAACATAGTTTCCTTGGTCATGACATTGATGGAAGCCACTATATCAATAAAATTGTTGGGGATATGACACCATTTACATGCACATCAACAATTGGACTACCAAGGTACAGGTACTTTGGAAATATCACCCTTCCCAGCATTACGTAAGACAGTTGTCCTAACACATTGATGGTGGGGGTATCTTTCTTCCTTATCCTAGGTTTCTTAAAGAACTTTTCTTTGATGAGCCTATTGCAGATAGGGACATCCTTAATGGCCTGGATAAGTGGTATATTTATACACAATTTTTCCAATTCTCCCAGGAGTTCAGTCTCCTCAAGGGTGTGCTGACTAGGGTGGATCAAGCACTCAGGAAAAGGAGGTTGTTGGATCTGAGTGTTACCTGATTCATTTTACTCCTCAACCTCTACAAGTGGAGATGGAGGATGGCTATCCGGGAGTACTCTTCTTGACCTGAGATTAACCTCCTGTATCTCCACAACATAAGCTGGATAGGATGTTTCTCCACTGGGAGCCTGTTGTGCATGTCTGTTGTTTAGGTTCGAATTAGGATGTGTAGGTATAGGTAGAATAGGTGGAGCATCATGAGTAATATGAGGTTGAGGTTGGGGTGGAGGCATTAGAGCAAGTAGTTGATTTTTTTGAGGCCTCCACCCTTGGGATGGATTGTTCCACTAAGGTTGTTGTGGAACATACTGCTAGAATGGTTGGTTTACCGACTGAGGATGATATGAAGGGTTGTAAGGCCAAATAGGAGGTGTAGACCATGATGGAGGAGTGGGGGTGTATGAAGGTTGCATGGGTGCACTATGATTGTTGTGATAGTAATATTAAGGTGCACCTTGCATACCTTGTTGATATGGACGAGGGCCTTGAGGCCTTCTATGGTTGATGAAACATAGTTGCTCTGGAATTGCTTCCCCACCCTGATATACAGCCTTAAGTCTAGGTAAGGAGGGACACTTTTATGTGGCATGATTCTACCCACAGACTAAGAAAACCTATATGAAATTCAGTGGACATTCATTTCTTGGGTGCTTCCTGGTACATCTAGGACAAAATATGGCCAGAGATCTCTCTGCTTCCTCTTGCTTCTTTTTGACCTGAATTGTGTCCATTTGCAAATTAAAGGTGTGCAACATGTCACTCTTGAAGTCCTCTAGCATGTTTCCAATCTCATGTTTTATTAAGTTGGAAGAGGCAGGGGTATTGGATGAACTTTGGCTAGCTCTGCCCTTCTTCCTAAATGCCCTAGAATGGTTCTGGAATAGTTTTTATTTCTTCATAGGGTTGTTGGTAGATATCTCCTCCTGATAACATATCCAAGGTCTCTATCATCTCTTCACTGATCCCTCGAAGAAGTACAAGTTTAAGTGATGCAGGATCAAGAGTGCAATTGGCTCTCTTATAGTTTAATTGAAACCTCTCTTCATATTCTTCTAGGGATTCATCAGGTCCTAGAGTCATTTTAAATATTTCATCCTTAGTTTCCTTGGACCTACAGTAGTCTCTGTATTTTTTTCTAAAGGTCTCTTCCATCTATTCCCAGGTAGTGAAGTTATCCCCAGGCAAACCCATGAACCAGCGCAAGGCTGCATCCTTAAGGGTGGATGGGAATAGCTTCAACTTCTGATCATCAGAGGTGTAGTCATAAGTCCTACAAACAACAAAAAATTCAAACATGAATGTTTCAAGGTCCTCAGAGGTGAGTCCATGAAAGTGTGGGAGAGCTGAGGGCTAACGTTTTTCATCTTAGTTTCCCCATTTGCCTCTCTTATGGGAAAGTCTCTATGGGTCCTTAAAGTATTCATAAGGCTCTCTTATAGGGGGTTCAATATCACTGCCACTGAAGCCATCCATCCAATCCAATCCATTTAGTTATAAGGAATCTGGTCCTTTAAATCCAGTCGGAGCCACCATTCCAAACGGAAAAGGAGTTGTCTTAAGGTCCCGACCGGGTGGTTTTCCCCAATGTTTGAAGCAGAGATTTTCTAGGCTTCAACAGATCCTCAAAGTATTCATAAGGCTTCCCTATAGGGGGTTCAATATCATTGCCACTGAAGAAGAGTGAAGGGTGACTAGGAGGTGATGTGGGGGTTTCGGGTAAGGTTTGTCTTTGGGTATTCCTAGTCCTATGAGGCATGAAAGTTGGATCTTTTTGGATTTTTTCAATATTTCTAAAATGACAGGAAAAGAAAGGAAAGCAGAAAAGAATGCTAAAACAAAATCAAAATATATACTAGACACCTCCCCGGAAACGGCGCCAAAAAGTGGTGAGCCCTGGTATTCCACCAAGAGTGCTGCAACTCCCAGGGGTTGCCCTACTTTATTTTATCAACCTGGGGTTCGTACAAACTTGGAGGTGACAGTGCTATATACACAGCAGATGCAATCTGTTGAAGTCATCCTCTTCTGTTTTACGAAAGGATGTTATTTTTTTTAACTATGATAAGAACTAGAAAGTAAATTGTTGGAAGGAAATGACAGAAAGAAACTAAACTAAATTTTTGAAAAGAAATGACAAGAATGAAACTAATTTAATTTGCAAAAAAGAAATGACAGAAAGGAAACTAATTTAACTTGTTGAAAATGAATGGCGGAAAGGAAACTAATTCTAAACCACACTTAACTTGGCCAAACGGCTAAATGCACTCTATTTATCCTATGGTCTATCTACCATGCTTCTACCCATGCAACTAAGCTATCCATGACATAGTCCTAATTGAAAAAGTGTGATTTTACAGCTTGGAGGAAAGAAAAGGGCTAAAGAGGCTAATGGAGGTCTTAACACATGAAACGGGGCTTAGAAGCGGAAAGCGGGGGTTTAATCCTTATAAAACCTTATGATATGGCTCTAAGATGCTTGTGGATCGGAATGATTGAAATATGTGATGGCAGAGTTATGATTGGCAGATAGAAGTGCGATATGTGATCTGCGATATCGCAATCACAATGTCGCAAGGTTGGAGCGGTAAAGGTTAACAGGAACAAAACAAAAACTGCGAAAGGTGATTTGTGATGTGGCAGAGTTCGGAATAGGCGTTTGGAGTGGTAATTCTTAAAGAAACAAGGAAACGGTGTGAAGTGCGGTTGCGATGGGTGATGGGCAGTGGGACCGGCGACAGAGCGCGATCGCGATATCGTAATCAGTGTTTGGAAGCGGTAAGTCTTAAAGGAAACGGGAAAATGATGCGATCTGCGATGAGAAGCAATGGTAAGTCCAAAGGGAAAAAATGTGGTTTTTAATTTTTTTGACTGTTTTTAATAGAAGAGTACTGAAGGGAAGTAGAAAGGGATATCACATTCGGGCTTGGAATGAGAGATCATTAACAAATATCACAAGGAATTTTCGATTTGTGATGGAGCGAGGTACAGTAAGAAATATTTTAGAGGATAAACGAGCAAAGGTCTAATTCTAATGCTTTTCAAACATTTTGGGAATGAAAAGGGTGATGGATGCAAATAAGAGGAAAAGGAGGGAAATGGAGGCACAACAACAGTGCTCAGGCGTGAGAACAGAGCTGGGAAATGAAGCAAGATGGCTTGATGATCTTCCTGGGGATTTTTATGCTTATTCCTACAAACAAAGTTTCGGATTCATGTATGAAAAATAGAGGAAACGTGTGACAAAATAGTGAACAGAAATCAATTTTTGGTCCTGTGGGAAGGTTTGCACTCCTCGAGCCCTATTGACAGAGATGAGAAGGGGTTCTTGATCCAAAAAATTTCTTTGTTTTTCTCCTGTATTCTATCACTTACAAGAAAATGAAAAACTACAGCAGCACACTGAAAGCAAAAAATAAGCAGCGATGACACTATGAGAAGCAGAACTAATTGAATGATAGAAATAAAACTAGCTTAATGGAAGAAAGGAAAATATAGTAACAGCAGAGAGGCTGAGGTATGTGGATTGGGCCCTAACCCACGATCCTAGCTCTTTGAAACTTAAATCAATCGAATGAAATCAATCTGGTCATTTCATAAAAGAATAACCTCATACATCTCTGAAAGTTTGATCACTGAGTAAAATAATAAAAATCTCAATAGCTTGCAACAAAGTTTCAACTAGAATCGACTAACTCTTCCTATCTCTAGTTCTGCTCTATGTATTCTACAGGGCAACTACCAACATCTCCCTAGAAAATAGTTATGGAGTCCACTTGACTCCAAGTAAACAAATATTGAGTGCACTCCTCTTTGCGTTTCTTGGCTGCCTCTAGAATTTGAATTGCTGGAGAGAATCCTTGGGATCATTTGGCTGCCTTTAGAGTTCGAATTGTTGGAGATAATCCTTGGGATCCTTTGGCGTCCTTTGAGAGATAAGGAGGGTGGACAATCCTCCAATAATTTCTCCTTTATGTTTCCTCCAAGTCTTTATGATAAAATCCTTATAAAAATGCTTAATAATTCATGATTTTCTGCACTCAACCTCATATTAGGCACTTAGAGTATGTTAGCATTAATCACCACATATACTAGCATCATAAAACCAAATAATAATAAAAATGCAAGAAAAAGAGATCTAAGAAGGAAAAAACGTGACCATTAACCCCTCCAAATAAGTCTAATGATGGAGCTCATCACCGGTCACCATTCCTCACCAACGGAGTATGTATCGGATCAGCTACCAATAATCAACCAAAATATGATGCAGTCATTGGGCTATTAAGTGATTCCTCCAACTAGGGCATTTTCCACCTACATGTCTTTCTTGATTCCTAGTTAGTGGTATCACATTTAAACTAAGATTTTCAAGTACGAGCTTCACACCTATTTAGGAAATAATTGCATGCACGACGGTTGAGCTGTCACTTTGATTAGCTACCAATAATCAACCAGAATATGATGTAGTCATTAGGCTATTAAGTGATTCCTCCAACCAGGGCATTTTCCACCTACATGTCTTTCTTGATTCCCAGTTAGTGGTATTGTAGTTCAACTAAGCTTTTCAAGTACGAGATTCACACCTATTTAGGAAATACTTGCATGCACGACGGTTGAGCCGTCACTTTGATCACATTACATTTACGCATATACCAAGAAATAAAAATCAAACACCTGATCGCATAGCTAACCATATCCTACACTAGAATGCATCTCGTATAAACCATCATCCATAAAAATCAAAGGAATAAAGCATAAATATCCATCATAGGTACATAACAGCCATCATAAACACATGTAAACATAAACCAAATAATAAACATAGACACATCATAAGGGCCACAAAAATATACATCTCGTATATATACATCAAAAAATATATGAGTCTCAGCATACAAAATAAGTCACTGACCATCATGTCAATCAAAAATATAAATGTCATCAAAGCAGGGAAGCATCCTCATAATGGGTGTTTTCCATAACTATATAAAAATATCTAGGGTTGAGCCCCACCTGGTGGGTCCTCTAGACCCACAAAAGCACTCGGTTCCATTAGATGTGCAATTGTCGCAACCGCAAGTCCCACCCTGCGTAAAGTCGGCGATGCACCCTCTCTTGAGCCATCACCGTCTCCAGCCATATGTTGTCCAGGTCATCAAAACCCCTAGTCGGCATGCCTCAAGTCAACCTCTCCAACCGACTCCACAAGTCAACTAAACCTTCAGAACGAGCATCTACAGCCTCCGCCCAGGCCTCTACTACCAACACTCTAATGTCGGCAGCAGCCAACAGCTCATTTATTTCCACTACTCATGCAGCGGCTTACTCAACATGGGCATGAAGAGTAGCATCCCCATCAGAAGCTGCAGTGCTGCTACCCTCTCCTGAGGGACCTCCTGCACCACCCTACCTCCAAACCTGGGCTTGACCAGCCCTAAGCAGGTCCCTCTTCCTCGGTTGGTGACTCACTGAGAAAGCGAAAGGATGCCTTGTCGTACCCACGTCTACAAGAGAAACGAAAAAATAGTACCAGTATCACCATCAAAGACATAAATCTATACAGAATAAAAATCCTCAACATGTAGAAAAAATCAAAATTCATACCTAGCGGACCCCATGCATAGCCTTCAGGAAGACCCATATCTAGATCCCCCCAGAAGTCCATACCATAATACGGTAAGTCAAGGAACATCTGTGGATTCGACTCGAACCACGCCTCGACCGTCACATCCCAGTAACGGCCCACCTCTCCTCCACCACCACGGGGCATCACAGGTGCCCACCAATGCATCCGAGGATCCCTTGGAGGACCCAGGGGCACCACCATAAAAGGCTGAAGCATCACAACCCTCTCATATATGATTCTACAGAGGATGCTCGCATAAGTGAAGGCATTAATATCCCCCCTCTGGGCCTTGCCCAACTGAGTTACCATGCCCTAGTAAACATAACGAGCCCAGTCAAAAAAGTGACCAGCCTAAAGCCAGTGCAAAACCGCAAGATGTGGACCCGACACTTGATGGGGTGCCATCGACCCAGATAGGCAAACTATCATTTCCAAGGAAAATCTCTCAACCAGGTTCGTCACATAGCTCAAATGGATACATCCCCTGGTGATCACATTTGAACCACAATGCTCCTCATCCTTGGCCCAACGATGGATGTTCACTCCCCCAGGAGGGACTGGATAGGGAAGGGCCTCCCCTTGAGGCAACAGACCAATCACAAAATAGACGTCGGTCTCCGGTTGGATCATGACATCCCTACAACGCAAGACCATAATGTGTCGTCTCCTATTCCAGCATCAAACTACGTATCACAGTAACCCATCCTAGTATCTCAGTATATTTTTCCCTAAGAAATTTAGTAAACCAAACTGAGCCAGGATCCCCCAAGCATGGGGGTCTTGGGCCACAGCCGCACAAATATTAGGCCAGTCTCTCTCCCGCCACAACATCTTGCCACCAGAGAAATCACCAAAAATCAGTTTTTAACCAAAAAAGATTTTTAAAAAAATCAAAAAAATGACTTCCCCATGCCTCTGAAAAACTTAGGCGCGATGATCGCGCGCCTATATTAGATATAGACACACGATCCATCATGCATAATCTTTCCCAACCATGAGGGTCTCGCGAAAAAATTACCTTTTGCACGAGGACCATGTGGGTCATCCTTGATTGCTCACGCGACCTGACCCAAAAATGGGTATAGAATCCATACAAATCCATATTTGTACGAACCCCCCATTCAAGAAAATGAAAAAAATGAAAAGCGAGATGTTTAAGGTCCTACCTAACACTGACAGCATGAATCCTGGGTACTCAAGCTTACCACAACGGCAAGAGAAGCTCGGGAACAGGAGCTCAACTCTAACCTCAAACCCTAAAAAGAAACAAATGAGTTGAAATGAACCATATTGGCACATATTGGCACATATATCACCCTTTTCTCATTTTTCAACAAATCATAACTGGAGCTCAGAGTACCCGATGAGTGCTTCATCATTTTCAAACTAGGTGCCATAAATCCACGTCATAGAAAAAATTACTTTTAGGCACAACATACACCATACTACAGTTAAGGTATGCCCTCACTTATTGCTTTACATTCAAGTTATTTCAAGTATGTTTGTATGAAAAATATTCTTTTTACTTGGGGTATTGGTTGCAGGTATTAAAAACATGCCTAATCACGACATGTCCCAGCCAACAAAGGTACAAGAAAAGGCATCATTCTACCCCTAGCATGATAGGCTTCCCAAGAAGCTTTGCATATCCTAACATCATTTCTTCAAAGAAATCTACCATAGGTTTCATTCACCCAACCATGTTTATCATCACCCCACCTTGCACATGATAAACACCCTTGCAAGTCAGTAGAGCCTTACCCTCCATGGCGTCCATCACTCATGTAAACCATACACCAAAGGTCTAGAGCCATGGCCATAAAACCCCAAGCCCAGGAAGCACTTCATGTTAATTCATCCATCACACATCAAGTCAATTTTCACCCATGTCATGTTAAAATCCCTTTCCCGGGCTACCATTCTCACAAGAAGATTAGAAAAAAATGCACCAGCGTGTCTCAAATTTGGCCTATCACACCCCCATCAGCATAGTCGATCCACGACATTTTTTCATCCGCTTCATCACCCCCGCACCAATACCAACCAATGGGGCTCCCTGAACCCTCAGAAAAACACAATCCTCACACCATAGTGAAGGATTATTCATGTTTATAGTGGCACCTATCTCTGTGCTTACTAACATCCAAACCCATTTTATATTATTTTGGTAAGTGTACAAAGTTTTTTTAGGACAACACTCCCACCCATCCATTTACATTCCTCACCTGGCAGCAGTCCCTAATCACCCATGGTCAAAGCTACGCATTCTTTTACCACACCTAAACATGACATTCATAGCAATCGTACACCCACCCTGGATGTCCTACCGACTCCAAGGTGTTAGCGTAATAATTCACTCCTTGACTACTTAAGGAGTAAGCCTTACACATCATAGTTCATTTCAAATTTTAAAAGGGGTTGTTTGAGTGATGGGATGTATTTCTCAAATATTTTGAAATTATTTAATGTTCTTTAAGACTTTCATGCATTTGGCAAGCTGTGGAAAGTATAAATTGTGTGGTAAAAGGTAGTATAGGGAGCAGAGTACACAAGTGGAAGAAGATGAATAGCTGGTACCTATTTCAGGAAATATTCCTATCCAAAACCAGTCACACAGCTATGTTGATGACCTTTAACACAAAATATCTTTATGTTAAGCAAACAAATCTTAGAAAATAGATTCCATGTATAATTTATTCCACAAATCCTTTATGAAATCTTCACTGACATGTTCTATTACACGCATATAACTTGTAGAAAACTAAAAGCAAATAATTTACTGTTAAATCCTTTAACAGCTTCTCACTCGCACTTCACCAGTTGCTGCAATTTATATTTTAGAATAAATTAACAAAGAAAAGATACACACCACACATTAGATGTTCCTTGAGTCACAAAATCCTCCAGCATGAAGCAAAAAGGATCTTTTATTATATTCAGTCTTCAGGTAGACTAACATCCAACCTGGAAATAGTATTTACAAGTGTTATATATAGCAAGAGAGGAACCAACTCCATCTCTTCTAAAAATAAGGAAACATTAATTCTAACATAACATATGTGTCAAAAGATATTACACCCTTATCTCCTCGAAATCTAATAGAAAGGACAGATGGATAAAGAAGAAGAGAAGAATTTTTGGCTAGAATCTTGATTGTACTGTCATGCTACCCCTTTTTCTGCTGAATTTTCTCCTTGTGTCTTTGGTATTTAATAATCATGTAGCTTCATTTAATAAGACCTCCAACAACATCATAACCACCTCTCACCATCGCTTGTATTATCCATTTGGTTATGGGTTCTTATCCATCCTTAACTGGTCCCGAAAAACTTGCTGATAGGTGTCAAAATTCAGTTAAAATAGGTGTTGCCGGAAATTCTGGTAAAAACCTGTAATTGCGCAAAATCTGGAATGCTACCGGAAATTCCGGTAGCACCCTATTTCTTTTTTAAAATACACAGAAAAAATGCTGAAAATTTTGTGTTGACTTGTATTCCATGACACCTAGGATGTTGTTCAAAATTTATAACTGATTAGAAAAATGGGATTAGTACCAAAAAAAAATTTACCTTTCCTCTAAGTGTGTTGCAGCTTCAGCCAGTTTATCTAAATCAGTTTTGTTTTCAGCAACTGATGTTCTGGATCTAGTTGCTCTTGTAGTTGTCTCCTTGACAGGGTCTTGTTCTAAGGAGGAACCCTTTTGTGTTTTTCTTCTTTTTGAGGGCTCTGAGTGTTGTTTTGAAGGGGTTGGGTTCTTGCTTTTCGTCATGGATTTTTCATTTTTCTCTGTCTTTGAACCTTCAAGTTTCCCTTCAATATTAATGAATTATGTCATTAGTCTTGGCTTGAGTAGAGCCTTGGATTTAAGCCTAAACTTATTGCTCTCTCTTGTATGTATCTTTCTGGTGCTAGCAATAGGTTTAGCTTCTTCTTTCTTCTTTTTACTGTTGATTTAAGATCCAACATGCTTGAGAAGTTATTCATCTGATGGTGTAGGTTGATACTCCTTCTACAAATTTTTCTGAATAGGTGCTTTCGGAATTTTCGGTAGCACCTGCACTTTTGATTAATTTGTTGTTGTAGACCTTCCTCTTCTATCTCTAGTGTATACATTTGGAAATGGAGGAACAGGGGGTACTATCTTCATGGACTTGAGCATGCTTGCTGAGGAGCTCTCTCCTTTTTCCACCTTTCATTCAACTTTGTCTGTAGAAACTTTCTCTTTCTTGCCCTTGGCCTTCTTATGAATGTTTTCTTTTTGGGCCTTTCTTTTTTTTCTTCTTTTTGCAAGTTGAGGTTTTGACTGTGGAACTGGAGGTGTAGGTGCAGGTTGGCCTGCCCTATAGAATAGAAAATGGTCCCAAGTCTGGTTTCTCTTCCTCAACTCTTCTTCAACCAGAACTTTTATCAAAGCTTGATGGTACAAATTGTACTTAGAAACATCATTATGGGTATGAACCCTTGCTGACATCTCGGTCAGGCTTTTCAACAAGAAAAATGGCAGATTCAAGGTCTTCATCCCTGCAATATAAAAAGGAAACCTCATGTGATAGAGGAATACCACTATATACCTCCTTTCACATGTGAGGTATATCTTGATAAGCTTGATAGATTATGATCAGTAATTCTTAAGGTAGCTTCTTGGGATGCCTTTTTCCCAGTTTGGATATCTGCGAGCATCCTTAAGGAAGTTGTTGAGATCACCTCCTGTGATAATTTTTCCCTTGAACCACCTTTCTCCTTCTTGGGGAAGTTTAAAGTCTTCAGCAATGGAGACTTAAGAAACTTGAAAATTGAAGCCATAAAATGTAGCCTCATGTCCATTAAAAGAGTTAGCAAACTCTTTATAAACCCTTGAATGTGAGCTTCCCAACCCGGTACAAAGAGAATACCATCCTGACTGCATAAACAAAGTTCTTACCCTTGGATTAGCGTAAACCAAATCTACACCCTATGGCTCTATTCGATTTATCTTACCACATGTTTTAGTCATCTTTAGAAAAATAAATGACTATGTCTCTTGCAAATGATAGGTGGCAGAATAAGAACAGTTTACCTTACAAGTGTGGCCTATATTCTTCTCTGGAATATTGTCTGAAATCCAGACTTCTTCTCCAACTATAACTCTCAGCAAATTCAAATCTAGCAGCTCAAACTTCAAATGACAACATTCTTGTTTTTTAGGTGGTTTTAAAACTAAATATTTGTTCACCACCCCATACAAATCACCCTCCATCATTAAAAATAGTCATGATCATGATGTGCACCATGTGACACACCATCACCACCATCATTTGACTGTGTTTTCTGTATGGGAGCTCTAGATGTCTCATGGAAAGTTTTTTTATGACTTGCAGTCACATCCGCAAATTGTGTTGTTGATTGGTTGGAATTTCCGGCAGCAATGTTATGTAGCTAGTCGAACGATTATGGTGTGTGGTGTGATCACTGTGATCCCTCTAACTCAGATAAACACACACCTTAACATATGGATAACTGACTTGGTGTAGACAGGTATGATGGGCAACGGTTCAGTCATTAACTACGGATGACACATTTGACTCAACGTATACAATGACTTGACCTTAGCTAACTAACTATAATACGACACCTATCATTAGATCCTAAAGTATTTTAAAAATGTTTGATGCATATTAACCCTACGACACGTGGTATAACTAAAGCGTATGCACATTTTTGTTTTATTTTAAAAATAGAATATGCTTCCAGAAATTCTGGTAGCATCAGAAAATAAAAATACAAAATACAAAATACAAAAACAGGAAATAATAGACTGTCCGAAAGGCTTAAAAAACTGGTGCTTCCAGAAATTCTAGTAGCGCCCAAACAAAAAATTGAATTTTGAAAATTTTTGAACTTTAATCCTAAAAAAAAAACTATGGAATGGACTCATGACTTAGCAAAGAACTATGCTAACACAAGGATTTCCTCACCAGAAAGTGTTATGACTGTTGCCACTTGCATTAGCTCCGACCTCAGGCCACTTAACTACCATCATCAGTTATAACCATTTCTCATCATCATGCCTAGTTAACCCATCACACAACGCCTTGCTACATCAGAAACCTTTGTTCCTTGCATTATTACTCATTTCGATTGGTTGATGCTTCCTTCTTTTCGATTATAAATTTTTTTTTTCCAAAAAGGAGATAGTACCTTGGATGGCTCCTCACCTCAATAGGGGTATCCCCGGATGGCACTATGGGAATCATCATTTCCCATTGATGTAATCGATCCTATTTGCGTTCGACTTCAAGATAAGCTTTCATGTCAAGATGATATCGTACTTCATAACCGTTTCACTCTGTCAAAATTCATCGAAGACCCATAAGCATCTCTTTTAGCAATTCTTGCACGGGAAGGTCCACAACAGTCAAATACCCATGCATATAATGAACACTTGTTCTAAACAAACGTGCCATACCAAGATCATGCATGTGGGCACCCCATTCAACCTTCTTTCAAATAAAAATGCCCCCGAGTGCATCAATAACCGTCATCATCAACCAGAAGCAGACCACTACCAAAAGTGGCATAAACAAAACCACTATCTGTCAGATAAGCTTAACTAGTCAAAACATCACGAGCATGGTACATGCCTGCCTCGTAGAAATATTTTATTCATTCTATCTCTTGCATGTTTCCAATATAGCATGGTGTCTTTTTTACTCAGGACAAGGGCTCTCTCCACTCAGTTCCAAAGCAAGTTACTCTCTCTCTCTCTCTCTCTCTCTCTCTCAAAAGGATCACATAGAAAAGAAACCACAATGTATTTCCGCCATATAGTTCTTCATAGACCTCATACATTAGTGGCAATTGTTAACACTGGAAAATCGTACGAGAAAAATACATTAAAAATGTCAAGCAAAAGGTATAGATAAAGGTTTCCAAATAAGGAATACAATAGGAAGAGCCAAAAAAATTAATTCTTCCCAAGGTAAAAGGACAAATTTGTGGACATCGCACAGGCAACAAAGACTTTTTACACACAGTGCAGATTTTTCTTCGATAGCCGCGCACAACATGGATATCCCTTCAATAGCTGCATGGTCCTAAGGATGATGGAATGTCACCATCCAGGACCACTTGGCACACTTGTTTAAAAGTGTTCTCACTCAACCTAACCAATTACAGTTCTATTTGAGCCACCTTGAGTCCTTAATGCAACACACAAAGGAATCATACCTCCACTCTTGTGTCACCATCCATCTTGGGCCAAGAGAAGGAGGGAGAATTTGAAAATGGTCTATAAAACCCAGCCTTTGGAAGAAGAATAGGAGACACATTGTTATGTTGGCCAAATTTCTCCATAGCAAACCAACTTGTGTAGTACACCCACAAAGGGATTGGAGGGAATCAGTTTTTGTCCACCCAACATCTCAGTCCAAGAGAGAGGAGTTCACCACATGTTCATCGATCTACCATCCTTTGAGAGGGAAGAGAAGCTTGCTGAAAACTTGAGGGGAAGAGACTTCCTTGTCTTGGATATTTGAGCTCCATAGCTCCTGAGATTTAGCGTTCTATCTTCTATCACCACCAACACCTAATAAAGTGAGAAGCTCTCCATTTTGAGTTATTAAAGTGTTTTCTCTATCGAGCGTGTATTGTGTGCATGTTGTTTTGTTTTTGTTCTATTTTTTATGTAGTATGCTACGTTTCATTTCTAACCTAGCTTATTACATGTTGAACTTGTTCCAATAACTTTTAAATAACCATTTTGGCCAGTGACGCTTATGTAGGTAAGAATCCTGCCTACTAAGCAAAGTGTATTTTGTACGCCCATGAGCCGAATACACTACCACAAGAATGGCAACTCCACTGGATTCTTTCTTTTGAGTAATGTCCCCTGTTGTCCCACTAGAATTGAGTTCCTTGATAACTATCCAAAATGAAAATATAGGTTTGCAAAATTAGGGTGGATAAATTTCTTAGAGAAATTTCAAGGGTATGATATAGAGGCAACCAAAGCATTCAAAAGAGAATTTGGTAGGGTGGGGATGTGTGGCTCAAGGTGATAGAATATTTCTTAGCAAAGGTGACAAGGTTACCAAGAACTATTGAAAATTGGTTTAAGAACCAAAATATTAAAGGAAACATATGGAATAAATTTCTCATAAGCCCTGAAATGGTCGGGAATTGGCACAAAGGTATACTAGTATCTACATTGAAGAAAAAATGGAGAGACATTTATATATTTGTTCAAAAATATGTGACCTAAGAGGAAAGGTATGGATTAGTATTCTTTTATCGCCTTCATTTACTCATGCACTTTGTTAAGGGTTATGAAATAAATTTTCCCTGCTATCTACTAAATAGTATGAAGAAAGTGGCTCTGAATATTCAATGTAACTCAAAGAATGCTTATATAATTTTGCATCATTTCATTTTGGTTAAAATTTTAGGTAAGGCTGAGCTACATCAACTACGAGATAATTGGGAATCATTCCTCATAATAAATCACTTCAAAGAAGCTCCTGATACTTTTCAAAATATATATATTAGATGCTAAAAGAAGAAACGAACCAAGGCTAGGGTTTCAAAGGCCAAAATTTCAAACGTTGAGCCTGTATTACTTTCAAGCTATGAACCTATGCTTTTTTATAAGGAAGAAATAAGTAAGGGAAGGGTTTATAACCCAAATCCATAGCAAGAGAATGCAAAATCACAAGGACATAAAAAGAGGAAATCAATTAAGAAAGAAGCGGGGTAATTGGGAGAGAAAAATAAAAAATAAGTAAAGAAAAATAAGTCCCTTGTATAGAAGTCGAAGCAAAATAAATCTACAAAAAAGAAGCCCATGGGATTCATAGTTGAGTCATGAAGAACTACTCATTGTATGACTAAATAATTGAAGAAACAAGATAATTTTGAGATACAAAAATAGTTAGTGATTGAAGTTAAATGATTTTGCTGGAGAAAACAATGGCCCCCTTGGTAAAGACATATCTTCAAAATTCAACAAAAATAAATTCATTGAGTCATTTTGACCTACAAAATTCCAAAGACGGAAGTTTCTAGTCCAGATATTGATACAACATAACATAAGGTTATGAATACATTGATTCTCTTCAAAAAATAGACAACATGCACAGGTTGAAGATTAAAATCAGGTACCTTATCTTAGGTATAGTCCATTACCATATCCTATTTGCAATCAATGTCCTTGCTTGTATGAAGAAAATGAAATAATGGAAAAAATAATTAGAAATTTAGAAATTTTGGAGCAACATATCAAGAATGAAAATGAATTATTGTAGACACAAAATTAGAAAATGTTAAAAAAGATACAATATTACTACAAGAAAAATATGAATCTCAAGAAGGACAACAAAAGACTCCATGGAAAAGTCAAAATTTTAAATTCTGAGGTCCTATTTAGGAATCCATGATATTTTATTGCTATGAAAAAGTAGAGAACCTTAAGTAGTAACTTGGACATATTGGCCCAAACTAGAGAGACCATGTCTTAACAAGAGAAAAAATACAAACTTTTGCAATCTAGTTTTTCCATAGGGACATGAAAAATATTCAGCATGGGTGAATGTTGGGTCCCAAGAATAAATCTTTTTTTCATCCTTTCATCAACTATTTTTCCTATCATGTGTCTGGAAGCATGTCATATTCATCATCTCACACTTCAA
Organism: Pinus albicaulis; assembly: GCA_034641835.2. Classification (NCBI taxonomy): domain Eukaryota; kingdom Viridiplantae; phylum Streptophyta; class Pinopsida; order Pinales; family Pinaceae; genus Pinus; species Pinus albicaulis. The sequence goes on along the minus strand of CM076581.1, from coordinate 228,499,455 downwards.
TGCTATCATTTTGGCATAAATCATGTCATGAGATACAAAGGGTTGAAATCAAAGGAATCTAAGGTAAAATTTTCCATTTTTTATAAGTTGCGTATATTATTTTAAGAAAAATAGTTCTAGAGGCCACAAAAATAGAACGAGTATGTAACCAACTTTTGATTCTACACTTGAGTCGCAGGTTTATATAGTTCTAGGCATGGTATAATGGAAGCACGAATTAGAGAACATGGAAAACAGTGATCCTAATCTCATCTGCCATTCGAATCAAACCCAACATATTCCATGTCAACACAGGAGTGAAATCAAACGTACAACAAGGCGGTGGTAGAGTACACAATTCGGAATAAAGGTTCTTGGTGCAAGACTGTGTATCGATCAATATTACGTATGATAAATTCATGTGTGTGAACCATGAATTTATAACATAACTTGACAAGTTCATTTTAATGGATCCACAAGATTTGAATTAGGATTAAACCGTTTTAGAATCCTGCATAAAACATCTTTAAAATATATATTCTAAATTATATAAATATCCATCTCCTGGTGGATATAGACAACATTATTATTGGAAAATATTTTGATACTTAATATAATTTTGTTATGTTGTTAGCTTAATATCTCTTCATAGTTTGCTTATGGTTCTAAAAATAAATAGTGTTGTAGAAATTTAAATCACATAAGACTACCTGTGCAACATGAAACCAAGTTAAGAAGGCCCCCCTATGTGAGGGAAGCACATTGATTTTTCTTTAATTTCATTTAGTTATAGTTAGTTTGGTTGTACAATTAGTTAGCTTGTTTTTATCTATTTTATAGTGATTCAGTTTGCTCATAGATTGCTTCTAGTTTGGTTTTCTCACAGTGTTCTTACCGTTTGGTTTATTTATAATTGGATTCTCAATATGGTGTAGGCTATTCATATAAACCATCTCATTGAATATAGATATATTCATCTTTGATTGCAAAACATTAAACTTTGCAATTGGTTTATGGCAAATATTTACATGGTTTTGAGGGTTTTAAATGTCTAGAACCATGACTGTGTTGAATCAGTTAAATTGCAATTGTTTTTCATAGATTAGACTTTGCTTCCATGTTATGTTTTTAAGTTAGATACTAGACCCTCCATACACTGTGCATTACACTTCACAAGTTTATAAACTCAAACTGATGATTTAAATGTAACAAGATTCTAGTACAATTGAATTGAACAATAGTAAGAAACCATGTGTGACCACATTTATCTATACATAAATGTTGATAACCCTATCTCCACCCTTATTCAACCATATGTTGACCATAGTCAAGCATGGTCTAGAAAGGTCAACCATAGTCAAACATGTTGAACATGTTTTAGCATGGTAGACCTTGCTCACTTTCATCAAACATGGCAACCCATATTCAACAATGTCCAACCATAATCAACCATGTTTGACCACAGTCATATGAATTTAACCATACACAACCATATTCAACCATGGCCAACCATAATCAATCATGTTTGACCACATTCAGTCGAAGTTAACCAGAGAAAACCATATTCAACCATAAGCATCCCTATTCAACCTGCTTCGCAATGGTTGAATATGGTCAACCATTGTCAACATGGCCACCTAAAGTTATTTATGGGAAACCATGGTCAAGTCCATTTATTCATAGGGAATGTGGTCAAGAATGGTCAATCATGGTTGACCATGTTGATGAAAAATAAATGTCACTGCAATGTGATGCACAAGAAATAACATCATAATGTGATAAACATCAAATGCCATTAGAATTAGACAAAAAAATTATGTCGTAATGTCACCAAAAAAACCATTGATAACCATGGTCAATCATGTTTAACTGTCTCAACCATTTTATTCCCTTGGTTTATTGAGGTAAAACATGATAAGCCATGGTAATATGTCGTCTAGCATATTCAATTGAAGACAAAAAGGTCAACTATGGTCAACATGGTCAGGGATGTTCAACCACATTCATCTAAAAATAAATGTTGACAACCCTAGTCTACGATTTTTAGCCATATATAATCATATGCTGACTATAGTGAACTATGGTTGAATAACCTCACTTGTGGTAAATAAATGGTTAAGAAAGCTCAATCATGGTCAAACCATGGGGGATTCACCTTGTTGACCAATACCTTACCATGTTGATTCATAAAGGGGACTTTTAAATTGTGAAAAATATTGTCAGTATATTGGAGGTATCGTGGGGGACCTAGAGTAGGGGTAAAGTATAGGTATTGGGGTGTATAAAAAGGGGTATTCAATAAAAATAAGGGTTGCCTATTAAAAATAGGAGTTACTTTTATTATAAAATTATAACGAGAGGGGGTTTAAGAAAAGAATTTTGGGAGGTTTCTATCAATATCTAATGAAATTAGCCTATTCTTTAATATCCCATGAACATAGTGTGAAAATTTCAATCTGAAATTCTAAAGTTGCAGTGATAGATTTATTTCTCCTACTTATTATTTCAATAAGTTATTTACATAAATCTATCTGTAAACTTCGAAAAAAATACTATTTCAACATTCACAATTATATATGAAAAGAAGTAAACCGTTAAGAACATAAGCATAAGAACCAATCACATGTAAACAGTTAATTTTGGACAAATGTCCCCGCAAAAACCCAAAGCGGGAAAACTAGTGCAACAGATGGGGGTTTTATTAATATTCTTTAGCAAATGAATCTTTACAAGGAATATACTGGAAGATAAGATCTGAAAACATCTGAGACAGAATTCTCGGCTCCTCCCAACAATTTCCGGACACCCTGATCAGCCTCTGCTTCCCTCTGTGTCTGTTTGTGTGTTTCACTGCATAGTCCTTGTGTTGGACTGCATAAGTCTGCATAGGCTCTATGTGGGATCACAGCGCTGCAACCCTGTGTTGTCTCCTGTGGCCCACTATGTCCCTCTCTCCTCGAGTTTAGTCACTGATGACTCCCTCTTTCTCCTTCTGCTCCTGCAACTCTCCGCCCTGCAACTCTCGCACTGAGATCAAATTCTATTCCTTTAGAATTGATCTCCTTCAGGTATTGGGTGTCTGCCCGGCTTATTTTCCAAATGACCCTCAAGCCCTCTTTTATAATCTTCTCATTGATTAGAAGATTAATCAATGGCTAAGATTAAACTTGACTTGATCTTTGTTTTCTAGAAGATTCACACTTTGACTTATTAATACCCTTTAATTATTTAATTTCCCTAAGTTTAGACATAGGGTCTCAATTAGAATAATTAATTATTTTAATAAGTCATGAACCGAGTGGAATTTCCACAAATGATTTTTGGGTTCTTTGGAATACTGATGTCCAAGCCTACTTACAAAGTTTGAGACTTAGAACACTTTCCGATGCTACAAAAAATCAACAGTCCCTCTTAGCAAGGAAAGTGTTCCAGCAATATGCATGTTTCATGTTGCTATGCTTTTGAAGCACCCTCTTCACTACTGATCTCTGGACTCTGCCCCTCATCTACTACAATGTTGCCTTCTATATTGTTGCCCATGACATTGCTACTCTCACTGCTGCATTTGTACTGTAGCTCCCTCTGAATCCTGATCCTGTCCATTCTTGCTACTGGAATGGATTTATTGATCATTTCCATCTTCTCTCTGAAGTAGACAAACTTGGTCTTCCCTAGAGCCTTTGTGATAATGTTTGCCACTTGTTCTCCTATTGGAGTGTACTGAAACTTCACAGATCCACATTATACATAGTCCCTGATGAAGTGACACCCGATGTCAATGTGCTTCGACCAATCATGAAACACAACATTTTCAGAGAGCTTGATGAAACTCTGATTATCACATAAGATACTAGTCGCTTCTATTTTCTTCTTTAGTAGGTTCACAAGAATTTTCTGAAGCCATATGGCCTCACACAAAGTTGTGCTAGGTGCCATATATTCAGCCTCTGTTGAGCTCAGTCCCACGGATTTTTGTTTCCTATTGCACCAGGAAATCATTCTTGATCCTAGACTGAAAAAATACCCACTGGTACTCTTCCGATCTACTAGACTCGTAGCCCAATCTGCGTTAGTGAACCCACTCAGTCTGACATCACTGCTACGAGTGTACTTCAATCCAAGCTTGATTGTTCCTTGAAGGTACCTGAGAACATACTTGGTTGTTGCCTAATGAGCCCTCTTAGGTTCTACCATGAACTGACTAAGGGTATTTACAGCATAACAAATGTCTGGCCTTGTGTTTACCAGATACATCATCAATCCTATTAGCTACCTATACAGAGTAGGATCAGCCTCATCGTCTTTGGACGTGTCGATTTTTTTCCATTTCATGATCATTGGAGTCGTCATGGGTCTACAATCCTCCATCTAAAATCTCTTTAGAATATCTATAGTATATTTTCCTTGACCAAGAAATGGCTCCTCCTTCTGCTACCAAACTTCCAACCCCATAAAATAGTGCATTAGCCCCAGATCCTTCATGTTAAATTCCTTAGCCAAATTCTTCTTTCATTTTGTGATGAGCCTCGATGATCCTATCATAAATAGATCATATACATATAAAACTAGTATCAGGGGCTCACTCGCTACCCTTAGATAGTAGAGATTGGGATCTACGTCGCTCTTAACGAATCCCATCTTCTGCAAGTAGCTATCAATTCGACCATACCAAGCTCTAGAAGCTTTCTTTAGTCCATACAAGGATTTCTTGAGCCTTCACACATGATTCTTCTGATCATGTGTCTTGAAGACTTCTGGTTTTTCAATATATATCTCTTCCTCTATCATCCCATTCAGGAACGCAGTCTTGACATCCATATGGTGAATCTCCCATCCCATCTGCACAACAAGGGATATCATGGATCTAATAGATGTATATTTGGCTAATGGGGCGAAGGTTTCTTCATAATATATCCCTTCCTTCTAAGCATACCCCTTAGCCACAAACATGGCTTTAAATTTCTCAATGCTGCCATCTGCAACATACTTAACCTTGTAGATTCACCTTGATCCTACTATTGATCTCCCCTGATGTCTGGGGACCACTTCCCAGACATCATTCGTCATGATGGAATTGTACTCTTCCACCATTACATCTATCCACACCTGATGCTAAGTTTCTTCCCGAAAACTGGAAGGTTCCCCAACCTGTGCAGCCAAGGCCTGATACCTCTCAGGCTACTTACGTTGTCTCTTCTCATTTCGAGGAACTCTGACAAAGTCTTATCCATCCTTCAAAATCTTTCTTAGTTCCTTGCTCATTCTCTCACTAGTAGTGGTCGGATTTACCTTCTCTCCCTCCTGCAAGTCCTCGGGAGAAGTGTCCTTTGGATCCTCATGCCTTGGAGAGGTGGCTGAATTTCCTGTTGTTGGTTATTGAGGCTGAACCAGTGGATCCTCCTCATACTACATAGTAGAAGGAAACTCATAGGATCTTCTGAAGGCCTTCTCCTCCAAGAATTTCACATCCCTCCGCACCACAAATTTCCTACTCTCAGGAATATAGATATGGTATGCCTTTGCATTCTCACTATATCCTACCAGATACCCATTTTTTGCAGTCATATCCAACTTCTTCCTCTTCTCACTAGGCACATGATAGTAAGATGTAATGCTGAAGATCCTAAAGTGACCCGCTTCAAGCTTTCTGCTAGTTAAGACACTTTCCAGTGTAATCTTTCCCAATGCAGCATGAGGAATCTTGTTCTAAACATAGACAGTTGTGTTACAAGCTTCAGGCCACAAAAATTTGGGCATGTCTTGATCATACAGCATCGCCCTTGCAGCTTTGACAATAGTCCTATTTTTCCTTTCTACCACACCATTCTGCTTTGTATTATATGGAGTGTTCCACTCCCTTCTAATACCTTCCCTTGCACAGAACCTAGTGAATTCCTTATCTATGTATTCACCACCATTGTCTGAATGCAGTACCTTGATCCGCTTTCCTGTCATATTTTCTACCAGAGCTTTGAACTCCTTAAACTGACTGAAACTTCATCCTTGGTATTCAAAAAGTAGATACAGGTATTTCTGGAATGGTCATCAATAAAGGTGATGAAATACTCGGCACCTAAGAGCTCTAGTGGAAATTCTCCCACGGATATATGAGTGTATCAGGCCCAATACACTCTCAACCCTATTGTTGCTTCTCTGATAAGCTGCCTTGGCATATTTACCCAGTACGCACCCTCTGCAAACATTGTCCCGCTTGGTGCTTAGTTCTGGAACTCCTGTGACAGTTTTCTTGAGGATTTTTAACGCCCTATGGTGAAAATGTCCCATTCTTTTGTGCCATAGTTCATTCAGGTTTGTTTCATCGGTGCTTCCAACCAATTCCATCGGGGATTCGAGCTGCAACTTATAAATTTTTTTTCTCCTAACTTCAATTTGTGCTTCCTTCTTCCAATTGGGATGTTTGACGTAAACCTTGTTGCCAATAAAGTAGATGTTATAACCTCAGTTGTGAAGTTGAGACACTAAGGGCAAGTTCATCCCCAGCCCGGGCACATGCAATACATTCGTGGCCCGAATCTTATTTCCGACCTCGGTCTGAAATACTACGGTACCTCTTCCAATCGGGGTACATTTTTCTTTATTACCCATGGTTATTTTAAAATTCATGTGCTCCTCTCGGTAGTCAGAAAAACATTCCCATACTCCCATCATATGAGAAAAAGCTCCACTGTCAATGTACTAGACTTCCAGAGAAGTCGTGCTTGATACACAAGCAAATTCTTCTTCAAGTTCGAACGCTAGAACAAAAACATCATGATCCACTTGTTCTATCATGCTTCTTTCCTTCTCTCGAGAACTGCGTGAACCTCTCCGAGCTGCTACCGCACTGTAAGATTTATGTTCACTTGTTGATTCTCCTTTCCTGTTACTCATCTCTAGCTCTGATACCATGTGAAAATTTCAATATGAAATTCTACAGTTGCAGTGATATATTTATTTCTCCTACTTAATTTTTCAATAAATTATTTACAGAAATCTATCACTAAACTTCGAAATAAATACTACTGCAACATTCACAATTATATATGCAGAGAAGTAAATAATGAAGAACATAAGCATAAGAACCAATCACATGTACACAGTTATTTTTAGACAAATGTCCCCAGAAAAACCCAATGCGGGAAAACCGGTGTAGCAGATGAGGGTTTTATTAATATTCTTCAATAAATGAATCTTTACAAGGAATACACTAGCAGATAAGATCTGAAAATACCTGAGACAGAATTCTCGGCTCCTCCCGACAATTTCTGAACACCATGATCAGCCTCTACTTCCCTATCTCCCTGTCTGCGTGTTTCACTGCGCAGTCCCTGCACTGGAATACATAAGTCTGCGTAGGCTTTGTGTGTGATCACTATGCTACAGCCCTATGCTGCCTCCTGTAACACATTGCGTCCCTTTTTCCTTGAGTTCATTCACTTTTGACTCCCTCCTTCTCCTTTTGCTCCTGCAACTCTCCACCCTAAAACTCTCCTACTGAGATCAAATTCAATTCCTTCATAATTGATCTCCTTCGAGTACTGAGTGTCTGCCCGGCTTATTTTCCAAATGACCCTCAAGCCTTCTTTCATAATATTCTCGTTGATGAATCAACAACCCAGATTAGAATATTAATCAATGGATAATATTAAACTTGACTTGATCTTTGTTTTCTAGAAGATTCACACTCTGACTTATTAATACCCTTTAATTATTTAATTTCCCTAAGTTTAGACTTAGAGTCTCCATTAAAATAATTAATTATTTTAATAAGTGATGAACAAAGTGGAATTTCCACAAACGATTTCTGGGTTCTTTGGAATACTGATGTCCAAGCCTCTATACAAATTTTGAGACTTAGAACACTTTCCAATGCTACAAAAAATCAACACATAGGAATTATGACATAATTTACTAGGTGGAGACCACATGGGTCAAATATGATCACCAAGATTATGACTAAATTTTTACATTTATTGAAGTGTAGATAGGTAATTCATATATCAAATAATGTTTTAGTTTTAATGAGTTTTAATTATAAATTTAGTATAATTTTGATTAATTATTAGAATTATAAGTTTTAAGTGTTGAAACTTACAATATTGAATTGTTTTAATAAAAACAAAGTATATGAATCCATTTCAAATAAAATTTGAAGGGTCGATGTTTAACCTAAAAATTAAAAACCTTGGCAACCCTTACTAAATCTTAAAATGCTAAACATAAGTCGTTTTAATGTAAATGGGGTATATGAATCCATTTGAAAGAAAAATTGAAAGATACATATTTATCTTAAAGTTTTGAAAACTTGGAAATTTTTACCAAATCTAAAAATGCCAACCATAAGTTGCTTTAATGAGAATGAGGTATATGAAAACATTTTTAAAAAAAATTGAAGGATCTGTATTTATCTTAAAGTTCACAAACCTTGAGGATCTTATTAAAACTTAAATGTCAACCATAAAATATTTGGCTATATTTTGGTAAAAATATTTAAACATTTAAATATTTTATATAGTTTCTTAAAAAAAATGGTAATTTTGATAGGAATTATTTTATTCTATTTAATTTGGGCTGAAAAAAATTTGAAAATCAATGAATATTTTTAAGGTAAAAAAAATTAGCCCATGGAGAAAATTTTACCCCAACATTTTTTTCTTGATCCTTCTACTAAAACTTAAATGCCAATCATAAAATACTTGGTTATATTTTTGTAAAAATATTCAAATATTTTTAATGTTTTAATAAGTTTTAAAAAATGGCAAATTTGACAAGAATTATTTTGTCCAATATAATTTGGGTGAATCATTTTGAAAAAAAATGGAAATTGGTGAATCTTTTTTAGGGGAAAAACAAGGAAACTATCCCATGGAAAAAATTTAGCCCCTACAGTTTTTCTCGATCCCTTTATAGCATCAAATTTGGTGGAATTATAAAATTTCGATGTCAAAAACATGATGTTTCGTCCTCGAATTCCACAAAATAATCTACTAGAGAGGGATGTTTTCTACATGAATAAACTATGCCATTGAAGAATGTGACTCTTATTTTGGTTTTATTTTCATTTTTCGAAACGTACAAACAAAATAAAAACTCTTCAAAATCCTTATCACAGAGATAAAATAGATTAATTGTTCCAATATATAGATAAAATGTGTGTTAGAACAATTTGTTTTGCTAAAAGCACTCTATTAGCGAGGTAGTATGAGAATCTCTTGTTGTTTATGAATATCTTATTGAAAACCACTATTAGTCCACTATATTGTGTCAAGTATCTCTCCACATCAAGACTTCTTTAGTTTCTTCCATTAACTTATTGATCACCATGGTCCTACCTTCTTTTACCATTTCCTATGCCCAATCATGATGAGAAATTGGAAAGGTAAAGAGGGAATCTAATTTGACACATATCTCTCATTTATGTTTTGGAAAACTTTAGATTTTAGTTGATATGTTTGAACTTATTCTACAAGATAATCCATGATTATTGTGTGGTATATAAGGGTTTGTGCCCAATCTCTTTGTGTATTCACACTTTTTTGGGTACTTAATATTTTTCATGATGGGGAATTGAAGGCCGACTTTATGGATCTAGAGATGACTTTCTTCTTTACTCCATTTTGTTCACCTCTATTTTTCTCACTACCTACATTTGAAGAATCCATTCTCTTTACATTTTCCTCTCTACTTTGGGCAATATGACAAAATTTCCCACAATAATGATACTCTTCAAACTCTTCACTTTGTGGTGAATGGTGTGCAATGAGTTGAGCTTGAGTTTATATGTTCAACTTTGCTATCTTCCTTTGTTAAAAAAAATATACCACTAACAAAATAATAGCCAACTTTGCTACCTTCTTGTGTAAAAAAAATATATATATCACTAACAAAACAATGGCCACCATTAAAATATTATAATTTTCTTGTAAAAACAAGAATGAATCTTTCTATGTGAATAGGATCTTCACATTATATTATTGCCTCAAGTAATGACGTTGCCTATTTTTGTATTTTAGAATTATAAAAAGTCAAGTAATGACCTCCTTTTCTTCCATTCGTTACTCGCGAATTCCTTTTCTTCGATATTCAATCACACCAAGACTTCAATTTTATCATTAAAATATGTAAGACTTCAAATTTATTATTAAAATATGTAATCCTTAATGGTTGAGGGCCGTGTTCATTTATTCATAATTATCATACCTCATGCTCATGAGAATCAAAACACTGGTTTTTTTTTGTAATTTGAGTCTTACCATATATCAGGCCTTAAAATCAATTTTGACAATCTAAGAGAGCAAATAGCACCAATAAAGCATAAGGCAAACCACAATACCTTTAAAGGTCATTTGAGAAGATCACGAGAATCGATGTAGAAACCACAAACTCAATAACGGTGAGACCTCTAAGGGTTATCTAAAGGAAGGTAGTGGAAATTGTATCTATGTATGGTTGTATTTACATTATACTCGAGCGTCATGCTTGCGCTATTGTATAATATTGCAAATTAAAATACAAATAAACTTTTTAGTCCATTGAAAATGTCAGAACAAATATCTGAAAAGCATATATCCATTAAATCATTTTCAAAATTAATTAAATATATAAACATATATATTTAACATGAAAATATTATTTGAGAATTTTTGAAGGTAAAGGTTATTTTAGGCATTTATTAAGATAATGCCTATACTCATCCTAAGGAGGAGCATAGGGAATATTGAGACATTTTTTCAATTTTTGCATTGAAAGACATAATGCAATTTAATATGGGAGAGATGTGTAAATGATTAAATTAAAAAAATTAAAAAAATAAATGTAAATTTAATAAAAAATTAAAAATAAAATAATAAATAGATACAGTTTAATTTACTATATTATAATTTTATTTTTATTATAAAAGTAAAAAAAATGAAAAAAATCATTATAAACATATCACATTAAAATAAATTTAAATAACAATAATTTTTCTTTGTAATAATAATATTAAAAAAAATAAAATTTGTAAATCTAAGGTTTCTCTTCATTCTGAAAGTTACATATGTTGTTACAGGAGTGAAAAAATTGGTTGGTCTCACTCTTACTAGATTTACTGGTCAACCTATGCATACCTAAGTACATCACAAACTTGCAAAAAGACAATGTGTTACATACATCTATCGGCAAAAAATTGCCAAAACACTAATAAAACTACTAGACAACCAAATAAAATTAGACTTCATCATGATTGATTGGGACATAATGCTCTGGATCTAAGCCAGGTGGCTTGATTTTGTAGTGCACATGAACTTCCATATGAGCTAGGCAAGAATCCAACCACTCTAATTGCTCCTGGGTGTGTCTTTGTTGTTAGCACCCCGTCAATTTCCAAAGGCTGAAGACAGAACTACGAAGGGAAACATCAAACTACTTTGGAATCCATGACCTAGCCTTCCTGGACTCAAAGAGGGCTCTCTTTGTTAGACATAGCTTTGTTTATAGGGGCATTTTAGGCTAGCTATTAGTGCATGGGAGTTTGTTTGAAGATTTATGGTTGAGGCAACAGAAGAGGGCCATTGGGCTATTGAGTCAAACAGGTGTAAACAAATTCAAGTGGATGAATAACTGAGGTCAGGTGCAACCAGGCAAGCTAGTCGTGTCAATGGATCTTAACAGCTTGTGAAATGGAAAGGAGGAGGATATTATGGTTCAACGGGAATGCAGAGCAGGCCGTCTTTGAATTCTACATTCCAGTCTCAGAGGAAAACATAAAGACCTGTTTCAAGAATAAGCAGGGTACCCCATGGTAAATCCTACACAAAAATTTCTATCCGCAATAAAGAAAGAACAACAATATGAAAAAACTAGAGATAACAGATTACGAGAAAAGGTGCACTTCACCACAGAACATGACACAAGAATCTAGAAAACAACATCATCTTTCATTCATCCAAAGAGAGTGGCAGAAGAGGGCCATTGGGCTATGGATTCAAACAGGTGTAAACAAATTCAAATGGATGAATAACTGAGGTCAGGTGCAACCAGGAAAGCTAGCCATATCAATGGATCTTAACAGCTTGTGAAATGGAAAGGGGGAGGAGATTAAGGTTCAATGGGAATGCAGAGCAAACTGTCTCTGAATTTTGCATTCTGGTCTTATAGGAAAACATAACATACTGTTTCAAGACTAAGCAGGGTACCCCATGGTAAATCCTACACAAAATTTTCTATCTGCAGTAACGAAAGAAAACAGTATGTAAAACTAGAGATGACATATTACGAGAAGAGGTGCACTTCACCACAGAACATGACACAAGAATCTGGAAAACAACATCATCTTTCATTCGTCCAACGAGAGTGTTTACAACCAGCTGAGTCTATTACAATGGTTTCTTCCCCTTCCAGGCCTCTTCCCCAGCCTCAACCACAAAATCTCAAACAAACCCTTATGCACTAATAAATATCATAAAATTCCCCCCATAAACAAAGCTATATATAACAAAGAGAACCCTCTCTGAGTCTAGGAAGGCTAGGTCCTGGACTCCAAAGCGGTTTGATGTTGTCCCCCAGTAGTTTTGTCTTTAGCCTTCGGAATTTATAGGGAGCTAACATTTTCTCCCTCCACAAGTTGACCATTATATCGTGTGTCACCCATATCTTCCTTTGAAAGTGATCCATAACATCTAAAAACTCTTAGTGGTCCTCCCTCTAAGCTCAATCAAATTGTTCAAGCGAATTACATATTTGGTGCAGAAGCTGAGTAATTCCTTCTAGAAAGGTGGTCACTCGCTCATAGGGAGATGCCAAAGGCACTAGTGTGTCAACCATCTCCCCCTAAATTTTTTGCGGAGGCTTCAAATGACCTGGATCCTCCCTCACTTCCCTTCCTCTGCATCGCCAACCATGCTACGAATGCATTTCTCGAACTTGCATCAACCTGTCGAGACCTGCACTGATAATTTTTCCGCACTAGCGAGTTGAAACCCCCTGAGTTTGGAAACTCTAATGACACTCAACCGAAACTCTCTTGGAACACCCCTCCCACCTCAAGCAAGAATTTTTATGAACCAACTCCTTACTAATGCTCAATCTGTCACTAGGACCCAATGCTACCACAAACCACACCCCAAACACCCAGAAATTTTGAAGACGTCTAAGGGCTTGCAAGGACCAAAATGCTCACTTTCTCCAAATCAATCCAAGTCGATGACCCAGGAAGCCAAATATACACCAAACGCCCTGATTCTAGCTAGGTGCTTAGACCGACACTATTACCAACAATTTGAAGCATTAGGACACCAACCCAACGTATACACTTGAATTGAAACAAAACACCCTAGTACTAATCAGCAGAAAGTCCAATGTCAAGTTACTACATTTATACCTAGTACATATAACCCACGGCGCTATTGTAAGCAATCCTCTGGAAAAAAAGAACACAATGGAGCCAAGAAATTTGGAAAGGGAGTAGCCAACATGTGCCTCAAACCCAACAATCCATTCAACCTTACCACTAATCTTCTAATCCTTGTAATGCTCAAGCTAGTTTCAACACTAAAAAATTTGTTTTATCCCCATGCTATGACTGCAAGCACTCCTTGCATACTTCCCACAATATCCACTGTGAAAATGAGATACCATGACCACAAGTGCCTCACCATTTCACTTGCATTTCCTTTACTCCAATGTAGAGCCCGCCAACTTCTCTATTGGTACCTCATACATAGAAACACAAATAAGCATTGCCATCATAACTATCGTCACTTAAATGGTTTTGAAGTACGATCCCTCCCACATGTCACCCAAGTGCCAAACCATCATGCATTAATTAACAAGCTGTGACATGAGGTGGTGAATCCCCTCTTCAAACCCAAATATTCTCGATGTGTCACAAATATAACCCCTTGAAACCACCACAACGATCTTACACACATTGTGTGACAACTAACATGTGAACAGATGATCACATTTTTCATTTCTTGCAAAGGGAATAAAACACTTAAAAAAAACACATGGGATGGATTTAAATGTTTGTGATGACACTATAAAAGACCAAGGTAGGCTCTAAAATTTAGTGTAGGCCAAAATTTTGGAAAGTTACTATAGCAGTGACAACACTTGGCAACACAATGATAGAACTCCATCTTCTCTGACTGGTTGACTCTTATGTGTAGGGTCTTAGTTCTTCAAGGAGTATTTTATCAGAGTATGAATGTTAGTTTTGTTGTGCTAATTTCATTTTCAGATTTAAAATTTATTTACTAATCTTATATTTGATGTACATAGGTTTCCTTGGTTGTTATGTGTGTCAAACAAGTAATTTAACTGAGTTTTATGAGTGAATTCAAGAGCATAAAGTATGAAAATCAAATGTTGAATAGTAGAAACATAAATAACAACAAACCATCATAATTGTTCCATCAACATAGAGTTTTGATGAAGGAGTTCACCCCTCGGCTACATCTCCTTGGTTCAGCTTCCATGGCTTAGGCCTCTGTATTAGCTCAATAGTGAAAAAAATTGATATTTACATGCATAAAATGCTCCTGAAACATACTCCAATGAGTCCATAATGTCAAAATCTATCAGAAATGACTATTCATTCACTCAATTTGGCCTTTAGCTGATCTAGGCATTGCCTTACTTCCTGGTGGCCCTAGCCTTCAATTTTATTCAAAGTGAAAAAAAAACATGTAGAATTGTTCCACTACCTCTGCAACATGTTACAATGTGTTTAGAGCATGCCAATCTACTAGGAATGACTCTTCCTGAGCCAAAATTGGTCGAAAATTTCTCCAATTATGGTCAAAACAACTTTTCCTACAATATCTCCTCCAAATCTGGAGAAGACTCCAGATAAATCCGACAATCTGGTGGTTTCGCCGAAATTGGTGGTTCCACTAAATTCACCACCAATTAGGAACTAGATTAATTATTAGTTAACATCGCACTTAACTGTGATAAGTGTGTCTTAACTATGCCTTAACCATGTTTTCATAAACTAGTTTAATTAACGTTAATCCTCGGCTTAGTGGAATAAACTGTCATTAAGAGTTAATACTTCGAGCGTTGTATTTGGCTTCGCCCTTGATCTCTACAACATCGTCATATGGGAATGACCTGGCCCCCTGTAAACCCCCTCCATCGGATCTGGAAGACATTAAATAGGCGTTGCAATCATATAAGGTTAAGAACCATTTGATAGAGCAGGTGGTAATGCGGTTGAACTGTGCGGGGTAGGTCGTGGGTTCAACCCACAGGGGCTTCACTAGGGGAGCAATATCATACCACGTGGGTTCATATTGGGGGATATATATTGAGGGAAAAAAGACAATATATTGGGGGATATATAGGGGGTAAAGGGTTTTTATATTGACAGGTATAAAAAATGGAGCTCAAAGTTAATGAAAAAATATAAAGGGGTAGAAAAAATGCTAATGAAAAAATGGATACCTACAATATCTAGTGAAGGTAGGGGTTTTTCAAATTGGGAAGGTGTATTGGGTTCATTGATCCAGGTGGATATTGGTAGTCACCCGCCTATTCCACTTGGGGCCCCACCATTGTCTCTTTCAGTTTTTCAATTTCGGCACAACTTACTATTTTTAGCAGTTTTTCGGGTCATGAACTTCCGGAGCCATTTTGAGGCCCTAAACGATGTTTTTTGGGAAAATGGAGAGCAACAAGGGTCCATTCAAAATTTGCAGTCCTCGGATAGATCTTTCTAACGAGGTATGGTATGCATCAAACGGAGATCGTATGCCAAAGTTACGCCCCTGGGAAGTTGAATCACCAATCTACCCAAACAGGGCCCATAGTTTTGGCGCTTCATCTCCTAGGGTTAAGGTTTTGGCTGTTTAGGATTTCCCATTGTTTCTAAATAATAAATAGGCCCTCGAGCCTCATTGTAACTCAGTTCAGAGGCCTGTAGCCGCCACATCTCTTCTCAGAGATAGCTACCAGCGCCCTAGCTAGTTTTATTTCCATTCTGTCTGTAAGCAAATTTCAGTTCTTTGATATTAATGAAATGAAGTGTTATTTCCGCTGCATCTTTTTATTTATGGTTATATGTTTATTCTGTTGCATTCCTACATAAATCTGGATCATTCATATTGGTAGGGGGTTAAATAATGTGATTTTTATAGGTATTTTCCAATATGTAGTCAAATTAAGGATATTGCTTAGTATGCCATGAATGCACGTGATATGTCACAGGTTCATTAAGTGAAGCCCCTCTGGTTTAACCCCGACCCCCACACAAGAATTTTGCTCCATTGTATGGATGTTCAACCCATAGTTTAAAACTTTGGGTTGACGAAATATTTCGCCCATATAATATGTTTGTCTGTCCATTGGTAAAAAATTTGGTTTATAATATATATTCAGCCCAAATTAATATATATGCGCTAAGGTATAGCAGATCTTTGGTTATAACAATAAATTCAGAATTTGACATAATAAAATTACATCGACTAGTTCCTCCAAGGTTTCGATGGGTCCACCAGAGGGGGCACGTGGCGGCCCCTGGTTGCACCATATGTCCACCGCTGGTTAAACTATTCCAAACTAAAAAAATTTCACCCCCAAAGTTCACTGGTGAATCTTGTTGTGACACTTGTCACAGTGTTGTGGGCCAAAGGATAAACTATACAAAAATTTCACCCCCAAAGTTCACTGGTGAATCCTGTTGTGACACTTGTCACAGTGTCGTTGAAATAAAATTGGAGAATATTCCCTGAATATACCTGGAGTGCTGATTGGACTGCCATGTCATCAACCTGTCACTATTCTACAATTTTTATTTTTTTCCTATTCTAGATTGCGGTCATCAGGTTATAACTTCTTCATCCAAAGTCGGTTTTCAACGAAACAAATTGCGTCGGATTCCTGGAAACAAGCCAGTCCCTTTCATTCAGTTTCCAATCAATTCTTAGCACTTTAATTTTTGAGCTTATATATTGAGCCTCTTATCAGTATTGATTCATCGTGCAAATTAATTTGGTCTCCCCAATTACCCCATTAGTAAACATGGTCCCCTTTTCTCATACTCAGTTAAACACAGTTATAAGATTCAAAAATATCGCAATGTTTCAAATTGGAAAGGGTAGTGAAGTTCATGAGTTTTATATTTTCAGAGTATAATTTTTCATCTCTGGTGTTTCTTCGCTGTCAGCAAGCCTGGACAATTCCCCAACAGAGTCATTGCAGGAATAAAAACATTGCTTCGCTACCGGAGCGCCTAGACAATACCCCATTGGAGTTCCTTACTTCACCTCTCTGCACAGGAAGCCTTTCTCTTCTTTCACCTTTATTTATATATTTAAATAGAATTGTGCATGCACACTTATTCATTTTATGGGTGGAAGATGGATCCCTATTGAGAGAAGGATAGGTTGTTCCTTCATAGAAGAATATATAGACCTCTGATATAGGTTTTCTCATTTAGATTTTTCCCCTTTTCCTCATCTACAAATTGGATAAGTTTGAAAATGCTAAAACATAAAGAACCAAGTGTGGCATAAATTTTCCATAATAGACACAGGCATCATGGTTGACCAAAACTCTCCTTATTGACAGATAGTATTTTTGTGAGAAATTTATCGGCCAGAAGATATAACCAACACAAAGAAGGAGAAAATAAATTTAGCCAAACATTGTGGTGTCACAAGAATCTCTTTCAATTCGTCCATATGCAAGGAAGCCAGAAAACATGTTCACACAACACTTATTTACACAAACAAACAAACAAACACGAGATCAAACAAGCAAGAAGAAATTACGTACACAGGGAAGGGCACAACCCCAGATGATCATTGAAAATAGTGTTTTAAGTATTGGCCATTGATGGGAAGAGAGTTAATCTTCTCGTCTAGTGATTGCAAATGAAATGTGTGTTGGTCAAGTTTTTCATGAATGGTGAACGGTCCAATCCACAGTGATTGGAACTTAGTGTGTTTTCCTTTTTCCTCATGGGTTTTGTCCCACTTTAAGACTAGGTCACCCACACCAAATACATTTTTTCCTACAGACTTCTTGTCGAACCAACTCTTGATACAACTCCATGATTTAACTAAGCACATAAACATAAATTACCATTTGATTCCAAATTGTGTAGAGGCTAGGACCATTCATATGAGGCATTGTTTCAAAAGTAAGAAAATTGTAGACATATTAATGAATGGACTTGGAAGAGAAAAGTTTGAAAAGTTCAAAAATATGCCTAGAATTACAATGATCTATAAAGTGTGATGGATATTCCACCAAAACATTTTATCACAACACATTTGATAAAATAATTGAAATCTATACTATTCAGGTTATTTTTTCTTTAGATCTCATATTTTAATAGTTGATTTTATACTTAAATGAATAAAATATATGAAAAAATAGAGAATAGAAATAAATACACAGATGCACCATCCATAATAGACAAAATTTCTACGCTAGGAAACCCCTATGGGAGAAACCTATGCTAGAAGGTGAGGTATCTATGCCCTCTTTTCTCTAATATGAAAATATGCAAGTACAAAGGAAGAAGTACTCTCTATGTAATTACCTTAGACCTATTCTTTATAAGGCTACTACATAACCTTAACCTCGTATGTTCCTCTCTCTATCTTCCCACTCCTATTTTCACTGCTCAACTATGAAATAAAATAGAATAGCATAGAATGGAACCCATACTCCTTCTAGAGGCCAAGTATTTAACCTAACTTGATAGACAACTAGGGGTAAGGGTAGACTCCCTCAACCTTCAACTAGATTTACAGCTTTGGATCTCTTAGATTATTCTTGAAATTCCACGCTTGGATATCCTAATTTCCATAAGTGATGGTCACTGACATGGAATCCACTTACACCATTGTGGTAAAGAAAAAAGTTAAACTTGCGAAAGGCATATGTTTTGCATACAAAATCTAATTGACAGTATTATTACACTATTGGAAAAGTATATGAGTGTAGATTAGCATATTTGGTCCAACACTAAAGTTGAAAAGTTTATACTCAAAAAATTCCATTTGATTCCTTAAAATTTCTCCATAAGGTTTCAAACCCCAATTCTCCAAATTCGTACATGCCTTTAAAATGACCCCATAAGCTGAGTCCTCCACTTTTTTCCACTCTAGTCAAAGAATAAAATAGATGAAAAATAATTGAATGATCCAAACCAAATCATACCTAACCATTTAGGGAGTATTTTTGTCCCTAGAAGTGTTACTAAAGATGGTGGGGAATTTTTTCCTCTACCTTCTCCCTAGATTACTACTATGCTTTGTCTCGAAGTTGTCCTTTCAACCCAATCTACTCAAAGTCATGCTACACCTATATTATATTTATATACCTCTTTTGTAAAATTGTGTCCTTTACAAACTCTTCCTAAGCATCTAGTACTAAGCCCTCTATGGAAGGTAGGAATGACTCCTCTTCCTGATCAAACATGGAAGGCTTGATGACGACAAGCAAGGTTACCCCGACTGTTAATAACCCAAGATACTCCACAAAAACCCATATATTTGTATTCCTATCCAATTCAACATGTTTCAAGAAGAATTTTACCTATGCAGTCAAAAGAGAATATGGATTTGTCTTTGATAAATTCCATGAGAAGGCTTCCTCTCACCTTCCAATCTTTTCCTCACCTCAACCAATTTAATATAAAATTGTGCAATGGGAAGTTCCATGAGAATTTAAAACCCAATAAGTAACCCTAAAATTTTTCTGGTTGTAGACGCTTTGAAATAACTTCATAGCGCAAAAAAATCATGTAGGCGTTATGAAATGATTTCGTAGCGCTCTAAAAAACTCTGCTTTTTTATTTCGGGAAGGTGAAATGACTTGGCCTTGTTCTAATTGACTTCCCATGGCCTTAAATTTCTCCTTGAAAACATCAAAAACTTACTTTACCTCTCTTCATCGGTATTACCACACTAACTTGAACTTACCACTCAGGAACGAATCTCAATGGGTTTTGACAACATTAAAAAAAACAGGTTGCTTTGTTTTCTTTTGTGACAACACTCAACCACTAACAGAAATTCACACGACCAATATTATAGGGCATGACCGCACATTCTTCTACAGTATTTATTATAGGAATCCCAAAAATACAAATGGGCAATCACACCACACATTTTTCCAATCGAAAACAATCAAGTGACCTTTTAACAACGTTTTTGAAATAGCATGTTATATTCTACATTAACAACACTTATTCATTGTACATATCACACAAAAACTATGTCAGAACATAGGGAACACTCTCCCATGGGGATTTGAACCAAAAAAAAAGAACTGTGCATGGATACACAACGATTGAGGCCACAATATTTAGGTTTCCTTTCAATATGAACTCAACATACGATATACTAGCACCATAAACATATCAATAGAAAGTACTCAACTATCTATGACAATATAGGGCTCAATAATAGTATACCATCAATACATAGCATCTACAACCACTACGCTTCTCAACACATTCATATTCTTAACATAAACCGACTCAAAAATGTAGACAAACAATTCCATTAACAATAGATAGACAGAGAAGCTAACAAACACAGAGGCATATAAACAAACTACTCATTAATCAAATTCAACTATGCATTAAACTGGTCATATATACAATTTGGGCATGTGCATCCCAGGCCTCTCGACCTTTGTCTCTTCTCCTTGCGCCTGAGCTTCTCTTTTTCTCCTCCTCTTATACTTCATTGCACTTCTCTTCTCAAATAATCTTCCTATTTAAAAAGAAGTTAACATGGGACAACCAAGAGTCACAAGATGAATCATTTCCCCTTCTCCACAAAATAAGGGAAATTGAAACTACATTTACATTAGGAAATAATCCTCCAATTTATTCTAAAACAAAACTCACTTCCTAATGAAAATATTTACAATTTCTTACAAAAACATTTCAATTTATCCCAGCATCACCATGTGACCATCCCATCACATTGGCAAGCTTTTGGTCCAATCTTCATCGAATTTTGTGCTCCATATATGCACCCGCATCAAGGCTCATATAGTTTGAGATTATCCACATTCACTACTAAGTAAATGCATCTATGGGTGTAAACTGAGCACATATGTGTTATCTCCCACCTTTTCCAATATCTTGAAAGGACCACGTCATAAATTTTTTATCTTCTTACCATGACCATATAAGTTTTCCTTGTTCATTTGTAACCAAACTTTGTCTCCCGCTCTTAATGACTTGTCTTTTATATTTTGATCATGCTTAGCCTTATATTTTTCATGTTCTATTATAAGAGTTATGTATGTAAATCATATTTTCATCCTAGGTTTTCAGATGCTTCTAATTGTAACCCTTGAAAAGCTGCACAAAATTTATGTCGACTACTTATGTCTACCCCTATGTCTATGTATTGAAAGTTGTATACCTCTTCAACTTCATGCCCATAGTATCCCACAATATAGTCCAAAATGCTTTGAGAAATCTTGTGTTCCTATCTGAAATGATGATCCTCAGCATCCCAAAGTGCACCCAGACCTATTCAATTACTTCTTGTCCTTTGTTGGTAGTTTTAGAAGGCATGAGAATGCACATCTTGTTGAACCTATTTATGGGCCTTTTAATTAGCTTTCTATTTTTTCAAAAATACAACCAAAAGTTTGTGCATTTAATTATCAACTAAAGATTGTATGAAATTGTTTTGGCCACAATACCCCTCATAATTTTTCAAACTTAATATGGGACCCTTCATGTGAATTTTTTTAATATTTTCATCTTAAATGTCATGGATTGCTTTATTTGCGATATTTTCATTTTTCTTCAATTTTTTATTTTGACTATTTCATTGCTTTCAGTTTGTTGTTAGTGTTCTAATGGTCCAAATTTCTCTTCATTTTAACTTACAATTTAGAAGATATACTTAGTCAAAGTTTAATTAATTTCGTTGCCTAAACATAAAATATATAAATATATATTTTATTATACTTTTATAAATTGCAAATAAAATTAATAATCATTGTTATTTAACCTTAATTAATTAAAATACACATTAGTTAATTATAATTAATTTAATCTTATTAAGTTAATTTTCATTTAATTAAATATAAATATATTTAAATGATTTATTACTTTAATTCATTACTAGTTTAATTTTAATAACATTTTTTCAAAAACCAACGTATTCGAGCACTTTGTATATATATTATAATCATAATATAAAAAACTATATATTAAATAATCATATTGTAAAATAAAACAAAATTATATATATATAAAAACTAAAAGGGTATATTTCTTAGTTCCCAATCCCCACAAGTTTTTTATTGTGATCATTTGAATTCATCCGCGGAGGTCAAGCCGGGCTCACTTGGACATAATCATGATGTGTGAGGAGGCATAAATGAACATGAGCATAGTAAACAATCGCAGTAGCTACAACACAAAGCAATGTACAATTTGGTAGATTTCCATCTTATTTCAGATGATTTTTATTTATTCCTTATTTCTTGAACATGAACTGTTTTTTTATGTCTTAATTCTTTCTCTACCTTAGATTCAATAAATTTGATAATCGTAGGCATATGAACTTTGATAGATTTGAAACTCCTTGTTTTTATTTGCTTTAATCATAAAAATAAGTTTTTCCTTTAAAAAAAAATGGGATTTAGAGGAAATCAAGATTTCTAAGGTAAATCTTAACAAAATATTTCAAGGTAAATTTTATATGGTTATTTTCATCCTTTATTATGTTCATTTTCATTTTAGTTTAAGTTTTGTTTTAATATTTTCTAATTTAAGCTATGTTTTTACAAGTCCTCACTAGTTACACTGGAGGTTTGATGTTGTTTGAAAGACTACTTAGAAATCCTTCGATTTACTTTGTTTCCCTTCTGGCTCAAAGAAGTAGTTATGATGATGATTAAATTGCAAACAAGTTACAATAGGGAGTCTCTTTATTTTACCTTGTTTTCATTTAGTATCTTGTTCTTTGTTTTTCAAAGTTTATTTTGAAACAATATATTTGAAAGTAAAGAGACATTTGATGTGATTTCATCTTATATTAATAGCTACTCCCAAATATTAGGAATCTATTTCAATAAAATCCTAATTAGTCATAATTTTGTAAGACATAAATCGTCGTGATCTCAACTTAATTAAAACACACATGCTTTATTCATACTTGCTCTTTTGTTGATACATATTTTCATATGATGTCTTGTTGGAGTTATTTTTCAATCGTGTCGTTTTCTTTTACCTTTTTCCTTTAGGTTTGCATTTTATTTCTTCATTTGCATTCTTTGCGGTAATTTGATTTCACTTGTTTTGTTTTTTTGATTGGATTTTGTGATATTCCTAAAATATATATGGGGGAATATTTCCTATGAAATACAATTTGGTTTACATGGGGGAATATTTACTCTATCTTTTCATTAGGTTTTCATCTATCTAAAGGTCATACGTATCAAGTTTTCATCTTCTCGTACATCAACCATTATCTATAGGGAACATTAAGACGTGATTCAAGTACTAAAAGTTCACCTTTATAAAGGAACGAACTGCCTCTAGTCTTTGCTTTAAATCCCTCCCATACCCCTGTAAATTTAAAAACCTCTACATTGGTATATGAAGAGAAAACTAGTGGGGTCAAACTTAACTAGTATCGCATCTATTTTTCTAAGTATAAATCCTCTTGTACCACCTCGCTCTCTTCACTCAATTGCTAAAGGAAATTTTCCAAATAAAAATTATCAAAATGGTGGCATATAATAGGGTTGAAAGCACATATGTGTGGGAATTGTATTCAACCTATCGGGGTACTAAATAGGCTTGCCGATAGAGGGTCAATGCATACATGGCATCAAGGCAACTTCGTCGAGGTACTGGAAATGCCTACTGGAAAGGAAGCAACATTGGGAAAAAGAGGTAATTCATTTTTAATAGATGCATACTAATCATTTAAATCCTCATAGCTATCTTCACTCCCCAATAGTAGAGATGAAAAAATAATAATTATTCCCTATATTTGGATTCATTGTTTTAAAACTAAGAATTCAAGTAAGAGCTTATCTTATTTTGATTGTCTTATGTGGAAAATTTAGAAATGGTGCAATATGAAAGCATGTTTTGGAAATGTTTATTTCAACCCTTGACAAATTTAGCCCTAATATATAAACCATAGATAATTGCCTCTTCCATATATGTCTCCAATTGTTGTTGCCACAACACCCCCCATCATTTTTCAAACTTATTATGGGGCCCTCCATATGAATTTTGTTAATATCACCATCTTGAATGCTTCAAATTGGTTTATTTTGCGATAGTTTCACTTTGTTTGGATTTTCTTTTTGACATGTCCATGTTTTTGTTTGTCGTCAACTTTTCAACGGTCTAAATTTCACTTCTTTCTCACTTACGCTTTGGAAGATATGCTCAGTCAAAGTTTGATCAATTTCGCTGGCCGAGAATAAACAATGTAAATATATATTTTATTATACTTATCTAAATAGTAAATAAATTTCATTAATTTATTTAACCTTAAATAATTAAGGTAATCATTAGTTAATTAAAATTAATTTAAGTTACATTCCATTTAATTAAATGTAAATATATTTAAATGTTTTAATTAATTTAATTAATTACTAATTTAATTGAAATAACATTATTTAAAAAATCACCGAATTCAAAATATATATATATATATATAATATAAAGGTATATTAAATTTGGAGAGTTGAGGAGGAGAGGGAAAAACCCTAGGGAGGAAATGGTGAAACCAGGGTGGGTTCTCGTTGTTTTTCTCGTTGGTTATCAGCGGCCATGAGCAATGATCTCACCTAGAATGCGGCAGGGGAGGTCAGAAGGTCCCATCCATGCGGCATCAACATTTCAACAACTGTCATAAAGTTTAGTGACTTGGTTTTTTGAGGAACCTTGGGAAGTCAAAACACTTAACCGAGGGATGAATAATATTTCTACTATCTCCTGTTACACTC
This sequence comes from Pinus albicaulis, assembly GCA_034641835.2. NCBI lineage: Eukaryota > Viridiplantae > Streptophyta > Pinopsida > Pinales > Pinaceae > Pinus > Pinus albicaulis. Next base: position 228,474,531 of record CM076581.1, on the reverse strand, counting down.
ATATTTTTTTTTTGGTTTAGTGCTCATGGTTGTGGCTTGGGACCTGACTACTGTGGCATTCACTGTGTATTTTACATTATCCTAAAGCTTTTCAAGCTTCACACTATTATTGGTTTATCCATTGTTGGGGAACTGTGTGTTATGGGGAATAAAACATATTCCATTTACTTAGAACTAGAGGCAAAAGATATCATCACGGTCTAGGGCATGGAACTCATGGAACATAACATGTTGAAGATGAAGGCTCCATATTGAAATTTAGCTGGCATTGGTGATGATGTGCCCTGCGAAGCTTTCGGAAGGTGTTTTTGGTATTCTAGCAGTTGGAATCCTTGAAGGCTCAAAGGGTTTTGGGATCAACTCCAATCTTTGGGATATTTTTGAAATGACTGACTTTGGAGCACTACAGGTGGAAGATGTCCTTACAGGAGCACCGGTAATTTATTATACACCTCTAAAAACCCCATTATCCTATTTTGATTCTAGAGGATTGGAAGATATTATAGTGCACAGTAGATTAAAGAAAAAGGATGGCTTGAGGGCTTGTTTGGAAATTAACTAGAGGGCTCGGGAGCAGGGCTCGGACCTCACTTGGAGGAAAAACTGTGGTGGAGGCGGGACTAGTAAGACATGTCCCTCTGACTTCTAAGTTTCACAATTACCTCCGAGGTTGGTAGGGTGTTTTGGATACAAGGGATTAGAAGGAGGTCCTCCCACCAGGGGGTGGAAGTAGCGAGCAGATGTTTGGGAGCCTCGAACGGATGTTTGTTTCAAATTAAGTGCTACCTTATCGCCTACATGGGGAGGCTTTCAATTGAGGCGGCTCTAATTGGGAGGCGGTTGTTGGAGTGGGAACTGAGGGAATTTTTGTGAAACAAGGGAAGGGTGAGGAATTTGGCACAAGTAACCCTCAACGGAAGGAGAATGGGCAAGGGCGGGACAATGTAGAAGAAGTTTGGGGCTTCAAAGAGGGGGGCTCGAGGAACAGAGAACGGGTAAATGATAGACATTCAGGGGGAAAAAAAGAAATAAGGGGAAGACCTACAAGAAGAAAAAAAGGATGGTGGAACATGGTGTTGGGTATGGACCTACAGATAGATGATGCTATGGAAGAGTCGAAACACATCCTGGAAAATACCCCTCTACACAAACAATTTCAGCTTGGATCAAAGACTCGTGAGGTGAAATGTCGAGAAGTGAAGTAAAAGTCGCAATTTTGGCTAATGGTTGGTTCATGGTCTGTTTCTCTTGTAATGAAGAAGTGGAATGGGTGCTAAAAAAAAATTGGGGGTTTGGGAACTCCCCTATACTTTTAGAGTGTTTGATGCCACTATTCAATGCCCAAAGAGAAAGGGCGAGGGAAATCCCATTCCGGGTTTAGCTTCCATCTTTTCCTCCACATTTTTTGGTTTGAAGACATCTTTAGAGCAATCGTTAATCGTTTGGGCACCTTTCTCGGAGGCATAAATGTCCTATCAAGCAAATAAATGCAAGAATGTGGCTCAATTGTTTGTCAGAATGAACCCAAAGGAGGGACTCGGTGGAAGATATGAGTTTTAGAGGAAAGACATATCCTTCTGTCAATTTTTTTTATTATGAAAATATACCATTTCGGTGTCACCGTTGCCACAAACAAGGCAACCCGGCATGGGATTTCCCTCTAGACTTCGGGAAAGGATACATCGGACGAGGGCTTACCCGACTAAGGTAGGAAAGGTTAATGTAGACGTTAAAGAGTTGGAACTAATGAAAGAAGTTGAAACAACTCGTAATGGTGGTCAAGAGGGGATGGAGGTGGTCGAGGATCCAATATCTCGGGTCTACGTGAGACTCGGTCTTGGAACAACTTCCCACACAAGATGGTAATGAACCGATAGAGATGAAAACTAAACTGCTCACTCATCGGCTGACCTCGTTTCAATAGATGATGCTCTCGGAACAAGTTGGTACTGTTTCTCCCCCCCTCCTCTATACATGCTTCTCTTTTCTCTTTCTTAAAAGCGTTACATATGCCTAATCCCTCCGTGCCTTTTGTTTTTATTTCTCCCTCCATTGACAATTTCTCTCTAACAATGGAAATAATCCTAACCTCAATTCTTACTCCCGTCGCTTGAAAAAACTCCTTATAATCTTCGTCCATGGGACAAATGACCCTTACCCGATGAGCCTATAGGGTGGTCTCGGTGACAATCTTGAGTCGACTGACCTCGTAAAACTAGAGGTAGGAAAAACTAATATATCCAAGGCTCAATTGAAAGCAAAATTAGATATTGCAGACGGTAAACAAAAAATATTTAAAAGAGGCACTTAGAGCAACGTGATCCTCGTCTTTTGTTCCCCTATGATTATCTTTCCCTTTAACTGTCATGATTTTGCTAGCACTCGTGAAAAATCGGCACTAAATTCTCTCTAAACCTTTATAATCCCGATATCATAATGCTCCAAGAAACCATGGGGGTGGGTGCCTCTCTATCTACTTCTCTGGGAAACTTCGCTCGGATGGTATTTGGTGATCGTGGATGCTAAAGGTAGATCGGGTGGTCTAGCTATTTTCCTTTGTGACAAGAAGGTCCAAAGTTGAATAACTCATGGATATCGGATTCGGTCTTAGGGGTGGAGGTTAATTATTCTCTTGAGCCATTTTCAGCCTTTACTATTATTAACATCTATGGTTCGGTTATGGATAGAGTGGGGTTTTGGAACAATTATTTGTGAATAATTGTATGCAGTTCCACAACCTAATGGTAGGCGGGGACCTAAATTTTTCTCTTGGCATATCTAAAACCTAGGGTCCTCCCGCACAAGTTGACCCTCATACTAACTATTTTATAAACAAAATCAGGGAATGTAACCTTATCGACATAAATCTCATTAAGACCACCCCTACTTGGAGGAACAAAGTAGTGGGGGAAGCCGAGTGGAAACAATATTGGACCTTTATCTCATCAAGGAGATATTCGTTAATGGAAATATCGGTCTTAGGCAATGGGTGGGCTCGGGAGGGGATTCTGAAATTTTTCCTATCCCGTTAGAGCTCTCTAGATAATAAATAAAAAAATCGAGATCCCCGTTCAAGTTCAACTCTAGATGGCTTAAAGACCCTAGTTACATTTACCTTGTTAAGGACCCTTGGAGGGTGAGGGATGGGTCCAATAACCTCTCTCTGTGCACAGTATTTCATGCCTAATCTCAAATCTCCGAAAACCAAAATAATTCTCATGGAGGGATCAACTCCAATATTTGGGAAATTTTTGAAATGACCGACTTTGGGGCACTACAGTGATAAGACATCCTTACGGAGCACTGGTAAGTTATTAATACACCTCTAAAAACCCTATTACCTTATTTTTATTCTCGAGGATTGGAAGATATTATAGTGCACATTAGATTAAAGAAAAAAGGATGGCTTGAGGGCTTGTTTTGAAATTAAACAAAGGGCTCGGGAGCGGGGAGCTCGGACCTCACTTGGAGGAAAATTGTGGTGGAGGCGGGACTAGTAAGACCCGTCCCTCGGACTTCTAAGTTTCACAATTACCTCCAAGGTTGGTAGGGTGTTTTGGATACAAGGGATTAGAAGGAGGTCCTCCACCGGGGGTGGAAGTAGCGACGGATGTTTGGGAGTTCGAACAGATGTTTGTTTCAAATGAAGTGTTACCTTATCACCTTCATGGGGAGGCTTTCAATTGAGGCGACTCTAATTGGGAGGCAATTGTTGGAGTGGGAACTAAGGGAATTTCTATGAAACAAGGGAAGGGTGAGGAATTTGGCACAAGTAACCCTCAACGAAGGAGAATGGGCAAGGGCGGGACAATGTAGAAGAAGTTTGGGGCTTCAAAGAGGGGGGGGCTCGAGGAACGAGAGAACGGGTAAATGATAGACATTCGGGGCAAAAAAGAAAGAAGGGGGAAGACCTACAAAAAATAAAAAAAGGATGGTGGAACATGGTTTTGGGTATGGACCTATAGATAGATGATGCTATGGAAGAGTCGAAACATATCCCGAAAAAATACCCCTCTACACAAACAATTTCACCGGATCAAAGACTCGTGAGGTGAAATGTCGAGAACCTGAGTAAAAGTCACAATTTTGGCTAATGGTTGGTTCATGGTCTGTTTCTCTTGTAATGAAGAAGTGGAATGGGTGCTAAAACAAAATTGGGGATTTGGGAACTCCCCTATACTTTTAGAGTGTTTGACGCCACTATTCAATGCCCAAAGAGAAAGGGCAGAGGAAATCCCAGCCTGGGTTTAGCTTCCATCTTTTCCTCCACATTTTTGGTTTGAAGACATCTTTAGAGCAATCGTTAATCATTTGGGCACCTTTCTCGGAGGCATAAATGTCCTATCAAGCAAATAAATGCAAGAATGTGGCCTGCTTTTTGTCGAGAATGAACCCGAAGGAGGGACTGGTGGAAGATATGAGTTTTAGAGGAAAGACATATCCTTCTATCAATTTTTTTTATTATGAAAATATACCATTTCGGTGTCACATCGTTGCCACAAACAAGGCAACTCGGCATGGGATTTCCCTCTAGACTTCATAAGGATACATCGGACGAGGGCTTACCCGACTAAAGTAGGAAAGGTTAATGTAGACGTTAAAGAGTTGGAACTAATGAAAGAAGTTGAAACAACTCGAATGGTGGTCAAGAGGGGATGGAGGTGGTCGAGATCCAATATCTCGCCTGACGTGAGACTCCGGTCTTGGAACAACTTCCCACACAAGATGGTAATGAACCGATAGAGATGAAAACTAAACTCGGCTCACTCATCAGCTTGACCCTCGTTTCAATAGATGATGCTCGGGAACAAGTTGATACTGTTTCTCCCCTCCCCCCCTCCTCTATACATGTTTCTCTTTTCTCTTTCTTAAAAGTGTTACATATGCCTAATCCCTCCAGTGCCTTTTGTTTTTATTTCTCCCTCCATTGACAATTTATCTCTAACAATGGAAAGAATCCTAACCTCAATTCTTACTCGTCGCTTGACAAAACTCCTTATAATCTTCGTCCATGGGACAAATGACCCTTACCCGATGAGCCTATGGGTGGTCCGGTGACAATCTTGAGTCGACTGGACCCCGTAAAACTAGAGGTAGGAAAAACTAATATATCCAAGGCTCAATTGAAAGCAAAATTAGATATTGCGACGGAACAAAAATATTTAAAAGAGGCACTTAGAGCAACGTGATCCTCGTCTTTTGTTCCCCTATGATTATCTTTCCCTTTAACTCGTCATGATTTTGCTAGCATCCGTAAAAAACTGGCACTAAAGTCTCTCTAAACCTTTATAATCCCCGATATCATAATGCTCCAAGAAACCATGGGGGGTGGGTGCCTCTATATCTACTTCTCCGGGGGAAAAATTCTCGCTCGGATGGTATTTGGTGATCGTGGATGCGAAAGGTAGATCGGGTGGTCTAGCTATTTTCCTTTGTGACAATAAGATCCAGTTGAATAACTCCTCGGATATCGGATTCGGTCTTAGGGGTGGAGGTTTATTCTCTTGAGCCATTTTCATCCTTTACTATTATTAACATCTATGGTCCTAGGTTATGGATAGAGTGGGGTTTTGGAACAATTATTTGTGAATAATTGTATGCGCTCCACAACCTAGTGGTAGGCGGGGACCCTAAATTTTTCTCTTGGCATATCTAAAACCTAGGGTCCTCCCGCACAAGTTGACCCTCATACTAACTATTTTATAAACAAAATCGGGGAATGTAACCTTATCGACATAAATCTCATTAAGACCACCCCTACTTGGAGGAACAAAGCGAGTGGGGGGAAGCCGAGTGGAAAACAATATTGGACCTTTATCTCATCAAGGAGATATTCGTTAATGGAAATATCGGTCTTAGGCAATGGGTGGGCTCGGGAGGGGATTCTGAAATTTTTCCTATCCTCGTTAGAGCTCTCTAGATAAAAAAAATCGAGATCCTCGTTCAAGTTCAACTCTAGATGGCTTAAAGACCCTAGTTACATTTACCTTGTTAAGGACCCTTGGGGGGGTGAGGGATGGGTCCAATAACCTCTCTTGTGCACGTATTTCATGCCTAATCTCAAATCTCTGAAAACCAAAATGATTCTCATGGAGGGATCAACTCCAATCTTTGGGAAATTTTTTGAAACTGACCGACTTTGGGGCACTGCAGGCGAAGACATTCCTTACGGGAGCACTGGTAAGTTATTATACACCTCTAAAATCCCTATTACCCTATTTTTATTCTCGAGGATTGGAAGATATTATAGTGCACATTAGATTAAATAAAAAGGATGGCTTGAGGGCTTGTTTGGAAATTAACCAAAGGGCTCGGGAGCAGGGCTCGGACCTCACTTGGAGGAAAACTGTGGTGGAGGCGGGACTAGTAAGACATGTCCCTCGGACTTCTAAGTTTCACAATTACCTCCGAGGTTGGTAGGGTGTTTTGGATACAAGGGATTAGAAGGAGGTCCTCCACCAGGGGTGGAAGTAGCGACAGATGTTTGGGAGCCTGAACGGATGTTTGTTTCAAATGAAGTGTTACCTTATCGCCTTCATGGGGAGGCTTTCAATTGAGGCGACTCTAATTGGGAGGCAGTTGTTGGAGTGGGAACTAAGGGAATTTCTGTGAAACAAGGGAAGGGTGAGGAATTTGGCACAAGTAACCCTCAACAGAAGGAGAATGGGCAAGGGCGGGACAATGTAGAAGAAGTTTGGGGCTTCAAAGAGGGGGGCTCGAGGAACAGAGAACGGGTAAATGATAGACATTCAGGGAAAAAAAGAAATAAGGGGAAGACCTACAAGAAGAAAAAAGGATGGTGGAACATGGTTTTGGGTATGGACCTATAGATAGATGATGCTATGGAAGAGTCGAAACATATCCTGAAAAATACCCCTCTACACAAACAATTTCAGCCTGGATCAAAGACTCGTGAGGTGAAATGTCGAGAACTGGAGTAAAAGTCACAATTTTGGCTAATGGTTGGTTCATGGTCTGTTTCTCTTGTAATGAAGAAGTGGAATGGGTGCTAAAACAAAATTGGGGATTTGGGAACTCCCCTATACTTTTAGAGTGTTTGACGCCACTATTCAATGCCCAAAGAGAAAGGGCAGAGGAAATCCCAGTCTGGGTTTAGCTTCCATCTTTTCCTCCACATTTTTGGTTTGAAGACATCTTTAGAGCAATCGTTAATCATTTGGGCACCTTTCTGGAGGCATAAATGTCCTATCAAGCAAATAAATGCAAGAATGTGGCTCAGTTTTTTGTCAGAATGAACCCGAAGGAGGGACTGGTGGAAGATATGAGTTTTAGAGGAAAGACATATCCTTCTATCAATTTTTTTTATTATGAAAATATACCATTTCGGTGTCACTGTTGCCACAAACAAGGCAACCTGGCATGGGATTTCCCTCTAGACTTCATAAGGATACATCGGACGAGGGCTTACCCGACTAAAGTAGGAAAGGTTAATGTAGACGTTAAAGAGTTGGAACTAATGAAAGAAGTTGAAACAACTCAGAATGGTGGTCAAGAGGGGATGGAGGTGGTCGAGGATCCAATATCTCAGTCGGCGGAGACTCTGGTCTTGGAACAACTTCCCACACAAGATGGTAATGAACCGATAGAGATGAAAACTAAACTGGCTCACTCATCAGTTGACCTCGTTTCAATAGATGATGCTCTGGAACAAGTTGGTACTGTTTCTCCCCTCCCCCCTCCTCTATACATGTTTCTCTTTTCTCTTTCTTAAAAGTGTTACATATGCCTAATCCCTCCAGGCCTTTTGTTTTTATTTCTCCCTCCATTGACAATTTATCTCTAACAATGGAAAGAATCCTAACCTCAATTCTTACTCTGTCGCTTGACAAAACTCCTTATAATCTTCGTCCATGGGACAAATGACCCTTACCTGATGAGCCTGTAGGTGGTCTGGTGACAATATTAGAGTCAACCGGACCCTGTAAAACTAGAGGTAGGAAAACTAAGATATCCAAGGCTCAATTGAAAGCCAAATTAGATATTGCAGACAGTAAACAAAAATATTTAAAAGAGGCACTTAGAGCAACGTGATCCTCGTCTTTTGTTCCCCTATGATTATCTTTCCCTTTAACTGTCATGAGTTTGCTAGCACTTGTAAAAAACTGGCTCTAAAGTCTCTCTAAACCTTTATAATCGTGATATCATAATGCTCCAAGAAACCATGGGGGTGGGTGCCTCTATATCTACTTCTCTGGGGAAACTTATGCCTGGATGGTATTTGGTGACCGTGGATGCTAAAGGTAGATTGGGTGGTCTAGCTATTTTCCTATGTGACAGTAAGATCTAGTTGAATAACTCCTGGATATCGGATTCGGTCTTAGAGGTGGAGGTTTATTCTCTTGAGCTATTTTCAGCCTTTACTATTATTAACATCTATGGTCTGGTTATGGATAGAGTGGGGTTTTGGAACAATTATTTGTGAATAATTGTATGCAGTTCCACAACCTGGTGGTAGGCGAGGACCTAAATTTTTCTCTTGGCATATCTGAAACCTGGGGTCCTCCCGCACAAGTTAACCCTCATACTAACTATTTTATAAACAAAATCAAGGAATGTAAGATTATCGACATAAATCTCATTAAGACCACCCCTACTTGGAGGAACAGGCGAGTGGGAGGAGCCAGAGTGGAAACAATATTGGACCTTTATCTCATCAAGGAGATCTTCGTTAATGGAAGTATCGGTCTCAGGCAATGGGTGGGCTCAGGAGGGGATTCTGAAATTTTTCCTATCCTGTTAGAGCTCTCTAGATCAAAAAAAAATCGAGATCCCCGTTCAATTTCAACTCTAGATGGCTTAAAGACCCTAGCTATATTTCCCTTGTTAAGGACCCTTGGAGGGTGAGGGATGGGTCCAATAACCTCTCTTGTGCACAGTATTTCATGCCTAATCTCAAATCTCTGAAAACCAAAATGATTCTCTAGGAAAAAAGAGAAAAATGTGAAAGAGGAAGAAGAAATAAAAAATATTGAGAATGCTCTAGAAAGGATGGAAATTCCAGAGGTAGATAATTATTAAAATTAGGAGAAGAGGGAAAGGCTAAAAAAATTATAACTAAAAGAAGGAATATTTTAATTTATCAGGAAGTAAATTGGAGACTAAAAAGTCGAGCGATCTGGCTATCGGCTGGTGATGAAAACACAAAGTTCTTCCAGAACTATGTTAAAGGAAGGAAAATTTCAAATACCATCTTGGAAATGAGGACGTCGGAAGGTGAACTAGAAAAGAAACTTCAGGGGCTTGGCTTCGCTGGGAAGGGACGACTTCAAAAAGAAAATTAGAGCCCCCGAAGTATCAAAAATTGCTGAAGTAATTCGGGTGGCCCAACTCTTTCCTCGCTCTGCGGAGGAGGAGGAAAATGAGATGATAATGGCTCTGGTCACTAAAATTGAGGTAGAAAATGTTTTGAAAATGATGAAAAAGGACAAGAGCCCTGGATTGGATGGCTAGTCAGTTGAGTTCTATCAGCATTTCTTTGATCTCATTGGGGATAATATTATGGAGCTGGTGGAGGAATCCAGAGCTAGGGGTGGCATTCATGAGCCTTTTAACTCAACCTTCCTTGCCCTAATTCCAAAGAAGGATGCTCCGGGATCTTTTGAATAATTCATACCTATTTCTCTGTGTAATTGTATTTACAAAATAATAGCCAATATTATTTCCATCCGCCTAAAGCCAATTTTATCCTCAAATATCTCTAAAGAATAATTTGGTTTTTTGGATGGAGTGAAAATCCATGAAGCAATTAGGGTGGCATAGGAATTGATGCACAAAATTAAGAGATAAAAAAACAAAGGAATAATTCTTAATATTGACCTATCAAATGCTTATGACATGATCAGATGGATTTACCTGTGTTTACTCATGACACATTTAGGCTACTGTAATGGTTTCACAAACTGGATAATGGGTTTTATAACTAATGTGTCCTTTGTTGTTCTCATAAATGGGGTTGCCTCTCCTTTTTTCTAGCCAGAGAGCCCTCAAGCAAGTTTTCCCTCTTTCTCCTCCCATGTTTTTACTTACTGCTGAAGGGCTTAAATAGCTCCTACTCTCAACTAAGAGGAACGGAGATCTAAAAGGTATTGAAGTGGCCACAAATATAATTATCTCTCATTTCATATTTGTGGATGATATACTCCTTTTTAGAAATGGCTCCATGGAGGAGGTGTCTCAGTTGAAAAACTCCTTGGATCTTTTTCTCAAAGCTACAGGGATGGTTATTAATGCACAAAATTTGTCTATAGCTTATGAGGGGCTCTCGGCAGGGGACCTCGATAGAATTGTGGCATTGTTGCCATTCAAAGTGTCCCCCGGTGGGGGACAGCTTAAAATACTTGGGATTTTACATAAAACCGGATTCATACAAAAATCGGGACTAGAACTAACTACTGGTAAAAATAGAGAAGAGAATTAATCACTGGAGCTATAAATGGTTATCGAGAGCAGGGAGATTGGTCCTTATAAAATCAGTCTTGGTCACCATTCTGGTTTATTAGATGGCACTCGCTTGGGTCCTTAAGGGTGTTCTGTCCAAATTTATGAAACTATGCAGTTGTTTCCTTTACGTCAGTACTAAGGAGGAGAAGGTGTTTATGTGGGTTGCGTGGGAAACAATTTCCTGCCCGAAGGAGAGGGGAGGTTGGGGTATAAAGGAGCTCTAAAATTTTGCAAAATATTTAGTAGAGAAATAAGGTTGGAGGACCATTTCAGAAGATAACATATGGACTACAGTTGTAAGGCACAAATAAACTGACCCCACTCCCCTATAGGGTTGGACCCATAACCCAGTGAAGGATATTGGAAATGTCTTGGTGATTTGGAAAGCCACTATACTTTCCTTCAGTTTGGTGGAAGACGGTTTGGCTTGGCATTTGGGCAATGGGGAGAAGCTTTGGAAGTGACCCATGGGTGGGTTGCGGCGAATATTTTTCTCTCCCCATTGGGATGATTGAGTCCCTCCATTCAAAAGGGCTTCATCATATGTCCCAAGTTGTAAAACCTGAGAGTACGTCTATTTGGTCCCAAGGGTGGAAAATGGGGGATGAACTTAAGTTGGATCCACAGTGGGAGAATGAATGGTTGAATTATATCCAAGAACTACGGTGTTCAAAAGTTAGAATCATAGATAGGCTAGACACACTTCGTTGGGTCTTTGCTCCAAATTGGCTCTATGCTCCAAAATTTGGCTAAAAATATTTGATGGAGAATGGTGGTAGGGGCTCTCTGGTGTGTCCTAAAAAACAAAGTCCCAACATGGGACAATTTAAAAAACCGGATGAAATAAAGCCTTGGTTGGTGTGCCAGTTTTAAAGTTGCAGAGGAGTCCTCGATCCACATTTTTCTAAACTATTGTTTTGCCATCAAAGTTTGGGATTCCTCCCTCCCCCTTCTAAATATCATAACTAAATGGCATGGCTTGTCAGTTGAGGATGCCTGGAAAAATTGGTGTAATGAGGACTCAAATGAAAATTTTAAAAACATTCCTCTGATTATTACATGCGGAATTTGGCTGGCGAGGAATAAAGGCATATTCAAAGATACAATTTCCATCCCAAATTTGGTGGTGACTAAATGTGTCTCAATCTATGAACTCATTCCAAAAACTATAACCACTTCGAATCCCCACATCATCATCCCAGAACATATTAATTCAGAGATTCCTTGGGCATACTTTGACAGGGCCTCATATGCACACAATCGTTGTGGTTCGGGTATGGTGATTCATTTATCTGAAAATAAAACTCTTAAGGCCTCTATGGGTATTGGCCCTGGGACAAACAACATGTCTAAGTTACTTTCTCTTAAATTTCTTCTCCAAAAATTTCATTAATTGGTTCAACGAATCTCAGAGATGTGTGAATCATGTTTTGATTCCTATCATTGATGAAATACAACTTTTAATGTCATCTTTTGATTTGATATCTGTGTGCCATATCTACTGGGAACATAATACTTCGGTAGACCTCCTATCTAAGGAGGGTATTCAACAGGATATGGATAGATGGCGCATAACTAAAACAGAGGGAGACAGAGTCTGTGTGTCGGGCAACAAACCCTTCAACATATAAATTCCATGCTACTCTGATTTCTTTTGTGGAGGTATGTTTACTTCATAGTTTTTTGCTTAATCTGTCGTGGATGGTTACACTGGGTAGAATCTTTCCTTCAGGTAGTTTTATGTATATATTTTATTTCATGATGCTACTATATCGATATATGCCTATTTTGGAGCAGTTGGTTACAAACTTGTTTACAGGTTTTGTTTCTCGTTTTTCGGATAAACACTATGTCTTTTTGGGACACGTTTATGTATTATTTGGATTGTTTTCTCCTCTCTGGAGAGGCCTGATTTTCACTATATTATTTTTTAACATGTTTTTGGTTTTCTAATGGTCAATTTCTTCTTGAGCACTGCTATAAAAACCTGCCATGGTTCATTCTATAATGGAAGTTATTATCACTTCTGAATGCTTAAATGCATGTGAACTGTAACTTTTTATTCACTTAATAAAGATCTCACCTTTTTTCCTTGCAAAAAAAAAATAAAAGGGTATATTCCTTGGTTTCTCGTCTTTGAAATTTCTTTATTGTGGTCATGTGAATTCATCTAGGGAGGTCAAACCGATCTTACCTGACATAATCATGATGTGTAAAGAGACCTTTATATTATGTAGAATAAATGAACATGAGCATATTAAATAAGAGGCACCAAATTTCATAGCTAAACAATGGCATGTATATTATATGTTTTATTTAAAGCATAGTGGAGAGATGATCCCACGTTGGTCCCCTCCTCCACTAGCTTCCTAAACCTTCCACCTTGACGTAGTGTCTTTTTGATGGTGCTGAACCCACCAAAATTCAGGGGATCTCCCTGATATGAAGTCTCAATTATACCTCACAACGTTTGGAGTAGGAGTCCCAGTAGTGGGATGTTAATGATCTTCCTTGGTTTTCAAAACTTATAGAGTGGTGCATGATATCTTTGCTAAGAACAAGTGTGTGACCCTACGGAGAGTCAAGTGCGATGCATGACAATTCCAACACACGAAGGGGGAAGGAAGTGGCCCCTTAGAAGCCTCTAATAGTAAGCAACTTGGAAGGAGCACATGAGCAAAATCATATCACGCAAACTAACATGCGGCATAGTCCACAAGTTGAGGTGACGAATTAATACATCAACACACATTCAACAAAATTCATAAAAATGCAAAATAAATAGTTCATAAGCATATGTGTAAGTTAAATAAAATATATTGAAAATACAACAAGAGTAGTCCTACTATATGCGAAACATATGCATGAAAGCATGTCAGCTCTAAGTTTTATTAAAAGTGATAGTTCCAATCATACAAACCACATTGAAAAACCACTTGCCCCAATAGTGGAATGTGAAGTCTACAACACCTTCTCCTCCAAAGAAGTGTATTCCCTCTATGCTACGGAGAATCCAAGGCTCTCACAAAACTCCCAAGCTCTTCCTAAGCCTAAACCTAGCAAAAATATTGGCTCCAAAAGCCACTCACATGAGTTATGAGGATATATTTATAACAAAGGGGGGTGACTCTTCACATGCCCCTTTGTGACTCTTGGACTTCCCTCATGACTCTTCAAATTCTTTACCAAATGACTCATTACATCACAATATGACTCTTCACATTCCAATGGACACTTGTAATTTCACTTTTACAAATAATTACAAATAAAATTACATTTTCCACTCATAACAATATGAGAAAAAATAGGGTAGAGACAACTTGACAACCTAACAAGACAAAATACTATGATGCTTGAGTTTGGATGAAATCTAGCTCAACAACTTCTACTTGATGTTTTTGGGTAACATATTGTTGCCAAGCTTGGTACTGTGTGATGACATCCCCAAACTGTGTGATGGTGTCTGGCAAGAAGTAGACTCTAGCCTCCATAGAATATGGGTACAATGATTTGGAACCAGTCTCAACTTCTTTCTCAACAAGGCGCATCATTTTTTTGATCTGGACTAGACCATTGATGTAGTTTTTCATGTTATATATATTCATCTCTAAGTACTCCTGGGTGGTGATCTGTTTCAAGTACTCCAAGTACTCATTGATATCCTACCTGACTTGAAATTTGTGTTTAGCTTCGGTGAGTGATCCGACTGATGGGATCTTGTGGGTTCTCACCATGAAATCCAAATTGGTGTATATCCATACATATGAGGCATAAATAGTTCCAATGAAAGAGGTGAGATACTTGTTTTTCTAGATCAACATTCGAACTATTGATTTCTCTAGTTGTGCCTACAAATTCATTTTCTTCACTAGGGTAAGCGGTGCCTCCTTGTATCGCATTTTCCACTCATACATGAAAATGATGGAAGCTTTCACATTCCTAAGGATATTGACAAATTATTTGTTTTTTTGTTGCAATCTATGTAAGCAGACAACTGCCTTATGTACGGTCATGAGCTCCTCATAAGGTCTCGAATAGTATCTCAAAGTGTGGATACTTCAACAAGTATTTCTGCTCTCATATCCTCTAAGTAGACCTATGCGGAAACTACATTTTGTGTTGTTGCACGAAGTTTTTCTATCTCTTTCTGGCAAGCTTGTAATTATGTACCAATTACTTATTCTAGCCTGTCAAATACTGAATGTTATATCTCACCGCACCTGCGAAGGCCAGGTTATCTACGACAATAGAATTTGGATTCCTACTGGTGTCTGCCACTAACACCCTCTCTCTTACGAATGGAGTTGATGCTTGATCATCTAGAAAATTCTTTCTCTGTGATTGTACAATCCTCTTCTTGAGTTCATCATATGACATATTCTATACATCCATTACTGAAACATCATCAAGAGGGACTATGTCCCCTTCTTCACTTAGGGATAGCTTTGTTGCTAGAGGTGGTGGAGTCTGAACTGTGACCTATGGTGCATTAGGAATCAGATCCACATCTTGATCTTGCGGCTCCAGCTCCAAATGCATATCCACAACTTCAACCAATTCTTCAATCTGCTGAGAAAGCTCCTGATCCTACATCTGTTTTCTCTCTCCCTCTATTGTTGGTTGGTCCTATTCTTGATATTCAACCTGTATGGGTGCCATTTCTTTTGCTATGGAACCTTTCCTTACTTATTCTTCATGCTTATGCTTTCCTTCTTCTTCAGTTCTTGTTCTAATTTTTGTGCTCTGCTTTTCTCTCTTTCTCTACTCTGCTCTATGTGCCTCTTCCTCCTCTTTTCTTTTATTTCCAAATTTGTTTTCATGAGAAGTGGATCTCCTTTCATCTTCCAAATTTGTTCTTACTTTGTACTGTCTGCAACCTTTCCCTTTCCATTGACTTGTATCGGGTTTCGTCCTTCTCCTGTTGTATCTTATGGAGTTGTTGTTGTCTATGGAGCGGTTTGTGAAGTCCCAGTTATATTGATCAGCTCGCAGGGTCTAGAGGCATTGTAGAAATTATTCCATGGATCCTCCTCCGGCCAATGAAACACCCCGTTGACCCAATTGTAGTAGATTCTCGCAAAGTGGTCCTTGCAAATTCCCCTCGGATCATATGGATTGAAGTCTTTTGTAATGAACTCAAAATTTATTATGGCTTTTACTACGGTATCTGTAACTTTGATATTCTTAATCTCGTATAATCTAATATGAAAAGGAAAAGTGGGCCATGGTGCTTTCTTCTTCCTCTGCAGTGTTGCTGACAACCCTGTGGCAAGATGATATGACACTTCTTGCATGACGAGCTTGTAAGTGGCATAATTTGGAAAAAGATATATCAGTTTATGTCCGCCAAACACTCTAATAAGTGTGTCATCTGGTAATGCAAACCAATATGTGATCTCTGATATTTTCTCCATTGCAACTCATGACATGCAAGGTGGGTCATGCTCAAAGATAAGCTTGTATAGTGGAATGATGAAGTGATAAGTTAGTTATCCCATAACTCCTCTATGGCTACAATCCGAAAGTAGCTTACAATAGATATGCATGAAATTTTTTCATGGATTCCATGTCTAGTTCATGCCAGGAAACTTATTTGTGCATCCAGTAAGTATGCAGGCATATAAAACCTTGCTTGCTCGCCCTTGGGAGGATCTCGGGCTTGTTCTACACGGGCTCTCAGCTGATGAGCCGAAAAATTTGACCAGTTCAATGGCTTCCCCTTGTTCACCACCTAGTTCAGTAATATTTCCCACCATTCAGGGAAGTTATTTGTGCTTTGTTGTCCATGTATTATGCAAGCTAATATTACAAAGAGCTGGTAGGCCTTCATGAGTGACTTTTTCTTGTATGAATGTGTGGGTGTCTTTCGAAACTCCAATGGCTCCTTCACCCAACCTCTAACAATATCATTTATACTCACATAGTTTTTGTTGGCATAGAATAATGAATCCATGATATTTACTGGCTCAGGAAGATGATACATACATTGATAATTTGTTTCCAGAAAGGTAACAAGATTTTGTCTGATGGCACTGCTCAATGTCATAGTTTTCTCATTAATGTGTGAAACAATCCGGTTGATGACATTTGCACATGTGAAGGCGAGATATATGCATGCAACCTTATATAATCATGACCGATGTATACTCAAATATACTTGCCGATCTTCAAGATATGCCTCGAAGTCCTTTGAAAGAGCATATTTAACCAACTTCCATGTAAGTGTTGACTCCTTTTATATAAACAACTGAGTGTCTGCATATACTGGTGCTTGCTCAACTGCTTCCCCATTACTTCTTTCAGTGGTTTCTTTTGAATAGGCTCTCTTTGGTGCTATGGTAATAGTGATTGTTAGGGAGAGGTGCTCAAAAATTGTGGTACCTATGGTGTAGAAAAGACACTCATGGTAAGAAAATATCAGTCCTCTTCAAATCTAATTTCAAGGCATGTTCAAGAAAAAAACCGACAAATTGGAGAGAGGGATTGCACAATTTTCATCAGTAAGAGGGAATTTCTACCTGTGGGAACTACACATTACACATTCCTAGCAGCCAATAATGAAGCTTATGGCTTGAGACTACGCAATGTGCAGTTCAACCTGGGAAGTGGACTGGGAGAGACTACGCATTGCACAATCTCAGTGGCCAGGGGAGTAGTTTGAGCTCTAGAATGGCACAATGCATATTTGGGATAGCCTGTACTTAGCACAGTGCAGTTTTAGATGCCAATCTCTCAGCTTGATCCTTAGGATTACGCAGTGCCCAGTTGGGAAAAGTTAAAATTGTGTAAGGAAAGTGCAGATCTTCCCAATGGAGGTGTGAAAAATGATCATATCTAGGTGATGGTGAGAGATTGATTGCATATCTAACTAAATGTGATCGAATTAATGTATATCAAGTGCAGAAAATAAATAAACGGGAATAAAACCAAATCGATGAGGAGTGTCGCCACATCGATGACCATGAGTGAAAAAACAAAGAAACTGATGCGACACTTGTGAAATAAAAACAACAACTTGAAGCAACACTTATATAGGATAAAACATGTTAAAACACTAGCATGCATGAAGATAAATAAGAAAAACAACACTCACACAAGGAAAACGACAAAAAGCAGCAAAAGGTGATAAAAGAAAAACTCACTCAGTAAAGCAATGACGACCACACTGAAGGTTCTATGATATCTTTGGGAATGGTAGAGCTTCAAGATCAAGTTTTAAAATTATATATAGGGGATTTGATTAAATAGATTTGAACAACTTAGGGTTTATGACGTGCATGTCTAAAATCAAGAAAAAGCGATACATGGCAAAAGTTTCTAAAAATAACAAGTGCACCTCCTTTGGGTTACTAAAAATAGATCCCTATTTTTAGGGATTTTTTTTAGATTTTTAGCTTTTTAGCTTTTTTTCCTTTTCCAGCAAAACTTTCCATGCACCTTTCAAGGAAATATTGCGCAATTCTCGAGAACTGGGCAACTTTCTGGCTCAGAGCACTGCGCAGTTTCTGAGATCAGTGAGGGAATGCGTAGTTTCTGGGCTTGGTGTTGGGTTGTCTTCCATGACTGTGCAATTTCTGAGCTCAAGACTGATTTTCAGTCTGAAGTGCGAAATTCCAATTATCAAGGTTGCTTACCCTCAAGGATTGTGTTGTTTCTAGAGGCAAGCCTAGAAATGTGGTGCAACCAAGTCAGGAGGTTAGATTGTGACTTAGAAATACTAGCTAAGTGTGAAAATAAGTGAACATGAGAACAAACGGGAAGGATAAGTCCTAATCAGAACATGAATACTTGATAGCAGTGAAAGATAAACTCCTATGAGTAGAAGTATAGGCTCCAAAATCTAAGGTTAGGGAAATTTTTGGAGGGTGGTTGTAGCTACTACAACAATGGTGACACACTAGTAGAACTCCATCTCACTGAATGTATCTCGTCTCATGCAAAACTAGTCTAACCATTCTGGAAGTTATGTTCAATTCATTGATTACCACAGCGTCTTCACTTAGTCTGAATTAAAGATGTAGTCCCCTCCATTCCCTTTTATCAGTGGCACGCTAACCAAGCCAAGTCAAACTGAGTTGTTTTGATTGGGGATGAGGAGTATATAAATCCACAAGTAAAATAAATGGTCAGAGTCTTATGGTGAGCATCTCTTGTTGTCTATGAATATCTTATTTAAAACCACTATTATTCCACTATATTGTATCAAGTATCTCTCCACGTCAAGACTTCTTTAGTTTCTTCCATTAACTTGTTGATCACCATGGTCCTACCTTCTTTTACCATTTCCTATGCCCAATCATGGTGAGAAATTAGAAAAGTAAAGAGGGAATCTAATTTGACAGATATCTCTCATTTATGTTTTGGAAAACTTTAGAATTTTGTTGATATGTTTGAACTTATTCTACAAGATAATCCATGATTATCGTGTGATATATAAGGGCTTGTGCCCAATCTCTTTGTGTATTTACACTTTTTTGAGTGCTTACTATTTTTCATGATGGGGAATTGAAGGCCGACTTTATGGATCTAGAGATGACTTTCTTCTTTACCCCATTTTTGTTGCCTCTATTTTTCTCACTACCTACCTTTGAAGAATCCATTCTCTTTACATTTTCCTCTCTACTTTGAACAATATGACAAAAATTCTCACAATAATGATACTCTTAAAACTCTTCACTTTGTGGTGAATGGTGTGCAACGAGTTGAGATTTAGTTTATATGTTCAACTTTTCTGCCTTCCTTCCTTAAAAAAAAATATACCACTAACAAAATAATGGCAGACTTTTCTACCTCCTTGTGTAAAAAAAATATATCACTAACAAAATAATGGCCACCATTAAAATATTATAATTTTCTTGTGAATACAAGAATGAATCTTTCTGTGTGCATAGGATCTTCACATTATATTATTGACTCAAGTAATGATGTTGCCTATTTTTGTATTTTAGAATTATAAAGAGTCAAGTAATGACCTCCTTTTCTTCCATTCCTTACTCGCGAATTCCTTTTCTTTGATATTCAATCACACCAAGACTTAAATTTTATCATTAAAATATGTAAGACTTCAAATTTATTATTAAAATATGTAATCCATAATGGTTGAGGGCCGTGTTCATTTATTCATAACTGTCCTACCTCATGCTCACTTCAAGGAATTGAAGAAACCTAGTCATGAGAATCAAAACCATGGTTTTTTTTTTTTAATTTGAGTCTTACCATATATCAGGCCTTAAAATCAATTTTGACAATCTAAGAGAGCAAATAGCACCAATAAAGCATAAGGAAAGCCACAATACCTTTAAAGATCATTTGAGAAGATCACGAGAATCGATGTAGAAACCACAAATTCAATAATGGTGAGACCTCGAAGGGTTATCTAAAGGAAGGTAGTGGAAATTGTATCTATGTATGGTTGTATTTATATTATACTCGAGCATCATGCTTGTGCTATTGTATAATATTGCAAATGAAAATACAAATAAACTTTTTAGTCCATTGAAAATGTTAGAACAATATATCTAAAAAGCATGTATCCATTAAATCATTTTCAAAATTAATTAAATATATAAAATATATATATTTAACATGAAAATATTATTTGAGAATTTTTTTAGTTAAAAGATCATTTTAGGCATTTATTAAGGTAATGCTTATTCTCATCGTAAGGAGGAGGATAAGGAATATTGAGACATTTTTTCAATTTTTGCATTGAAAGACACAATACAATTTAATATGGGAGAGATGTTTAGATGATTAGATTAAAAAAATTAAAAAAAACAAATGTAAATTCAATAAAAAATTAAAAAGTAAAATAATAAATAGATACAGTTTAATTTACTATATTATAATTTTATTTTTATTATTAAAAAAAAATGAAAAAATCATTATATACATATCACATTAAAATAAATTTAAATAATAATAATTCTTCTTTGTAATAATAATATTTAAAAAAACAAAAATAAGAATTAAAAAAAAATTGTAAATCTAAGGTTTCTCTTCATTCTGAAAGTTATATATGTTGTTACAGGAGTGAAAAAATTGGTTGGTCTCACTCTTATTAGATTTACTGGCCAACCTATGCATACCTAAGTACATCACAAACTTGCAGCAAGGTAATGTGTTACATACATCTATCGGCAAAAAATTGCCAAAACACTAATAAAACTAGGAGACAACCAAATAACATTAGACTTCATCATGATTGATTGGGACAGAATGCTCTGGATCTAAGCCAGGTGGCTTGAATTTGTAGTGCACATGAACTTCCATATGAGCTAGGCAAGAATCCAACCACTCTAATTGCTCTTGGGTGCATCTTTGTTGTTATCACCCCGTAAATTTCCGAAGGTTGAAGACAGAACTACGAAGGGCAACATCAAACCGCTTTGGAATCCAGGACCTAGCCTTCCTGGACTCATAGAGGGCTCTCTCTGTTAGATATAGCTTTGTTTATAGGGGCATTTTAGGCTAGCTATTAGTGCATAGGGGTTTGTATGAAGATTTATGGTTGAGGCAGCAGAAGAGGGCCATTGGGCTATGGAGTCAAACATGTGTAAACAAATTCAAGTGGATGAATAACTGAGGTCAGGGGCAACCAGGCAAGCTAGTCATGTCAGTGGATCTTAACAGCTTGTGAAATGGAATGGAGGAGGATATTATGGTTCAACGGGAATGCAGAGTAGGCTGTCTCTGAATTCTATATTCTGGTCTCAAAGGAAAACATAAAGTACTATTTCAAGACTGAGCAGGGTACCCCATGGTAAATCCTACACAAAAAATTCTATCCGCAGTAAAGAAAGAACAACAATATGAAAAACTAGAGATGATAGATTACGAGAAAAGGTGCACTTCACCACAGAGCATGACACAAGAATCTGGAAAAAAACATCATCTTTCATTCATCCAAAGAAAGCGGCAGAAGAGGGCCATTGGGCTATGGAGTCAAACAGGTGTAAACAAATTCAAATGGATGAATAATTGAGGTTAGGTGCAACCAGGAAAGCTAGCCATGTCAATGGATCTTAACAGCTTGTGAAATGGAAAGGGGGAGGAGATTAAGGTTCAATGGGAATGCAGAGCAGACCGTTTCTGAATTATGCATTCCGGTCTCAGAGGAAAACATAACGTATTGTTTCAAGACTGAGCAGGGTACCCCATGGTAAATCCTACACAAAATTTTCTATCCGCAGTAAAGAAAGAAAACAGTATGTAAAACTAGAGATGACAGATTACCAGAAGAGGCGCACTTCACCACAGAACATGACACAAGAATCTGGAAAACAACATCATATTTCATTCGTCCAACGAGAGTGTTTACAACCAGCTAAGTGTATTACAATGGTTTTTTCCCCTTCTGGGCCTCTTCCCCAGCCTCAACCACAAATTCTCAAACAAACCCCTATGCAATAATAGATAGCTTAAAATTCCCCCAATAAACAAAGCTATATCTAACAGAGAGAGCCCTCTCTGGGTCTAGGAAGGCTAGGTTTTGGACTCCAAAGCGGTTTGATATTGCCCCCTCGTAGTTCTATCTTCAGCCTTCGGAATTTACAGGGAGCTAACATTTTCTCCCTCCACAAGTTGACCATTATGTCGTGTGTCACCCATATCTTCCTTTGAAATTGGTCCATAACAACTAAAAACTCTTGGTGGTCCTCCCTCTAAGCTCAATCAAATTGTTCAAGAGAATTACATATTTGGTGCAGAAGCTGAGTAATTCATTCTAGAAAGGTGGTCATTCGCTCATAGGGAGATGTCAGAGGAACTAGTGTGTTAACCATCTCCCCCTGGAATTTTTGCGAAGGCTTTGGATGACCTGGATCCTCCCTCACTTCCCTTCCTCTGTGTTGCCAACCATGCTACGAATGCATTTCTTGAACTTGCATCAACTTGTCGAGACATGCACTGATAATTTTTCCGCAGCAGTGAGTTGAAACCTCCTGAGTTTGGAAACTCTAATGACCCTTAACCGAAACTCTCTTGGAACACCCCTCCCACCTCAAGCAAGAATTTTTATGAACCAACTCCTTACTAATGCTCAATCTGTCACTAGGACCCAATTCTATCGCAAACCACACCCCAAACACCCAGAAATTTTGAAGACGTTTGAGGGCCTGCAAGGCCCAAAATGCTCACTTTCTCCAAATCAATCCAAGTCGATGACCTAGGCAGCAAAATATACACCAAATGCTATGATTCTGGCTAGGTGCTCGGACCGACACTACTACCAACAATTTGAAGCATTAGGACACCAACCCAACATATACACTTGAATTGAAACAAAACACCCCGGTACTAATCAGCAGAAAGTCCAATGTCAAGTTACTACATTTATACCTAGTACATATAACCCACAACGCTATTGTAAGCGATCCTATGGACAAAAATAACACAATGGCGATAAGAAATTTGGAAAGGGAGTAGCCAACATGTGCCTCAAACCCAACAATCCATTCAACCTTAGCACTAATCTTCTAATCCCTGTAATGCTCAAGCTAGTTTCAACGCTAAAAACTTTGTTTTCTCCCCAGGCTAAGACTACAAGCACTCCTTGCATACTTCCCACAATATCCACTGTGAAAATGAGATACCATTACCACAAGTGCCTCACCATTTCACTCTCACTTCCTTTACTCCAACGTACAGCCCGCCAACTTCTCTATTGGTACCTCATACACAGAACCACACAAATAATCATTTCCATCATAACTATCGTCACTTAAAAAGTTGTGAAGGACGATCCCTCCCGCATGTCACCCAAGTGCCAAACCATCATGCATTAATTAACAAGTTGTGACATGAGGTGGTGAATCCCCTCCTCAAACCCAAATCTTCTCGATGTGTCACAAATATAACCCCTTGAAACCACCACAACAAGCTTACACACATTGTGCGACAACTAACATTTGAACAGATGATCACATTTTTTATTTCTTGCAAAGGGACTAAAACACTTAAAAAAACGCATGGGATGGATTTAAATGTTTGTGATGACACTATACAAGACCAAGGTAAGCTCTGAAATTTAGTGTAGGCCAAAATTTTGGAGAGTCATTGTAGCAGTGACAAGACCTGGCGACACAATGATAGAATTCCATCTTCTCTGACTTGGTTGACTCTTCTGTGTAGGGTCTTAGTTCTTCAGGGAGTATTTGATCTGAGTATGAATGTTATTTTTGTTCTGCTAATTTTATTTTCAGATTTAAAATTTATTTATTGATCTTATATTTGATGTACATAGGTTTCCTTGGTTGTTATGTGTCTCAAACAAGTAATTTAACTGAGTTTTATGAGTGAATTCAAGAGCATAAAGTATGAAAATCAAATGTTGAACAACAAAAACATAAATAATATCAAACCATCATAATTGATCCATCAACACATAGTTTTGATGAAGGATTTCACCCCTCCTAGGCTACATCTCCTTGGTTCAGCTTCCATGGCTTGGGCCTCTGTATTAGCTCAATAGTGAAAACATTGATATTTACATCCATCAAATGCTCCTGAAACATACTCCAATGAGTCCAGAATGTCAAAATCTATCAGAAATGACCATTCATTCACTCAATTTGGCCTTCAACTGATTTAGGCATTGCCTTCCTTCCTGGTGGCCCTAGGCTTCAATTTTATTCAAAGTGACAAAAATAACCTATAGAATTGCTCCACTGCTTCTGCAACATGTTCCAATGTTTTTAAAGCATGCCAATCTGCTAGGAATGACTCTTCCTGAGCCAAATGGTCAAAAATTGCTCCAGTTATGGTCAAAACAAATTTTCGTACAATATCTCCTCCAAATCTGGAGAAGACTCTAGATAAATCCGACAATCTGGTGGTTCCACTGAAATTGGTGGTTCCGCTAACTTCGCTGCCAATTAGGAACTAGATTAATTAGCAGTTAAAATTTCACTTACCTGTGATAAGTGTGTCTTAACTACGCCTTAATCGTGTTTTCATAAACCGGTTTAATTATCATTAATCCTCGACTTAGTGGAATATACCGTCATTAGGAGTTAATACACCACGCATTATATTTGGCTTTGCCTTTCGTCTCTACAACATCATCATGTGGGAATGGGCTGGCCTCCTCCAAACCCCCGCCATCGGATCCGGAAGACATTAAATAGGCGTTGCAATCATATAAGGCTAAGAACCATTAGATAGAGCAGGTGGTAAGGCAGTTGAACTATGCGGGGTAAGTCGTGGGTTCAACCCCAACCCCCGCACAAGAATTTTGCTCCACCATATGGACATTAAAGGCATAGTTTAAAACTTTGGGTTAATGAAATATTTCTCCCATATAATATGTTTTTCTGTCCATTGGTAAAAACTTTGGTTTATAATATATATTCAGCCCAAATTAATATATATGCACTAAGGTATAGTAGAACTTTGGTTATAACAATAAATTTGGAATTTGACATAATAAAATTTCTTCGACCAATTCCTCCAAGGTTTGGATGGGTCCACCAAAGGGGACATGTGGCGGCCCCTGGCTGTACCACATGTCTAGCTCTGGTTGGACTATTCCAAACTAAAAAAAATCTCTTTCAACCTTAGGATAAACTATACAAAAATTTCACCCCCAAAGTTCACTTGCGAATCTTGTTGTGACACTTGTCACAGTGTCATTGGGCTAAAATTGAAGAATATTCCCTAAATATACCTGGAGTGCTGACTGGGCTGCCATGTCATCAACCTATCACTGTTCTACAATTTCTTTTTTTAATTTTCCTGTTTTGAACTGCAGTCAACAGGTTGTAACTTCTTCATCCGAAGTCGGTTTTCAACGAAACAAATTGCATCGGATTCCTGGCAATGAGCCAGTCACTGTCATTCAGTATCCAATCAATTGTTAGCACTTTAATTTTTGAGCTTATATATTGAGCCTCTGATCAGTATTGAATCATCGTGCAAATTAATTTGGTCTCCCCACTTACCCCATGAGTAAACATGGTCCCCTATGCTCATACTCAGTTAAACACAGTTATAAGATTCAACAATATCACAATGTTTCAAATTGGAAAGGGTAGTGAAGTTCGTGAGTTTTATATTTTCCGAGTATAATTTTTCATCTCTGGTATTTCTTCGCTGCCAGCAAGCCTGGACAGTACCCTAGCAGAGTCATTGCAGGAATAAAAACGTTGCTTCGCTGCCAGAGGGCCTAGACAATACCCTGCCGGAGTTCCTTGCTTCACCTCTCTGCGTAGGAAGCCTTTCTCTTCTTTCACCTTTATTTATATATTTAAATAGGATTGTGCATGTACACTTATTCATTTTATGGGTGGAAGATGGATCCCAACTTATTGAGAGAAGGAGAGGTTGTTCCTTCATAGAAGAATATATAGACCTCTGATTTAGGTTTTCTCATTTAGATTTTTCCCCTTTTCCTCATCTACTGATTAGATAAGTTTGAAAATGTTAAAACATAAAGAACCGAGTGTGGCATAAAGTTTCCATAATAGACACAGGCATCATGGTTGATCAAAACTCTCCTTACTGACGGATAGTATTTTTTGTGAGAACTTTATTGACCAAAAGATATAACCAACACAAAGAAGGAGGAAATAAAGTTAGCCAAACGTTGTGGTGTCACAAGAATCTCTTTCAATTCAGCCACGCGCAATGAAGCCAGAAAACATGTTCACATGACCCTTATTTACACAAACAAACAAAAAACACAAGATAAAACAAGCAAGAAGAAACTATGTACACAGGGAAGGGCACAACCCCATATGATCATTGAAAATAGTGTTTTAAGTATTGGCCATTGATGGGAAGAGAGTTAATCTTCCCGTCCAGTGATTGCAAATGAAATGTGTGTTGGTCAAGTTTTTCGTGAATGGTGAACGGTCCAATCCACAGTGATTGGAACTTAGTGTGTTTTCCTTTGTCCTTGTGGGTTTTGTCCCACTTTAAGACTAGGTCACCCACACCAAATACATTTTTTTCCTACAGACTTCTTGTCGAACCAGCTCTTGATACAACTCCATGATTTAACTAAGCACATAAACATAAATTACCATTTGATTCCAAATTGTGTAGAGGCTAGGACCATTCATATGAGGCATTGTTTCAAAAGTAAGAAAATTGTAGACATATTCATGAATGGACTTGTAAGAGAAAAGTTTGAAAAGTTTGAAAATATGCCTGGAATTACAATGATCTATAAAGTGTGATGGATATTCCACCAAAACATCTTATCACAACACATTTGATAAAATAATTGAAATCTATAATATTAAGGTTATTTTTTCTTTAGATCTCATATTTTAATAGTTGATTCTCTACTTAAATGAAGAAAATATATGAAAAAATATAGAATAGAAAGAAAAACACAGATGCACCATCCATAATAGACACAATTTCTACCCTAGGAAACCCCTATGGGAGAAACCTATGCTAGAAGGTGAGGTATCTATGCCCTCTTTTCTCTAATATGAAAATATGCAAGTACAAAGGAAGAAGTACTCTCTATGTAATTACCTTAGACCTATGGTTTATAAGGCTACTACATAACCTTAACCCCGTATGTTCCTCTCTCTATCTTCCCACTCCTATTTTCACTGCTCAACTATGAAATAAAATAGAATAACATAGAATGGAACCCATACTCCTTCTAGAGGCCAAGTATTTAACCTAACTTGATAACCAACTAGGGGTAAGGGTAGACTCCCTCAACCTTCAACTAGATTTACAGCTTTGGATCTCTTAGATTCTTCTTGAAATTCCACGCTTGGATATCCTAATTTCCATAAGTGATGGTCACTGACATGGAATCCTCTTACACCATTGCAGTCAATAAAAAAGTTAAACTTGCAAAAGAAATATGTTTTGCATACAAAATCTAATTGACATGATTATTACACTATTGGAAAGGTATATGAGTGTAGATTAGCATATTTGGTCCAACGCTAAAGTTGAAAAGTTTATACTCCAAAAATTCCATTTGATTCCTTAAAATTGCTCCATAAGGTTTCAAACCCCAATTCTCCAAATTCATACATGCCTTTAAAATGACCCCATAAGTTGAGTCCTCCATTTTTTTCCACTCTAGTCAAAGAATAAAATATATGAAAAATAATTGAATGATCCAAACCAAATCATACCTAACCATTTAGGGAGGATTTTTGTCCCTAGAAGTGTTACTAAAGATGGTGGGGAATTTTTTCCTCTACCTTCTCCTAGATTACTACTATGCTTTGTCTAGAAGTTGTCCTTTCAAACCAATCTACTCAAAGTCATGCTACACCTATATTATATTTATATACCTCTTCTACAAAATTGTGTCCTTTACAAACACTTCCTAAGCATCTGGTACTAAGCCCTCTATGGAAGGTAGGAATGACTCCTCTTCCTGATCAAACATGGAAGCCTTGATGACGACAAGCAAGGTTACCCCAGTTGTCAATAACCCAAGATACTCCACAAAAACCCATATATTTGTATTCCTATCCAATTCAACATGTTTCAGGAAGAATTTTACCTATGCAGTCAAAAGAGAATATGGATTTGTCTTTGATAAATTCCATGAGAGGGCTTCCTCTCACCTTCTAATATTTTCCTCACCTCAACCAATTTAATATAAAATGGTGCAATGGGAAGTTCCATGAGAATTTAAAACCCAATACGTACCCCTAAAATTTTTCTGGTTTTAGGCGCTCTGAAATAATTTCATAGCGCAAAAAAATCATGTAGGCTTTATGAAATGATTTTGTAGCGCTCTAAAAAACTTTGATTTTTTATTTTGGGAAGGCGAAATGACTTGGCCTTGTTCTAATTGACTTCCCATGGCCTTAACTTACTCCTTGACAACATCAACAACTTACTTTACCTCTCTTCATCGGTATTACCACGCTAACTTGAACTTACCACTCAAGAACGAATCTCAATGGGTTTTGACAACATTAAAAAAACAGGGTGCTTTGTTTTCTTCTATGACAACGCTCAATCACTAACAAAAATTCACGCGACCAATATTCTAGAGCACAACTGCACATTCTTCTACAATATTTACAACAGGAATCCCAAAAATGCAAACGGGAAATCACACCATACACTTTTCCAATCGAAAACAATCAGAGGACCTTTTAACAACGTTTTTGAAATAGCATGTAATCTTCTACAGTAACAACACTTATTCGTTGTACATATCACACAACAACTATGTCAGAACATAGGGAACACTCTCCCATGGGGATTTGAACCAAAAAACAAAAGAACTGTGCATGGATACACAACGATTGAGGCCACAATATTTAGGTTTCCTTTCAATATGAACTCAACAATATGATATACTAGCACCATAAACATATCAATAGAAAGTACTCATCTATCCATGACAATATAGGGCTCAATAATAGTATACCATCAATACATAGCATCTACAACCACTACGCTTCTCAACACATTCATATTCTTAACATAAACCGACTCAAAAAGTGCAGACAAACAACTCCATTAACAATAGATAGACAGAGAAGCTAACAAACACAGAGGCATATAAACAAGCTACTCATTAATCAAATTCAAATATGCATTACACTGGTCAGATATACAATTTGGGCATGTGCATCCCAGGCCTCTCGACCTTTCTCTCTTCTCCTTGCGCCTGAGCTTCTCTTCTTCTCCTCCTCTTATACTTCGTTGCACTTCTCTTCTCAAATAATATTCCTATTTAAAAAGAAGCTAACATGGGACAACCAAGAGTCACAAGATGAATCATTTCCCCTTCTCCACAAAATAAGGGAAATTGAAACTACATTTACATTAGGAAACAATCCTCCAATTTATTCTAAAACAAAACTCACTTCTTAATGAAAATATTTACAATTTCTTACAATAACATTTAAATTTATCCCAACATCACCATGTGACCGACCATCCCATCACATTGGCAAGCTTTTGGTCCAATCTTCATTGAATTTTGTGCTCCATATATGCACCCGCATCAGGGCTCATATAGTTTGAGATTATCCACATTCACTACTAAGTAAATGCACATCTATGGGTGTAAACTGAGCACGTATGTGTTATCTCCCACCTTTTCCAATATCTTGAAAGGACCACGTCATAAATTTTTGATCTTCTTACCATGACCATGTAAGTTTTCCTTGTTCATTTGTAACCAAACTTTGTCTCCCACTCTTAATGACATATCTTTTCTATTTTGATCATGCTTAGCCTTATATTTTTCATGTTCTATTATAAGAGTTATGTATGTAAATCATATTTTCATCCTAGGTTTTCAGATGCTTCTAATTGTAACCCTTGAAAAGCTGCACCAAAATTATGTTGACTACTTATATCTACCCCTATGTATATGTATTGAAAGTTGTATACCTCTTCAACTTCATGTCCATAGTATCCCACAATGTAGTCCAAAATGCTTTGAGAAATCTTGTGTTCCTATCTGAAATGATGATCCTCGGCATCCCAGAGTGCACCGAGACCTATTCAATTACTTCTTGTCCTTTGTTGGTAGTTTTAGAAGGCATGAGAATGCACATCTTGTTGAACCTATTTATGGGCCTTTTAATTAGCTTTCTATTTTTTCAAAAATACAACCAAAAGTTTGTGCATTTAATTATCAGCTAAGGATTGTATGAAATTTTTGTGGCCACAATACCCCTCATAATTTTTCAAACTTATTATGGGGCCCTTCATGTGAATTTTGTTAATATTGTCATCTTGAATGTCGTGGATTGCTTTATTTGCGATATTTTCACTTTTCTTCAATTTTTTATTTTGATTATTTCATTGCTTTCAGTTTGTCGTTAGTGTTCTAATGGTCCAAATTTCTCTTCATTTTGACTTATGATTTGAAAGATATACTTGATCAAAGTTTAATTAATTTCATTACCTAAACATAAAATATGTAAATATATATTTTATTATACATTTATAAATTATAAATAAAATTAATAATCATTATGTTATTTAACCTTAATTAATTAAAGTAAACATTAGTTAATTAAAATTAATTTTATTTTATTAAGTTATTTTTCATTTAATTAAAAATAAATATATTTAAATGATTTATTACTTTAATTCATTACTAGTTTAATTTTAATAACATTTTTTCAAAAACCAACGTATTAAAGCACTTTGTATATATATTATAATCATAATAAAAAAAACTATATATTATATAATCATATTGTAAAATAAAACAAAATTAATTAATTATATATATAAGTAGTTTATAGTGCGATTTTTTGAAGGGTTTTAGGGTAGTTTTTTTCGGTTTAATTTTTCTAAATTTTGTCAAGAATTTATTGAAAATAGAAGTTTGATGGGTAACCTTGCACAATCGAAATGTCTTAGAGGTTTTTTAGAGTGTTGAATTCATATATACAATTAAAAAACTAATTTAAATAACACAAATCAAGATTTTACCTCAAATTTTTCACCAAATTCTAACACCTAAAACTCCAAAAAATCACTATATTTTTTAATTCCCCATCCCACAAATTTTTTGTTGTGATCATTTGAATTCATCCGCGGAGGTCAACCCCGGCTCACTTGACATAATCATGATGTGTGAGGAGGCATAAATGAACATGAGCATAGTAAGAAACGGGTTGTATATTATATGTTTTATTTAACATCCCATGTGGGTCCCCTCCTCCACCTTTCACGTAGCTTCTTTATAACATACCGTTGCCATCCAGCACTAATGAACCTTTCCCCAATTTTAACTTGTTATTTAAAAAAAAATGTATTAACTAGCAATTGCACCGGGGGTGCAAGGGAACGCCGGAAGGAGGAGACATGAATAATTTTGTGGTACATGTTAGGGAACATGATGAATGTGAATTTATGAGGGGTAAAATCTGCCATTGATTGATTACATGAATTTTTAGATTTAAAAGTATGAAAATTAAATATGTTGTTTGCTCAACTTGAAGGAGGAAAGAAGGTAGGTAATTTCATCTCCATGACTTTAAATTTATAACTTTGTGGTTATTATCTTAAATCATTATGTCTTAATAATAGTAGAAGTAATTGACTCAAATTTGCATGAATGTCATTTAAATTAGAACCAAACTATTTGAAAATAAACAATAGCTTCGCTTGTGAATCAATATATAATCGTATAAAATGAGAGCGTATAAAGGAAATAATTTGTGAGATTTAGATATGTAGGCATAATTGATATGATGAAAATAGATAGTATACAATATAGTAGACCATAGATCTCTTGTGCATTGTATAGATTTTTGCGAAGGCATCATTGACTTGCATTGAAGTAATGTAATGGTAAAAAGGTTTTACATGTTATTAAAACTCACAGTAGTAGGCAGTTTTACATCATGGTACAAGCAAAAAGAGTAAGAGTGATATTGTTAAATATAGAAGAAAATCGCTTTGGAACAAAAAGGAGGAACAAGTGATAGCATAGTAGACTGCTCATGCATGCAAGGTGTTTGGTTGCAAGCTAGTCGTAAACACAAGGGGTTGCCCGACAGCGACAGCACCAATTGACGTCCAAAGTTGGGACGCGACTAAGATAGTATGCTCGAAGATGCCTGTGTGCATCTCTTTCATGTACATGAATGAGGAGACGGATGAATTTTTTGATCTTTTGGAGTAGTTTCAATGTTGGGCGCAAACGGTATAGTGGTAGAGTAGGTGGAACTAAGAAGCGTTGTTGTACAATGAGGAGTGCATTCTCCTGTGTAGTGATCTCTTCATAGAAGTTGTTGAGTTGAGAAAGGTAGCTGCGATTCATAGTTGCTGCAAGGAAAAGAAAAGCATATAAGTGAACATGTAAAAATTTTACAGTAATAATGGAAAGCATAATAAGAAACAAATAGTAGGAACAAATATGAGTTGAAATGATATTGGAAAGTGAAAATGTAAATGAAGCAGGAAATTTGCAAGGTCTTATTATGAGGAACAAGAAGAAAGAAGTAAAAGTGGAATGCAAGCGAAGAGAAGGTACCAATAGTAGGAGCTCTTCAAGGAGTGTGAGTAATAGATTTGGATGCAAGGTGTGCCTCTTCTTGTTTCCTACGCATGACGTAAGGGTTCTCCTGCATACGTGAATAGCGTGAGAAGGAGAAGGCAGGGGAGATGCAGAGATCATTCAGCGAGCGAACTCTTGAAATAGCTGTGAAAGTGAGCCCTTGCTGGTCAATGTTGCCGATGTCGATTGTTGCCTTATCTAGTGTCATGCCCTGCGATTTATGGATTGTTAAGCCCCATGCCATGCTGAGAGGAATCTGTGTGCATGAACCCCTTGTGATGGGGGGGATTGGCACAAATGTAGGATTCGAAGGATCCCATGGTGGACCATTGTAGTGAGGGAAGGCAACTACAACAAAGGATGGTAGTTTTGGTGGTGTACAACCTGGTGAATATACGATTGCACGAACGTTGCCAAGCGAACCATTAATAAGACCAGCGCCAACCCAAAGATTGCTTCTGAGAATAACACGTTGGTCAATGCAGAGGAGTATTCTCTTTGATAATTGATCATTTTTTGGTTGTGTAGTTTCAAGTTGCCTCTTTTCGGCAGCAAAACATTGTGCAACTGGCTGATTTAATAATTTTAACATTGATTTATTGTGCAGGTCAACAGCGTCATTTGTTGAATAAAGATGCATTGAAGTGGAGAATGATTGGACTTCGGCTTCAGGAAGATTTGTTTTTGAACGTGTCATAAGAAGATTCCAATCAGTAATAGTGGGTGTTGCATTGCGAAGGTTGGAGAGGATTTCGCGGAAGGAAATTTGTGCAGGACTTTTCCTTGTTGCCGAAAAACTGTTGCAAGCGTAACCACAGTATTGAAGCTTTGCCAAAGTGCAGTGCCACGAGAATTTCCTACATACATTGGCGTGTCTTTTACAGGTGGTAGTTGGCCAAGGTCACCCACAAGGATTATAGAACGTCCACCAAATGGGCTGTTTCTATTTGATGGGAATGCCTCGCGCAAGCGATCATCAATTTGAGAAAGAAATTTAGGACCAATGAAGCTCATTTCGTCAATTAGAATGTAATGAATATGCTGAAGTTGTTCTTGAAGGTTTAGGAGGGATTGACCCTCTAAAGGATCCATACAGGATATAGGGATGCGAAGAGCAGAGTGGATCGTCAAAGCATTAATGTGGAATGTTGCAACACCGGTAGGAGCAAGTAGTAGCAGGGGGCATTTTTGCATGGTGGAGCTTTCAAGGAATGCATTTTTTAAGAACTCAATTAGGAACGACTTGCCGGTACTAGCAGTGCCTTGGATTATCATGTGTAGTGTTTTTTTGGCAATGTTGTTGCGGAAGTGTGAGAAGATGATATTGAATGCAATGGTTTGGCTTGGGGACAAGGAGGAAAGGGAATGTGCAAATGGAGTTAGTAGTTGGTGGGATCTTGTGGAGGAGCGGGTGGAGTCGATGAAGTGGATCACGGTTTCTTGTAAGTGTGGAGGGATTGTAGAGTGGCCCCAATTATGGTTTGTGTCAAACTCACGATGGCCAAGCATTTCAAGCTCATCGAGGAGGAGGTTGTTACCTGGGTGGAGTTGAGAGAGAAACTGCCATTCATGCATGTCAAGTGTGGGGTCATGGGGAGGGTTGTTTGGGGATGAACAGATAGAGTCAGAAAGGTCCGGGGTGGATGGTTTGCGATAAACATGCCAAGGTTCATATGTGTGTCTAATTTCTTCCCAGTGTGCAACAATTCCTGCATCAGATATGCCAATATCATTAGGGAGGCTACGGAAAGGGAAGTATAGAAGGAGTTCGCTCCAGCAGAAGTCTACATAGGATGGTGATTCTTTCAATGGAATGGAGGTGTAACGAGGAAGAACGCGGACAACCATGGGAGGGTATATTTGTTTCCATGGTGATGTTTTTCGACGGGTGGAGAAGGACCAGGAGCGTGCAACTTCAATAAGAGACAAACTTTCAAGTGCAGCTGGTCTTTGCATGTAGGAGGCAATGAAAGGTGTTGATGGAGGATGACCATCTAAATCATGCGATACACGTTTGAACACATTTTTTTTTACATTAAGGGAGACAAAAGAATGAATACACTTTGTTAGTGGGAGTTTTTTTAGCATGTGGCATGTTTCTTGTGCACCAATGTCTCGATCAGCAACAATTTTGGTGAGGACTTTGCGGACGATAGTGATAGTAGGAGCATCTGGGGGGGAGCATTGTGAGAGGCGTGAGAGCATTTGGTAGTAGCTTTCAGACTTTGCCTCTGATTTTGCTGCATACTTCGAAATGTAGTTCAACACAGCATGACGTGAGAGAACTGGTTGAAAATCAATGTTGGCCCTCCATATTGCAAGTAGCTGAGCATTGTGCACGTTGAGTTTGTCATCATTTCTAGCAGGGGAGTACACTTTTTTCTAGAACCATCAATGTGAAGAGATGACGTGTTGAGAACCTCCCATGGGGCTCCATAGCAGCAAGTTGATGTGTTATTTCTTTTGCGTAAACACGTAGAAGAGTGGCAATATGTGTGCCTTTGAACAGAATTGAGGACTTTTTCATAGTCTTCTAACTGATTGCCTGCAAATATTTCATGCGTGCTAAGGAGGCATGGATCTTGTAGAGATGAATGATTTATTCTAGGAGCTCGACTGTGAACCAGACGAGGATTCTAGCAAAGTAGCAAACACTATGGGGAAAGTATGTATTGAATGAGAGGTGGGGGAGAGATGAGTGAGAGAAAGAAACAAACGGTTAGAGTTTGTGTTAGAATGGGTTGGCGGGGGGAGGACCTGATTGCAGGGCCTCTGGGAGGGTAGTTGATGCATCATCTTACGCAAGTTCTTCTCTGTGCATAAGAGTTGGGTGTAGTCGTTCAACACCGTTGAATCTATCCCTCTTTAAAGATAGTGTGAAGAGGAAATGGCGTCCTTTGATTTTGTTGTATATGTCGAAAACAATTTCAGGATCGGTTGAGAGGAGGCAAAGGTCCTTTGCGGAGACGCCAAGAAGGGCAGTTGCAGCTTCGTCAAAAGCAACAACATTGTCGAGGTGGCCAGTGTGGTCTTGCAAATGGAGTCGAAGAATGTAGCGATAGTCGCACTCATTGAACAAGCCTTCACATTTCGAGCATCGGTAGGTGTTGTCATCTTGTCGTAAAGCCTTTCTCATGCATTGGATCCCATCAATGATAAGGGGACATGCGAGGAAGTAGAAATTATCCATGTTAATAGAGGTAGCAGTAGCACGGAGCGAAATCCATGGGATATTTTCGTCAGGTTGCATTGAAAAAATGTCGGCAATTGTTTTCGAACTCAAAGGCCTCTTGCTTGTACTTTTGTATTTGCGGCTGAGCGACAGTGAGGGTGCTTTATTTCCTTCTCCGTCACACCATTCTTTCAGTTGTTGTGCTTCAGGGACATCTGGATTTATAAGTAGCGAAGTCGTTGGGATTGTGCTGATAGTTTGGCCATTGAACTCGACAATCCTTCCTCCTTTAATTGCAAGCACAGAAATTTCACGAGCCATGCGCATTTCGGAGAGTGCACGCCCTTCAGAATGGCAGTGTTCGCCCCACAAAGTGACATCAATGTTGGTCCCGGACATATCACGAAGAGTTATAGTTTTCTTGGGAGTTTCAGAGCCATCACGTTTGCGAATGATAGATGCAGGAGACAGGGAGGCGACAATACCTATGACATCAACAATTGAATTAGGAGGTGAATGTTTGAGGGAACTTATAGGCACAAATTGATAGGTATGGGAAGGAATTGTAAGGTCATCAACGAAGACCTGTGACACTGTTGATGAAGAGAAGAGGAGGATTTCGAATGGTCGTTTGAGATGGTTATATGAAGGGTTGGGGATCTTTATGGTCCCATTTGCAACATTGTAAATGTGGCCAATTTTAATGAGACCATGAAGGGATTCTGCCAATTCATTGAAGGCAGAGACATGGATTTGATCGTTGTCGCGATCGACAAGGTCAAACCCCAGTGATTTTCCAGTGCCCCGTGCATTGCTAAATTCACGAAGGGGTGTCCTTGAAAGGACTCTGCCTTGGATGGACCAAGATTTTCGGGTAGGGGAGAGTGCTTTAAAAGGGAGAACAGTTGTAGATGATAGGGTGGAGTTTTCGGAGGACAAGGAGTGAATGTCAAGGGAGGGTGGCGAGGAAAAGGGAGACGAAGAAGAGGAGGCCGAGGTGGCTTGGTTCATCTGTTCAATGGAGAGAATAATAGGGGCTGGGTCACCAACCAATGGTGCATCACGTTGCAGTATGTCAAGATCGATGAGACAAAGTGACCTGCAAGAATGAGATATTTATTAGCAAAGAGGGGAAGTAAAATGTTAGGAATGAGAATTGAGATAAACAAGGGATGTAAGAGGAGAATCATTAAAGGGGAGGAAGCAGAGAGGTGACATCTATGTAGCTTACATGGAATGATGTGCATACGTGCATGAGCTTTTCTTGAGGCGAATTATCGAGCCTATTCGCAACTCCTCATTTTGTGCAAACTCTGTATGTGAAGAGGGAAGTAGAACGACGTGCTTGTGAGCACCATCGAACAACGATATGCGGTAGCGAGGCGTTGTAGCTCGAGTAGAAGGTATCTATTCGATTGCAATGATCTGCAAGGTTGGTTGTAGGTCGATACCACCAGCAAGGAGCGACGAGAGCCCATTGCGGGTCAAGGATGCTTCCATGATGATGCAATTGGTTTTGTAAAACAAGGTGTTGCTAGCGAATATAAATATGAAGGTAAAGAAACTGAAGAAGAGGATGTGTACATAAGGGAACGAAAACTTATAAGTTTGCAATTTAAGAGAGTTGAAGCAAAAAAACAAGAATTGACAACATTCATAAAAACTTTCTATTAAATTTTTTAGGTGGTCACCTTAAAGCATAAATCCATTGTGCCTTGAATGTCGCAATATAACGAAAAATCTTATACAATGATAAATACAGTCCTTGGAATGATTAAAATATTTATGCCTTCTATAAATAACAAGAATTTAATGCCTTTCATGTCTTAATGATCACAAATTTCATTTCTATAAAAGAAGAAAAGTTGTCTAAAATACAAATAATGCAAAATTCATGTTCAAAATTAGTGGTTGGTGGTTGAAAATTAATGTGTTTCTTAATTGAAATTTAACTAAATAGTTCAATGATATAGTTGAAGATAATAAATCATAGATTATGGCGTCTAAATTTTCTAAGATGTATTGAAACTAATTAGGTTAAATAAATTTGTACAACATTAACATTATTTGCAAATAATATTTATCAAGAGAAATTGTGAATATATTTCCATTGTTAATAATTTAGTTTTATGAACTAATCATGTTGATTTTAGATAAATTTTCAATATGTCTCCATTGTTAATAATTTAATTTTTAATTTTCTAAACCAGTTATCTTGATTTGTGTTTAAGATTTTCTCCCATTTCAAGAGTATGGAAGAAAAGATCTTCAAAATAGGAACAATTTGAAGTTGAAAAGATGCAAAGTTTAAAAAGGTTAACATTTTGAAGTTGGACAAATGTGAAGTTTGATTATAGCTTCATGGGATGATGTCACCAAAAAGTTTAATTTGACAAATTTAATGTATATTATATTAAATTATTTTAACATATATATTTTGAAATAATAATTTATGATTTAGTATTCTTTGAATATTATTATAATGAGTAAAAGATTTCCTCACATTAAATTTGAACATAATTTAATTTTAACTTTAACTAATAAACAAATTTGACTTTAATGAACTAAGTCGTGACAAATTTGTTAGAATATGTGGTGATCTGGCGCACTATCCACATTATGAGAAATATGTGTCTCCCGTTTTATGAAAACACAAATGATCTTACCAGGTCCTTATTATTTCGACTGACTTATTGGTTCAATTTTTCTATTATCTGAAAAAATAAATTTCTCTCGTAACACAAACCATTTGAAAACTCGCGATGGTCGTGGCAGCAAACATACCAACATAATGTCACATAATCCCAGAGGGTATGCCCTACCTCGCCCTCGAATCTCTACTATGACCTCTGACGTTCCCTTCAGAGCCGATTATAGGATGGCAATGATAAAGATGAACCCTATGTAGAGTCCCTTTACAAAAACCATGTTTTACCCATACTAATAAATGAGACATCCATATTGACCGATAATGCAACGGTCCTGGTGCAGACATGATCTAAC
Organism: Pinus albicaulis; assembly: GCA_034641835.2. Taxonomy (NCBI): domain Eukaryota; kingdom Viridiplantae; phylum Streptophyta; class Pinopsida; order Pinales; family Pinaceae; genus Pinus; species Pinus albicaulis. The sequence goes on along the minus strand of CM076581.1, from coordinate 228,435,925 downwards.
ATAATGTCACATAATCCCAAGGATAAGTACTATGACTCTAAGGTCGCATAATGCCACATAATCCCAAGGGTATGCCCTCCCCCGCCCTTGAGTTTTTGCTATCATCTATGGTTAGGATCTAATTCATATATTCGAATGAATGCACAGGGAGGGACTGGCGATACTGTGATTAGTATCATAGTCAAACAACAGAAGCGAAGGACAAAGTCTTTGAACTGATCGACTTAATTGAACACATGATGAAGAGTTATTTTAAACCATGTTCGAAATGATGAAAGAAGGCGGAAAGTAATTCGGAAATGGTACAGAGAATATAAGCTGATGGATATTTTAATTATCCACTGAGGATGCAGAGCTTTGTATTGAAGAAGCGATTGAACTGTGAAGGCGCAACATAATGAATTAGCACTGTTAAACAATACAGAGAATGTAGATGTACAGTGGAGAATGATGTCGAGATGCGAGATATGTTGGAGCATGGTTTAGAAAACCATTTCAAATGAAGATGCAGAGTTAGTAGGTGAACAGAAGCAACAGAGTGGCGAAGTAGGGAAGTTTGAAGTAGCGATTGTGTTGTTGCGATGCGATCACAATCGCAATCGGCGAAGTACGTATGCGATGAAGGAATACGGGTCCGAAAGTTATAAAGATGAGTTTAATTGGCCATCGGGTCCGTGGGGATCCATCGCATTGGCTTGGAGGAACAGCAGTGGAGCAAGCAATTGAACTTAGCGATAGCGACAGTGCGATTTAATCGCAACCATCCAATCAGGTCATCGGAATTGGTTTTATCGCAAGAGCGATTCATCGCATCGGGATTCATTGCGAAGTGATCATCGTATCGGTGGAGTAGAAGGAGTTCGTACAAGAGAACATCAAGATATGCGATGGTGCGATATCCGTTCGATCATGTGATGCGGGGAAATCAACGGAACTCACATGATCGGGTTACTTGGAGGGTTACAATGAATTTCAAAAAAGCAACGAATTTGCGAATGAGCCCATAACATTTGACTCCTAAAAATGAAAGTCCTGCAGATTTGGAGAACGTATTCACACATTATGGACAATTGTGGACAGAGTTGTTCCTGCTATTCTCTATGCACCAATTATGAAGCCTTGCTAAAGCAAGTAACATTTTCACATGGATAAAGGATTTCATATCACATGCCAAAGACTGTAACCTGTAATGGACAAGATTCAACCCTGTTTTCTTGGCCAGCCTAAACTAAAAAAAAATTATACAGTTATTTTTAGAAGAACTAATCCAGGAAATTTAACAAAATTGCTTCCAAAATTTTGCAATTTAGTAGCCAAGAACACAAAATACAATTATAATATTAAACAATTTGATAAATTTTTCATCATATTGGAGAAATGAATACAAAACCAGATTCTAATATGGCTATTTTTATATGCATATCTCCCAAACAATGAAATGGCAAACTTGCACTTCTGAGAAGACCTGAATTTTCCATAGCTAATTGTTTATCCTTCCAGAATCCCAACCCTTCATACATATTACAACCACAAGGAACTGAAATGCCAAGTAATTCATCCATTCAAATAAATACACATGAAAAAAGCACCTAAGAATATGCACATAAGTGGTATGTTCTGCACAGGAAGAATCACACCCTTGCTGACTCTTTGCCTGTGACTGAAAAGTACACATGTACAATAGAATTATGCTGGACACATTGAAGAAAAAAAGGAAACAAATTCACAACCTAAACAACAAAACAATCTGGGTGTAACATCCAATTCGGATACTAATTCCCATGAAAGGTATCGCGAACAAAAGAATATCTCCTACAGGAACATATTCAATGTCAAGGTTTAATTTTGGTAATGCATATGAACCAAAATTGAATTTCCAAACATGACTATAAAAACCAGTTGTAAAATAAGTGAGGTGGGAAAAAAACTCTCATCAACAAGTGGAAGCCATGATTGTGATTTGCATCCTCAAGAATAGCAGCATATCAAACATTTACACAGATGAGAATACTCAAATTTTTTTTGCAGATATTCATGCAAAAAAGACAATGAGACTACAAAAACTATGTTGGATTCAAGTATACTTCGTAAAAGAATTTAGACGTTAACCTTGGAAAATGTTCCAAACCAAGTAAATACATGACAAACAAACAAATTCATAATGCGGGAAACTTTCTACTGAAATTTATTTATGATTTTAGAAAGAATTAAAATCGTTTTACCTTCTATTTATCATAGTTTCTATGTTTACTTAACAAACATTAAAAGCGCCATAGTTTTTTTGAATTTCAAAAATTTGCGGTACAATCAAATAAGTATTCAAAAGGTACCTTAAAAAAATATTGCTCCATAATTATTATTAAGACTAGTGATTGAATTATATGTCTATGTCTATGGATACTGAAAGAGGTTCAGACTCCATAATTATTGAGCCAGCAACAAATAATCAAAATAATCTCTTTGACTGAATCTATGTCCATTACCCGAAAAGAGTCTTCAAAATAATAATGGTGAGCGAAAAAAGATGTGTTGATCACTAAGTACAATTCTAAGACTTTGACCATTTATAAAAACAAGTGTCCTCGTCCTGTTACCATTTAAATTTGAGCAAGAAAAAGCTATGAGCCTATATTCTGTCCAAATATTTTAAATTCCATGTAATTTGGAGCCAGACGAAGAATACCCATCACTGAAATAAAATTTTATTAACAACCATATGACGACAAGTATCTCGACACAGCAAAGTCATGGACTTGTTTTTAAATTATTTATGTTTCTTTTTCAACAACTATAAAGAATCATTAAACTTCGTCAATTAACACGGTCTACACATATGAATGTACACTAGACGACTCCATACACAAATCAAACTGCAATTATTTTAATGAACGTGTATTGTAAATAGATTTTTAGGGTTGAAGCGTGTATATAAGTTGAAAAGTCGGACGTTTCAGACCCTTTGTTTATTCTCTCTCAAAAAAAACAAAAAAAACTTCCAGGGGAAGATATTTAAAATACTTACAATTACTCGAAAACAATATATGCCAAGTTTTAATTAAATTGAAACAAATATATGATTCAGCCATAAATGGCTTAGACCTTCCTAATGGCAATTTAAAACATTCACACCTAGAATACGACATATGCGCTCTGTTACAGAATAATGTGGCCACGTGTTGTTCTGCATGAGAGTTTATCTCTCTTTCACACTATCTCGCCACCTAACTCAATTCTCTGCTTATCACCTGCGGTGTTGTAACTTTGCCGTTTTTTGTTTACCTATTTCTAATTTTGTGCGCTTTGGTTTTGATGTGTTTTCTCGTTCTGTTTTCTACATGAAGATGATGTGAAAGCAGATGGAGGAGATGTTGAAGAGTTTGGCTGTATTTTTCGTTTCCTGAGTTCTGGGGAAGATTATTCATGGCGATGCCTTGGGAGACAGCGGGCTTTATTTTTTGTGCCTGGGCTGTTGCTTTGTTCGGTCTCTGAAAGACGAGAAGATGGTCGAACAGTTTATCAATTTTGTCATTCGGTCTGCCAGGCATGTCTCAGAACTGTAAAATCGTTTGTCTAGGACGAAAAATAGCATTTTTGGGTGTTGATTGCTGAATCATGTGTTTTTTTCCAAGTATCAGTCGATTTACTTGGTCATCCTGCTTTTCTATTATGGATTAGAAATATAAATAGGCCAATGTGCTTATCTGTAACATTTTTAAATTGCATTTATTTTTATGGTATGTTATCGTTCTATACCTCTCTGTATTTAGACAAAGGTTTCTTATTTTTTTCAATGGATAATTCTTCCTTATTATAGTTACGAACAAGAACTCCAGAGGTTTTACAACTAACTTACATAAAATGAATGCGTTTATTGTTTTTCTCAGATAAATTCTGTATCAGACATGGTTTCTGACAAAATTTAGCTCTACATTGTTGAAGCAGTGTTAATTTGACTATAAAACAACAGTGGATGGTAAGCAACTGACCATATTTTTGCTTGGTCAGATTTTTTTATGCCTCTCCTTGACTTTTATTAAGCTGCAAGTTTAAATTTTTTATTCTTGATTTCGATATAGAATTTTTGAGTCCGTTGAAGGATTCAATCACAACTACAAGGCTATCGTCATTGGCAGGGAGCCTTGGAGCAGAGCCGTTGCACTAGAGAAATCATCAGTTCAAGGAATAGTTTCCTATTTGGGAGCATGGGTGCTATACTTTCCAGTAGGGCGAATATATCCCTGGGACAAGTACTCGGCTCAAAATTATTTGGAATTTTGGTATCCCCAAATTAATAGTCGCTCTATTCCTGTCATCAACATTTCCAGCTTCTTGAATCCATTCATGGTGATGAAGCCAGTAAAAATCAACAAAGGGTAAGGGACTCTATAATCAGTTTTTTAGTCCGGTTTGTTGTTCTAACAGGATACACAGTCCTGTTTCCTGTTCTAACAGGATACACATTGACAGTACAAACTACAGTGGCAGTTTGAAGAGAAGGACGACTTAATCAAAGCTTCCATCTTCAGTTATTCTATAAGCAGGTAACTTAGAGGACATTGCTGACTGTTTTTGAAATTTGCAATGTTGTTTAAATCAAACAGGTTGTTCACAGAGTTGTATTATTTTCAGTTTTACCTCATCTAATATTGTAACCCTTTTCACTGTGCAATGAAAGCATGAAAAAACATCTCATTGATATTGTTCCTAAATTCGTAATGCACTAATATGCTTTCTAATTGCAAGTAACAGAAGCTTAACAGTAATTTGTAAATCCGAAGTTCTTCAAGGTGGAACTCATCTTCAGGCTGGAATTCTTCAAGCTGGAAGCGCGGCTGCAAGCTAGAAGTTGGCACTACTCTGTTTAGTTAGATCAAAGTGCATTTAAGCACATCGAAGTCGGCTACAAGCTACGAAGTCGGCTGCAATCTGCAAGTCGGCAATATTGTAATCTTCAATGCATTAAATGGATTAAATGGTTGCATTTGTTGTTTTCTATGTATTAAATTGTTGGTGGCTGGAGAAATAATATCATATGCCATGAAAAGACACAAACAATTGCAGGGAGCGAAGGTGTGGTCAATTCTTATCCACCAGCAAACAGTTCTTATCCACCAGCGATCAAATATGTCAATCACATTCAATTTTAGATCTATGTAAATTTCAGTGATTGAAGAATTTTAAATGTAATCAATTTCAATCTGCCGTGTAATCAATTTCAATCTGCCCTGTAAATTTCAGTCATTCAGCAAAACCAAACTCTAGTGCCGTGTAAATTTCACTCATTCAATAAAATTTCAAACGTTCTCAATTTCAAGAAAATCTGCTGAGGAGTTGCCACATGTCAAGATTTGACTGGCTGTGAGGAGCTGCCAAATGTAAAATTTTAATTGGTTCCATGTGCGGTAGGAAAATATTTTCGTCATTTTGGGGTGAGAACGATGTTTACTTAAACGCAAAGAAACGCCTCAAATATTAAAAATATGAAATATAATTAACTAAAAAAAGTAATTTAAGTTTAAATATATATTTTTTAAATGTGAGGATGAACATAATTTTATTTTAGATACTCAATTTTATAATTTAATTACTTTTTAATAACAATACATTTTACTTTACGAATATTTAATCTTATACATTTTAGGGCATAACCATTGTTTTTATTGTTAATTTTTTTAATAAAATTATTATCAATTATAATTATTTTAAGGTTTATAAAATTTAAGAGAAAAAATCTAGAAAAAAGAAAAGAAAAGAAAAAAAGGCTATTTATACATCATAATGATCCTCAAAACATAAAGGAAATAATAATTACTTTTCATGTTATATAATTTTGTGGATGGCCTAATTATAATTTAAGGTTTGATTAAAAGTGAAATCACATAGGGTGGTAGGTGTTGGGAATCATCTTGATTCTGTGGGTAACAAAAATTGTTTTATGAATGGGTTTAAGGACCACTATAAATTTTTGGTTGAGGTGTACGCTCTCCTCCATGGAATTCTATCTTTAAACGTGGCTAGAGTGAGAATATTGATCATTATTGGAAATAAAAATATAATTATAAATCTTGTAACACATCTAATCGCCTCCAAACGTTTGTGAGGGTACAAGATACGCATGCCCAACTCCCAAGGTTACTTTATGGAGGTGGGTTATCCAAAAAATCTCTTCTTTTAATTATCTCAAACCATCTTTCTAATGTCACCATCATTTTTCTCATCAAGAACTTTTCAACAATATAAATTTCATCAAATTCCAAGCTCTGAACACAACATTATGGCCCTCAAAAGTTTCATTGTTTATGCCATGTTAGCATATCATAACACTAACATGTGGCCGACTTGTGCCAATGCATCACCACTATACCATGTCACATTTGCAAACCAAACATGTGTAGAAATTATGGTGTAGAATTCCAACTGGACATGAAATTTTAATCTAAATCACAAGACACGATCCTACTCCAATTCTCTAGGTAATTCAATTCATAATTAAGAACATAAATCACAAACATGCAATGATAAATAACACACATGAACACAACACTTTTCCAGGGAAAAGAAACTGCTAAAAACCCCTTATGCTTGCTTGCATTAATATGATGAATAGAGATGTATTACAATTGCTAGCTCAATATGAGCTCAACTGCAAGTGAATAACCTTTCTCTCTGCTCATTGAGAAGATCTAAGTCAGACTTAGTCAAAATTTTCCTCTACTTGAGCCCCTATTTCCTTGCGCAAATCCTGAGGAATTAGGACCTTATTGTTTGGGATTTTACCTCCAACTAATTGTGTAATTCCCAAGGTTGATCATTGATCAAGTGCTCAGTGTAAAAGCTCAAAAATGAAAGTGCTCAGAATTGATTGGAAACTGAATGACAGCGAAGATCTCGTTGCCAAGAATCCGACACAACTCATTTCATCGAAAACAGAGTTCAGATGGAGAAGATAGAGCCTATTGTTCATTTTCGTAAACAACTAAAAAATTTGCAGAACAATGACAGGTTGATGACATGGTAGCCCAGTTAGCATACAGGGTATATTCAAGGAATATTCTTTAGTTTTTCCCAATGACACTATGACAAGTGTCACATTGGGATTCGCTGAATTGGTTTGAAAGTGAATTTTTTTTTAAGCTTTGCTCCTAAGGGTGAATGAGAAATTTTTTAATATATGGTTTGGGACAACCCAACGAGAGGCTAACACGTGGTGTAGCCAGGGGCCGCCACGTGCCCCCTTTGATGGACCCTCTCCAAAGTTTGAATTAACTCATTGGATGGTTGATTTTTTTGTATTTTCCAATGTCCCTTGGTCGAAATCCGAATTAATATCAAGGTTCAAAGGTCCACACTATTATTATATATCAAAAGTCGGACTATATTATAGGTTGGCGCATTTTTATTAGATTACAAAGTCCAAGTTTAATTTATTTGGTGGGCTCATATTTAATTATAAACCAAAGTTTTCAAACTTTGGTCTGGGCATATATATAATTCGGACAAAATTTATGTGCGGGGGTCGAGGTCAAACCCACGACCTACCTCGTGCCAACCATACATCTTACCAACAAACCATTGTGGAAGTCCTTAACATGTATGGTGCCTGACTACTACTTATTGTGATACGGTTACTCCGACAGGGGTTTGGAGGGGGCCAGCCCCCTCCCCATGCGACCAAGCCACCAGACCAGGTGGAAGCAGAGAACATAATGCGGGTTAACAATTAAGTGAGGGGATTAATTACCAAAATCCATACTTAATATCTGCTAAACATTTGCTAATGTGGATTGCATTAAAATTGCGCTTATGCGCATTAATCCAAATTTATAACATTTAATCTGCAATTTGCATTAATTAAATAGGAGTTTAACTTGGCGGGATTTTCGACGGACCCGCTAAATTTGGAGTTGCCTCCAAATTTGGCGGTCTTAAATGGAGCCTTCTCCAGATTTGGAGGAGATTTCCTAGGAAAATTTGTTTTGACCATATCTAGAGCGATTTTCGACCAATTTTGGCTTAGGAAGATTCATTCCTAGCATATTGGCATGTTCTAAATCCATTGGTACATGTTGCAGAGGTAGAGGAGCAATTATAAAAGTGTTTTTTTCATTGAAGAAAAAAGAAGCTCAAGGCCACTAGGAGGGAAGGCCATGCCTAGATCAGCGGAAGACCAAATTAGGAGCAAGAAGAGTCATTTCTGATAGATTTGGACATTCTGGATTCATTGAAGCATATTTCAGGAGCTGTAGGTGAATGTAAACAACATTTTTTTCACTTTTGAGCTAAGACATAGGCCCAAGCCATGGAAGCTGGACCAAAGAGATGTAGCCCAGGAGGGGTGAACTCCTTCATCAAAACTATGTGTTGATGGATCAATTGTCATGGTTTGTTGTTCTTTTTTTACTGTTGTTCAACATATTTATTTCATGCTTTATGCTCTTTAATTCACTCATAAAACTTAGCTAATTTACCTGTTTAACACACATAAATAACAAGGAAACATATGTACATAAAGCATAAGATCAGGAAATGAATTTTAAATATGAAGATGAAATTAGCACAGCAAAACTAACATTCATACTAAGATCAAGTCGGTATCAGAGCCAAGTTGAAAGGCTATTTGCTTGATAGTTACTTGAGTTTTGTGCAAGTAGTGTTTTAATGGTTGCAAATTTGTGATGCTTACAGGGTTAAAGTTGCAGAGAGGTGAAGGGAAATTGTTGGTTGCAAGTCCTGAGATTAGGACCAGAAGAAGGAGAGCCACAAGGGCACCATCTTTACCCAAAGTTCCACTCATAGCTGCACTTGAAGCACCTCAAGTTTTGTCTCAAGAAGTTGAGATTAAAGAGGTACAAGCACCAAAAGCTGGGCTTGAATCCATAGCCATCATGTTAGGTGTTGGAAAAATTGGAGGTCATTCAGAAGAGGATGATGTCAAGAGAGACTTCAATGACATGAAGAGGATGGTTAAAATTATGTTTGATGCATTTACTGCTAGGATTGCAGGAGAAGGTTCTAAGCCTCCACATGGAGAAGGAACTTCAGATGATAAGAATGATGAAGAGAAGAGTTCAAAGGGTAGTGGAGGAAAGCCACCTCCATCTCCACCATATTCATCATCTTCATCTTCTTCATTAGCATCATCTTCCACTTCCACCACAAAAATCACTCATACTCACTCAAAGGCCACAAGAGGGAAAACACCCTTACTCAAACTTAATGTCAAATTTGAGCTTCCAATGTAAGATTGGACAATTGGATATGTCAATTGGAGGTCTATTGCAAAATTCAGAACCTTCATGAAGATGACATAAATATTCAATTGGCTTCTTTGAGGATGGAAGGATCTGCACTTGTATGGTGGGAAGCAAGGACTCAAGAAGATATTAAAAACAATGGTAAGATATCTATGTCTTGGTCAAGTTTTATTGCTGCCATTAAAATTCAATTCTATCCATTATCTTACATGCAAAAGGCCATTATGGATTGGAAAAATTTTAGACAGTTGAAAGGGAAAAGTGTGCAAGATTATACACATGAATTTAGAATAAGAGCTCTTATTTTGGGTATTAATTTATATTCTCAAGAAACTCTGCTAAAGTATATTGGGGGTTTGCACAGTTACCTTAGGCACACTATTCTCATGTTTAATCCCACAAACATAGATGAGGTCTGTGTTCAAGCCATACATTCAGAAGCAAGAGGGAAACCAAATATAGATGAGAAACATGATAATGAGGGTAAAGGAAAGGGCAAGTTTTATGGAAGAGGAAAGAGAAATAACTCTGTCAAGAGAGAGAAAGAGAAACTCGCATGTAAAAATTGTTTGAAGAATGGCCATGATGAAGACCATTGCTGGAAAATTCATCCAGATTTGAAGCCAAACAAACTGAAAGCCAAAGAAAAGGAGAAAAATATTGCTATAATTGAGCATGACTTAGGGTCAGATTCAGGAGATGAGACAAATATTACAGCCATGGGTTCAAAAGGTAAGAACATAAAAAGCACTATTTCTTCAAATTTTTCAAATTTCACTCAAGATGAGGATACAAGAATAGAAATTTTCCATATTATAGTTGTCTCTATACATACCAAGATTGACACGTTTTTTGATAGTGGGTCACAAGATAATCTGATTTTCGAAGACTTGGTTAAGTAGCTAAAATTTGAAACTGCTAGACATCCAAGACCTTATCCTTTAGGGTTGATATGCAAGAATGAAAACTTGTAGGTTACAAGGAAGTTCATACTAAGATTCTCCATCAATTCAAATTTTCTTGATGAAGTTGAACTTGATGTGGTGTCGCTTGAGATATCAGGTATTGTATTGGGAAGTCCTTATATTTATGATAGAAAAGCAGGATTTCATCACCATGAGAATAAGTATCAATTATTTAAAGATGTTATTGATTTTATATTTAGATCGCATAAGAAGAAGAAAAGTTTGTCTCTTATACATGTAGGAGAAATGAAGAGGATAGTGAATGCAAGTCAGAATTGGACATTGTTAATGATGAAACAAAGAGATGTTTTGAATCAAACCTTTCAAAAAGATGCATCGAATGAACAAGTTGATTTCATTAAGGTTTCTTATGCTTGTAATGATATTTTTTAGGACTCTAACATGTTGCCTTTGAAATAAGGTGAACAAGATGTGATAGATTTGCAGCAGTCAACATCAGTGTTGAGCAGTGTTGGAAACAAGATGTCGGTGCAAGAGAGTGAAAAGGTCAAAGAGAAAGCGACAAAGAAGTTTGACAAAGAAGGAATGGTTTCCAAAGGGTACATGGAAATGGCGAAGATACTTGGTCAAGAATTGACGCAAGTAAAAAGCAAGGTTAGTTAAGAATCACCATGATGACAGTGTGCAAGGTAAGACATTTTTTAAGTTTCCTTTAATAAATTACCAAGGTAGGAACAATATGGTTTCTGCAAGAATAGCTTTCTGCTCTACAAATTCTTGGGAATTGCAGCATGATGGTGTCAATGACAACAAGAGAAGGTCGCAAGAATCAAGGAAAAAACTTACTTTTTGTGAAAAGCTCCAATTGATGAAAATGGGAAAATTTCAGTGGATAGAGACTGGAAGGGTGAGGGAACAATACCCTCATCCACATTATCAGTAATCAAACAGATTTTTGAGTCCAAAAGGCTTCTAGTGGGGAGGTATGATCAGGTGCTCAATGTAAAAGCTCAAAATGAAAGTGCTCATAATTGATTGGAAACTGAACGACAACGAAGAGATCGTTGCCAGGAATCTGGCGCAACTCGTTTCGTTGAAAACAAAGTCTGAATGAAGAATATAAAGCATGTTGTTAGTTTTCCTAAACAACTAAAAAATTTTCAAAACAGTGATAGGTTGATGACATGGCAGCCCATTCAGCATACAAGGTATATTAAGGGAATATTCTTCAGTTTTTCCTAATGAAACTGTGACAAGTGTCATAGTAGGATTCACCAAATTTGTTTGAAAGTTATATTTTTTTAAAGTTTTGCTCCTAAGGGTGAATGAGAATTTTTTTATATATGGTTTGGGACAACCCAACCAGAGGTTGACACGTGGTGAAGCTAGGGGCAGCCACGTGCCCCCTCTGGTGGACTGTCTCCAAAGTTTGAATTAACTCATTGGATGGTTGAATTAGGGGCTGCCACGTGCCCCCTCTAGTGGACCCTCTCCAAAGCTCAAACTAACTCATTAGATGGTCAAATTATTTGTATTTTCCAAAGTCCAAAGACCTTGGTTGAAATCCAAATTAATATCAAGGTTCAAAGGTCCACATTATTATTATATATCCAAAGTTGAAATACATTACAAGTTGGCGCATTTTTATCATAGTGCAAAGTCCAAGTTTGATTTATTTGGTGGGCGAATATTCATTATAAACCAAAGTTTTCAAACTTTGGTCTGGGCATATATATAATTCAGAAAAAATTTATGCGTGGGGGTCAAGGTCAAACCCACGACCTACCCCGTGCCAACCATACATCTTACCAACGAACCATCGTGGAAGTCCTTAACATGTATGGCGCCTAACTACTACTTATTTTGATACGGTTACTCCGACAGGGGTTTGGAGGGGGCCAGCCTCGCAGGCCAGCCCCCTCCCCATGCAACTAAGCCACCAGAGCAGGCAGGAGTGGAGAACATAATGCGGATTAACAATTAAGTGCGGGGATTAATTACCATAATCCATACTTAATATTCGCTAAACATTTTCTAATGCAAATTGCATTAGATCTGTGCTTATGCGCATTAATCTGAGTTTATCCCATTTAATCCGCAATTTGCATTAATTAAACAAGAGTTTAACTTGGCAAGATTTTTGGTGAACCTGCTAAATTAGGAGCTACCTCTAAATTTGGCGCTCTTAACTGGAGTCTTCTCCAGATTTGGAGGAGATTTCCAAGGAAAATTTGTTTTGACCATATCTGGAGCAATTTTTGACCAATTTTGGCTCAGGAAGAGTCATTCCTAGCAGATTGGCATGTTCTGAATCCATTGGTATAGGTTGCAGAGGTAGATAAAAAATTCTAAAATTGTTTTTGTCACTTTGAAGAAAAAAGAAACCTAGGGCCATCAGGAGGGAAGGCCATGCCTAGATCAGATAAAGACCAAATTAGGAGCAAGAAGAGTCATTTCTAATATATTTGGACATTCTGGACTCACTGAAGAATGTTTCAGGAGCCGTAGGTGAATGTAAACAAAAAATTTTGAACCTTTGAGCTAATATAGAGGCCCAAGCCATGGAATCTGGACCAAGGAGATGTAGCCCAAGAGGGGGTAACTCCTTCATCAAAACTCTGTGTTGATGGATCAATTGTGATGGTTTGTTGTTCTTGTTTTTGCTATTTTTTAGCATATTTATTTCATGATTTATACTCTTGAATTCACTCATAAAACTCATCTAATTTACCTGTTTGACACACATAAACAACAAGGAAACCTATGTACATCAAGCATAAGAGCAACAAATAAATTTTAAATCTGAAGATGAAATTAGCACAACAAAACCAACATCCATACTCAAATCAATCATCTAAGTACAGGCAACACCTGTACACTTAAGAATAGTCTACAACTGATGTTACACTTCCTTACAATATCCACCACAACTGGGGAACTTGAATTATCTGCATGCACTAGCTATTTTCGGTTGATTGATTAGTTAACTCAATGATCACTCAGTTATACTGATGACCCACTGCACAACTGACCTTCCACTAGTTCCTCCAATAGTTAGAACTAGTTTAACTGAAAACAACTTGAAATAACTGACTTTGATTGCTAAAAATTAGCAATCACACATGCTTAACTGAACTCTAAGCCCTTTAACTTGAATTTACTATGCTAACTAAGTGGCAAGAGTCATGTCACGCAATTTAACTACATCCAAGTTGTTTGATGATGTGGAAATTTGAATTTTCTCAATTTGACCAAGGCAAAGTCAAATTGAGATTTTCTTGCTATACCTTTCAACACTCCCTCTTAGCAAGAAAGGGAGTTTCCATCACCCGTGGAATTTACTGTGTAACTACCTCTCACTATTGTTGTTGCAACTGCAACAACTGCAACTAAGAAGCATTAAAAAAAACATTGAATCCACTGTGTCTGCAATTGTCTACTAGGAAAATTATGTTGTTGCTGACTCTGCTACTGAATCTCCTGCTATGTTGTCAACACTGCCCTGCACTCCTTAATATCTGACTGACATTGATCCTTCTACTACTAAATACTGTGGGACCTTGTAGCAAGGGAATGATCCATGAGGATAATTCCTCAATGGACCATTCCCAATTTTTTGCAATTCTGGGACTAGGGCTTCACATTGCCCCACCTCACTCCCAGAGGTATAGCTGCAAACCACTTGGATTGAACTCTCCCTCTACTAGAGATCTCTACTTGAGTGGATGTATCCACTCTGCCTCCTCTCTGCCCCACCATTTGTGGCTGCTCCACAACTTCCTAAGGCTCCTCTTGAGGATCCATTTTGAGAGGTCTATCCAACTCCCTATGAACCACCATATCTCTAATATTTTCCTTGCTACTCAAGGTTGTACATGCATATTCTACCTCAAGTGAATACAAGTTCTTGACTTGAACACCGATATGCTTCACATGTCCGATGGATATGTGTCCCAGGAATGCTTTCTCTTTGCTAAATATCACATCATAACCACGATCTTCCAAAAATTCTATAGAGATGAGATTTTTCTTTAGGCCTAGAACGAACATGACATCCTTGTGTAGAAGAGGGGATCTCGACTCCCTCTTAAAGGTGACTATACCAATATTGGTTGTGTTGTACCTTATATCAACCCCAAACTCAATATGCATCTCGAAATCTTTCTCCTCCAAGTTACTGAAAAAATATCTATGCTCTTATGTAAGCCATCACTTCTCACTAGTAAGGTACTTAGGACGTTTTGATTGTCAGTGTTCCTCTCCAATATGTTGACTGGAAGAGATATTGTACATGCCCACTAACCTTCAATAAAATCCACGTGCACTTGTCCCAATGAATTGGTTGACTCTCCAACTACCACTAAATATATAAATGGATGTGGAAAAAACCCCAACTAACTAAATTTGGAAATATTTTATAACCAATATTTTAGTGCCACCAATGGTGACAAAAAGGTTATCCTCGATTGGCGAGTTTTCCAAATAATCGACAAGTTGAAGGTCGTGGTCCATGTAAAATATCTATCTCCCATTAATCCTCGTGATCTCCATCATGGTTAACTGTATTGTGTGGATTAACATTATCTCAATTATACGAGTATAGATCCAGCTTAACCATGAATCCTAACAACGGATCTATCAAACACTAAGAACTTAGAGAGATCAAATATCTAGAGATGCAAACAAATTTTCAAATGTTGCACTATAAAAGTGTTTTTCACCTCCAAAGATTTTATCCCTCTCAGTACATGCTAGATTTGTGGTTAAGATAAATCTATACTGGTTTACTTACAATTACTTGCTCTCTTTATAAATGACATAAAGAAATGTTAATGTTTGTCAATAGTCTTTTTTTATAATAAAAAATGCATGAAGATTGTGAAATATGGTAGTATTATCAACAACAAGAGAGTTAGTAGTTTTTCTCTATTAGAAAATGTGATCTCCCATGTGAAGAAATCTTGAGATATACTAAAAAGATTAAAAAAAATGGAAATTAGTAAAAAATCAAAACAAAAGAAAGTATGAGGAATTTCTTAAAAAAACTTATTAGTGATGGCTGGTGATCTTCCACTAGAAAATAAAAGTATTACCATTGTGAAACACATGGTGAGGATGTATGTCATGCATTAGTCAAAGAAGTGGGAAGTATTCCTACCATTAGTTGAATTTGGATACACCAATGGGTACCATGAATCATTGAAGATGAGTCCTTTTGAGGCACTATATGGTAGAGAATCCAACACTCCCATTAGTTGGAATGACCCAGTGAATATAGTGTTGTTTGGACCTCACATGCTGGGATAAATGGAGCAAGAAGTGATTAATATCAGGCAGAAGTTAAAAGCAACTCGGGATAGGCAAAAGAGTAGCAGATAATGCACAAATATTTCCAAGTGGGAGAGTATGTATATCTATGAATCAGACTAAGGAAGAACTCACTGAAAGTGGAGTCATGTGCTAAATTAGCTCCCATATTTCTTTTCTTAAAAAATATGTACATGACACTAATCATGTGACTGATTAGTCTGTGATATAGGTGGAATATGACGGAGAATTCCAACCCAAACCATTGCACATACTAGACAGGAGAAAAATTGTGCTTTGAAATTGAGTAATAGAACATATAAAGGTGTAAACGAAGCACTTTGGACCTGATGAAGCTACATGGGAATTTGAAGACCAAATGAAGGAGCTCTACCTAATTTTTTTAAAATGTATAAACCAATGTAAGAATTAATAATTATAAAGCTCGGTTTTTTTCCAATTATAGAACATCGAGGATAATGTTCCTTTAAGTGGTTTTGTTCGTGATAGCCCTTTCAACTACCCAAATTTTGTAATATGATTGTAATGCCAACGTGGGCATATGAACCATGGACGACTAATACAAAATGTTCTAGACACTTATTTAATTTTTGTGATGCTCGAATAAAGGAAGGGATGACCTTCCAAATCCCAATGTCGGAGGGGGCTTGCTTCCTTTCTTGAAAGGCCATGAAACCATCCCTCCACACTATTACTAAAGTTAATGAGTCATCTGTTGGTATACTTGAGCATAATATTTGTTGACAGTCAAAATTATGCGATGTCATTTGGGTGTCGAGGTAGAGGAGGGTGGCCATCCACCTTGAACATCAAAGAGATAGGCTTGTGGCCTCTCAGACACATGGTGGGGGACACTAGGAAGAAGATAAGATGACACAACTAGAGAGAAAAATCTCTCTCCCTTTAACATACCCCCACTATCCCTAGCCCCAACTAAGGGTGGAAGGAAGTTGTTACTAAGTTGACCTGGTCTCCATGGTCCAGTTATGGAAATGGGGTCCAAATTTTTTTCTTTCTTTTACTATCGAGAAACTGAAGACAAATGATACCATAATGCTCATCTCATCGATACGATTCCAATGATATAATTTTTTCTCTGATCCAAATCTCGGATCCAAATATATTTCCATCCAAGGATTAGTCATATAATTAGTGTCACCTCACTAACCTACCACGTACCACCTATGTGGTCCCCATGTGGCAATAACAATCGACCTCTCACTGCCACATGGTAGTGTTACCATAGTTTTCGACTCGTTCATTCTGGTCATGTAATAACCCACTATATAATGAGCATGACACAATCCATATATATATGCACTACAAGGGAAGTACTGCAAGTGTGGGCCCCTCAAAATCCACATCACCGCAAAAATACTCTCCCTGGAACTAACTCTTTTTGTCCCTCATTGTTCCTTCCAAGAATGACTCTTCAATGATTATGTGGAGCTTTCCATTCCGACTAACACCTTAGCATAGTTTGTCCAACCATGCAGTCCTGCTCTTTTCCACCTATATCAATGTGCTTCATCATGCCACATCACCTTCGGGATAATATACCCTGACAATTCTCTACCATGCTCCATTTGAAACCTTCGGGGTATGGGATGATATCATCAATCCTAAACGTAGAGGGTACATCATCCCTTGTCACATCCTCTAAGTCATGTGCCTCGTAACTATGGGTTCCGCTGAGCAGAAACAAAGACCCCATTGCCACAACATCCTGGGGATTTGATTCGAGGAGTTTCCCTTAGTTCCCCCCTTGAGACTTTTGGGGAAAAAGTATCGGGGTCATTCGACGACCATGAACGTCACCCATCGATGGCCCAGATTTTTCTTGCCTTTGCGCTTGGACTTAGCTCTTTTCCATACAATGCTTGAGCTCAAGTTCCTTTTACCCTTTGAGACCGAAAATTTCAACCCCGTGACACTTGATTAAGGTTTGGAATCCTCTGCCCTAGACACTTGGTTACAACACCCATGCACATGGACAAGGGCCAAGCCCCTTGACACCTTGCACTAAACCCCCACTCATTTCTATAAGATCTTATTCATATAAATGTAGAGTTCTCTGAGCTATCCCTTAGCTTCGTATACATGTGTATGTTTGGCATTATCACCATTCCTCCTAAGCTTATAAGGGCTTCAGCTCAGTCAACGAGTAAATAATTATTTAGACACACATGCACAAAAACATATACACAAGCTGCAATATCTCTCCTGAGCTTAGTATTATTTAAATAGGGATTTAATAACCATTCCTTTTTTTTAGAATGCATACACAGGGGTTTGCCTATTCATTTCATTATGGTTATTTAAAAAAAATTGTTCTCATAATAACTCACCAAGCTATATGTCACTCGACCAATAATAAGAGAAATACAAGCCATAGGTACATACAGGGAAACTTTTATTACCCAGGACATATATAGGAATTCACCATTCCTTAAGCAAGAAAATAATCACGTTTTGCGCAATATCACAAATATTGAATCGACACATTAAATTCATATCAATATAGGACTTTGTCCAACACGGGAACTCAAACCATTCCATATCCATCATTTAAACAAAAATTCTCATTCAATCAGGAATACTACATTCCTTAGCATTATAGGAAATGATAAAACCATACATTAAACAAGCATCATAATGCATTCAATACATCTGATACATAATCAAATACTTATCTTTGGTAAATTGAGTTGGGAAATTTATATTGAGACGTCAACTCTCCACCTAACCATAAACAAGCCATAACCAAGTCTTTCTTGTAGCTGTCACCCTTGAGCGAGATTCCAGCGTTGAGTAGAGTGCTTTTATAGGAGTTTGAACCAATTTTATCAACTAAAGAGGGCATGTCAAGGCTTCATCACCTCCACCCACTAGCTATCAGATTAAGCAACCAAACATAGTGAACCAATCACTAGCATGCAGCCATCATTCATCTAGAGAATTAAACCAACATCATTAGCTGAGACAGGGTGTCTCAAGGCCACGCTGCCTTCACCAACCAATTATTCAACAATTTCACCTCAGGAAGGGAACACATTCTTTCATGCAAAGAGACTTAAAATACAACATCCCAACATCTCTAGGGACTTGGACACATATATTTTCAAATTAGATGTGGAGAGAGATATATAGAGTTAATGTTAAGGACATTTTAGCAGTTGAGTTACCTCTAAGGGAATAGGAGGGAACTTTCCAGAAGCTTCTCAATGGAACACCCACCTACGTTCTCATCCCAATCCCATGGAACTATCATTAGGTGTTACTATCCCATCATCCCTGGGTACCTCTAGCTCTCAGATGTTATCAACCAACACAATCTACAATGGGTTTATCATCCATGTAAGGCATAACCACTTCTCAATGATTATCAGTCAGCCATCCCTCATGTGGTTTTCAGTTGGACTATCATATGAGCTCGCTCTATGATTATCAACCAACAAGCCCTCGTGGGTTTCTCAGTTTCATTATCATCATAGTTTCTCTACTCCATAAATTATCTAGTCATATTATCTTTTTTCTACCATTTTAACAATTTTTTTGGATCATCAAGAGCATATCATCCTCCCTATCTTTTCTTATTCCCTTCTCATCTTGTGTATATGCAATCACACGTCATATCTCTTCAATATGACCCTCTCAAACTTCCTTTGTTTTCTTAAAAATGATCCTCTTGGTCTCCCTTTGTTGTCTTCAACATGAGCCTCTCGACCTCCCTCTATTTGTTTTCCATAGGAGCCTCTTGACCTCCTCTTCTTCTCTGTGCACATAGGGTCTCCTCCTTAGAAAACGAGAATGTGAATCTAGATAATGTATTTATATGAATTATCTCATCTTGGTCGAGATGGTTATATCATTATGAGTGGTCCACGTGGTCTAGCCACACTTGACGGCGTAGACCATACTTTTAATTAAATGTTTATCTGTTTCTTTCTTGTAGCCTTTTCCCAATAGGAACATGAGCACATCCTTGTTTTGGAGTTGAGTTAATACACAATCAACTCATTCAAAACAACTCAATTAGCCCATGACTAATATTTAAAACCACTTCCTAAAGAAATCTCACTTCTCAAGCAATGAAATCCATGTCCTCTCTCAACCATTTTAAACTTTGTAGTTACATAATTACAAGGAATTATTTTAAATGTTTACAAGGGGAATTAACCCGCAGAGGATGTCACACTCCCTCTCTCTTGGTTGGATAGTTTTGGTCTTGGTGTTCTTAGTGGAATGGTGTTAGGAGCATGCCGTTGATTGTTGAAGTGTGTTAATGTGGTTGGACATGGGAAGTAGAAAGAAGAGTGGCATTCATGCTTGTATACAGAACCTTGTACAAGAGTTAAATCCATGACAATTGGGAGAAATCCCTGTGAATTGTGTGAGGCCACTAGAAGGTGTTGTATAATCTCATGTCATCATTGGGAGGCTTATTATATGACTATATCACTATGGTGCTTGTTGTATATTTTATAAACCACCTGGACATGGCATTCTAGATCAATGTGGTGCTTGCTGAGTAACTAATAAACCACATGGACATTGGAAACCACTCCTGATGGCACTCACCGTGAAAACAAAACTGTTAAACCACCTGGAAAATGGATTCTAACTCTTAAGACTAAACATTACTGCATTGGACCTTGGGTGAATCCTTGTGAATGAACTCAGAAGAAAGAGTGAGTCACTATGGTGCTTGCTTACTACTAGGAAACAACTAGTAAAGCACCCTAATGCTTACTATAGTTACAACTAATAAATCACCTTGGTGCATGTTGTTAGAAGGAAGTTTCTAAACCACCTAGACAATGGCTTTATACTTCGGGTATTTAACCAAGCCTTTGGTGTGAAATACTTGAGCAAGCATCTTCTCAGACATTGGATCTAAATTGAGGGTGAGCAGCTACAAGAAATTCGCAGCGTAGTTGGCCTATGGTTAGGTGTAGAGTGGAAGTCCCTCCTTTCCGTGACCAACTAGTTTAAGACATATATATATATATATATATATATATATATATATATAGATACGAAGTAACCTAAGTTCGTGAATCGTAGGCGATTTTGACCTACCTGGCCGATTAGATCTTCCGAGCTTCCTCGTGGCGCTGTCTCTCCGGGCCGCCCTGTGGGCTCGCCTATCCGGTTTTGTTCTCGGGGCGGCTGGCCTCGTACCTTCCCCGCGAGTCCGTTGCCTGCGTCCATCGCTTGGCCGGCACACTTTCGCTCGGCCGGGGCCGAGGGCGTGGGTCTCGCCGTCCGTCCCCTGGCCCGTCGGGGGCTTCTTTCTCTTTGAGGCAAGGCTAGAGGATGATTTGTATGCGGCGGCAGGCGTGTCTTCCCCGAGCGAGTATTTGTTGTTTCCAATGGAGTTGCCTCCTCCGCCTCCCCCGATGAAGAGGTGATTTTTGTTCCTCCCCGAACTCTCTCGCCTAAGAAGAAACCTTCAAGCAAAGCCGAAGTTTGTAAAACGAAAGGATGATATTCCCGAAATCTCGCTTCTCCGAGGGCCCGATCAAGGTTGCTCTCTTGGCTTTGAAGAGCTCGTCTGGCCGGGGCCATCGGGCTCGCCCTCTCCAAAACCACAGAGAGTTGGGTCGCTAGGAATTCGTCTCCCCATTATAAACAAAGTCACCTCGTATTTCTCTGAAGGATTTTTTCTCGTTTCAATTATCCTTTCACAAGGAGGACAAAGATCTGATCTTTCATAACGGTCCCTATTTCATGGGTCCTCGTGGGCCGTACCTCAACAAGTGGATGCCCGACTTTGATCCAGCTAGCCGATGTCCCCACTCACATTCCGTGTGGGCCGACTCCCAAATCCGCTCTCGTCTCATCGGAATTGGGAATCTCTCAAGCATATCGACAACTCTTGTGGGTAAATTCAATCGACCGAGCTAACAACAAAGAGCAATACGATTGTGCTCGTATCTAGTGGAAGTCGACTTAGAGGTAGGACTACCTCCGAAGCTATAAAGATAAAAGTTGGAAGTCGGACACATCTTCAAATGCCGACTACGAACATCTTCCGTTCAAGTGGAAGTGCCATGTCTATGGGAATTTTGCTAGAAGTCAGCCTCGAAGAATATAGAAGGGGAGAAAGGAAAGGAGGATGGTTGGACTCAAAGTTAAAAGAACCAAAAATGCACATAAAAATACAAGAATGTGCAACTCAAATGGTAAAACTACTCGGTAGAAACATCGGCCCCAAACCCAATCCACTGCAGAACAAGGAAATAAATTTACTCTCTTAAGTTCCGCAAGAGAAGATACTCAAGAACCCGTGATGCGTAAGGAAGGGTCGCACACAAAGTGATCCTCTCCGGATCACAACAAGATGAAGGCAACACCGATAGAGCAAAAGAGATATTGGATAAGAGACCGAGGAAGGGCAAGGTACTCTGAGGATTCGAAGAAGAAGGCGAAATAAGAGATTCACATACCTCTGGCCAGAAGATCCGTGTGAGAGGCCTAAATCTGCTCGAGGAAAAAGAGAGCAGGAGACCTATGTTAAAAACTCCGTGGAAGTCAACCAACTCTCGAAAACTCCCGGGAAAACTCCGAATTCCGACCAGAATCAGCCCCGTGAGTTTCAAAGGAGCTCAAGAATCCAAAAGCAAGTGATGAAGATCATCTCCTGAACCGTAGGGCGTGTTTAAATAAAGGAAGAAGCTATAAGAAATTTGTTGAGAATCGCATTTCGACATACTCCTCATCCAGAGACTAAAATGGAGGACAATATCTTCCTCCAACAGGAAAAGATTGTGGAAGAAAAGTGATGGTCGGGTCGTCTCGCCCTCGAGGCGCTTCGTGTGGTCCGGGCACCATTTGGAATGCGAAAATTCAAGGGTCAAAGAAATTTCCAACACCCATTGGCTATTCCTAAAACTACAAAGACGTGACTCGGGTTTGACTCTTTCCTCTTTAACGTATATGTTCTAGTATGCGTGTGAGAAAAAGAATCGCCGGGGACTCTATCGAGGTCTAGCAGACACCGAAGAGTTAGCAACATTATCATCGGCTGGGGATCTGAATCTCACCTTATCCTGCAATAAAAGCGAGGTGGAAGTATTGTGAGGGATTAGGCATGGGAATGGGTCGAGGACTTGGCTCGCACGATTGGGACATGATTGACATCAAACTTGTGTCCGAGGTACCCACTCCGGGCTCGATAAAAGACTCCTGCAGCCCGTGCCATATCGTCGCAAGGTTAGACATATTTTTCATTCAAAGTTATTTTCTTCTTCTTGGCTTTGAATATAGAATGCTTATTCTCCCCTCGTGTCTCCGATCATAGACCCATTAGCCTTGAACTCGCCGGCACATCCGGATCAAGGCCCCATTCCTTTTAAGTTTAGCCCTCAATGGGTTAAGGGAAAACTCCTTCTTGTCTTTAATAAAGATTGTTGGAAGCATCCTCGTTAAAGGCTCGCTTTTGTATGGGAGGAGAAACTTAGAAGAGTCAAAGCAATAAGCAAGTTTCTGGGTCAAAACCTTACCTAATCCCGCAACTTGAAAGAAAAAAGATTCAGGATCGTCTCGAAAAGCATCACCCGGAAACTAACATGTCGAGATCACCGTAGAAGTTCTTGAAAAGGAGGTCAAGGCTTCAACAGAACTCCTTAAGGCTAGTGCCGCCGAGGAAGAGTTCGAGAATGAAGTCCTCGCAAATTTCCGGCAAAGCTGTGAGATCAGAACACATCCTATTTTCATAAGCAAGCCTAAGCTCGAAAATGCCTTTAACTCCATTTCGAAATTAAGGTTGAATCCACCACGATAGAGACAACGTAAGTATAAAAAATGCCGCATTCCGACATTTCAAGAATCTTTATAATGAGGGAGGAGTGACATGGGCCATGTCCCTTAGTTTAGTGGATGAGGTTCCCTTCCTACGAATGTGTACGTAAAAGAATCAATTGGAAGCGTAGATTTAATAAAGAAATAAAAATTGCCCTCTTCGCTATGGATCCGACAAGGCTCCGGTCCCGATGGCTTCACCGCGCATTTCGTGTGCTTGTTGGTGATTGGAGAAAGATCTCTCGTAGAATGGTGCTGAAAATGTCAAGAGTGTCGAAATTAGGGGAAGAAATTCAATTCGGCCTTCCTCGCCTCATTCCCAAGGAGAAAGGCGCTAACACCTTCAACAAGATTGCCCTATCTCCTTTTGTAATATTGGCTACAAGCTTATCACCAAAGTGATTGCCAATAGATTAAAATTCATTCTTCCAAACATAATCCTAAGAATCAAGGAGGTTTTATCAAGGGAAGGCAGACAGGATACTCTGTATTCTGTTCAAGAAGCCGTCCACTCAAGCATGGGACGCAAAGAGAAAGGCATGGTCACAAACTAGATCCGAAAATGCCTTCGACAGAGTGGAGTGCATAGTTTCGGGATAAATGCCGCATAAATTTGGGTTTGGAACTAAATTTATCAACTCGGATAAAGGCTTGTATTAGCGAACTTGATTTACTGGGTGAATGGGAGAGCCACAAATTCTTCAAAGCTTCTGGGGTTGAGGACAGGATGCCCTCTCTCCCTTGCTTTTTGTCCCGCAAGCCTCGCCTCCCAGCTTCCTTCTGAATAAAAACAACAGGATCAAGAGGATGGGGTCAACATTGCGAGGGGAGTCAATAATATCAATCATGCATTGTTCGCATGATTCTCTCGTCGTGGGTGCTTGCTACCGTTTCTTCGCCAAAATTCAGCCGTGATCAAGATTGGTCATGGAAGCTCGGGAAGCAGCCTTTAATAAAATAAAATGTAATATTTATTGTTGAATATACCCGCCAACACTCTTCAGCCATTTCCAGCTTGTCCGGATTTTTCTCGCCTTTCGTCTTGGTCTTCCTTCAAGTATTTGGGCCTCCCTATCTTCAAAAGGTGCGTTGCCAGATTGGTTACCCATGCTCGATAAGTTAAAATCCAAGATAAATTCTTGGGTTCAGATGGCTAACTGGCCGGAAAGATCGTGCTTATAAAAGCGGGCTTTATGTAGTCTCCCCATATATCAATTTTCCGTAATGTCGGCTCCCGTGGGCATAATGAAGAAAATGGAGACCCATATGTAATTCCTTCGGAAAGGAGGGAAAGCCAATGATAAGAAATTCTCTTTAATCACTGGGACACAATATCCTTGCCCAGGCTTGAAGGTGGTTTGAGCTTCAAGAATTTGAATAAGCAAAACATCATACAGCAAGATGATATGGAGGATAATCGCTCCTAATCCGGCCGTGGGCCCAACTTGCTCTTTTCGGGGAAAAATATTACCCAAGCAGAGGAAAAGGTGCTCCTACCCATCCTAAACCTATCCCCGGTTCAATGATTCATAGGTTCGTGCAAATTCCATCTCCTTAATCAATCAAGATTCTCACTAGATACTCCGGAAATGGCAAGCGCATCGGATTTGGGAGATCGCATTATGGGCACCGACTCCTTGGTTGATGATCGATCTCCGGTTCGGCCTAAAGATTGATGGCTAGAATGGTATTCAATACTTTATGGGACATCTCTAACCGGGAGGAAGGAGTCTCAGGCACAATTTCGGAAATCAATTGAGGTTCCTCAAATCCTGCCAAGGATTATGCATCTTTGAAATTATTAGAGGCAAGGCTCGAACAACAGAAACCGGATTCCCGTGGCCGGGGTACCTCTCCAGGCGCTACTCGTCTCACAGGGGTATCGACAACTTCCCCCGCCCACCCTCACGTCCCACCGGATCCGAAACCTGGAAAGGGTATGGCTCTAGCCCACAATCCCCAAAATTGATGCCTCTCGTTGGCTTCTCTCGCCACGCGCATTTCGACTAAAGATAGATTGCATAAAAAAGAGGCTTTTATGGCCCCTCCCGTGCACGTTGTGTGGAGAAAATTCTGAAACTTCGCCTACATTATGCTCGATTGTAACTACGTATGTGTATTTGGAGAGAGGCGATTGACAATGGCACCGACTTCATCCTCCTGAATGACTTTGAACTACTAACTGATTATCTGCAGCATCAATGAACACCACAAAGCTACATGGTGCACTCTCCCCAAGCTTATTCACAAGGTGACATGGTTAGAACGAAATCAAAGAATATTCGTGAGACAAGAAGAGTGATTATAAGACGTTCGGGTCAAAGTTAAAAGCCTCTTAAAGGACTCCGTGTTGGTAACTGCCTAGATAAAGGCGAGCTTGCTGAGCAAGAGGCCGCATGGTGCGCTTCACTCGGATCTCACCTTCTATGATCTTTCCGTACCTCGCGTGGCTCTTCAAGATTGGAAAATTCACCTTACATTTAATCCACGAAGTTCCGCGACGGCAAAGAAAAAGGGAACCCGGCATATCGTGGGCAGGAGGTGTGGTCAAGTACGCCGTTGATCAGACACCATAGCTATGCCTCCGGGGGAGTTGGATTTAACACTTCGCATCTGCCAAGCTCTGCCCTCTTCCAAGGCCTCAAGCTTCAAGGATCTTCGGTATTAATGGTGCTGTTATAATAGGAGACTCGCAAATTAATCATCAAGTCCTTAATCGACAAAAGCTTCCCTTCAGATTTAAGATTGTCCAGCTTATGAGCAAAATTCGAACCCTCTCAAAAAATTTCCGAATTTGAAGTTCTATCACGTCAAAAGGGAACACAACAAAGAAGCAGATATCGAAGCCACACAGCAACTTTTCCTCTCGCATCCCTTCTAAGAGATGGAGAAATGGATGGGATCCCATCCCGATTGTTTTTCCATGTTCTATCGCTTAATTTTGAAACAAGACCGCACTTTAAATTGGGTAAGATTCATACATACATCAAAGAAAATTCCGTAAATACCTTGAATGTAGAATATGGAAAACTCCTTTGACACTAGTCGTGAGAAATCGTCTCCTAGCATTTTGTAACCGTTTGGAGGCATTTAGGCCAGCTCTTAATATATTCCTCTATCCGTTGCTGTAATATATATATATATATATATATATATATATATATATATATATATATATATATATATATATCACATTTATATATTTGAATCATGAAACATGATTTTCAATTTTAGTTATGATTGGTATGAATTATAGTATGTCCATGAATGTTAATTCATGTCTAGACTTGTGTTTGTTCAATGTCATGTTCATGATTGGTATGAGAATTGTGTGTTTATGCTCTCTTATTTGAAAGCAATATATTATGTATATATTAGCTTAGGTTATTATAGGATTGAAAATGTCGGTAGATGGACTATAACTTGTCATGTATAGCTATGAGAACCTGTGTGTTCATGTGTGCTAAATTGATGTTCACAATCCTCTAAATAAGTTTAAAACAAATTTCAAGTCATGTAGCAAAGTAATGACAATTTCATTAGATACTTCTCAATCGATGAAATGAAGAGAGCCCTAAGATAATGTGTTTCTTCGTAAATATTCGTCGAATGGAATGTGCTTGGGATTAGTTAATAATATATTTACTTGTGACATTTATTCAATGTTTAATTAATGTTTAATCATTGTTTTTAATAATATCGACTGGGAAATGGCACTTGGGAAAGTGATCCTAGGTAAGTATAGCATCGGGGGAAAGATGCCTAGGGAGATAGTGGCATCGAGAGATGTAGCACCAGAGGTATGCAACCCTAGGGAAACATGACACTAGTGAGATGGTTAATAGGGAATATCGATCCCGGAGGATAATACTCCAGAAACCATGATACCGAGGAGCAAAGCATGTGTAGGTACTTGTATGCCATGAGTGCTATTTGGACCCCCACATGGCGGTGGTGTGTTACCACATGGGATAGGTTTGGTAACGTGGGTTCCACATAGGTTTCCCTCGGATGATCCGTCCTCTTAAATGGGATAAACTTTTTAAGGGCTTGACCTCTAATTGAGGTAACATTTATATTGCTAGAAATCTTCGATGAGTTGAACATAATGGTGGAATTTGTTTTAGAATATGAAGACTTTGAGAAAAGAGGTTGTTGTAAATCCCATATTCATAACATACCCTTTGGAGATTGTCAAACGAGTAACATCCCATAGGTTGAGATCCTTTAACGAGGTGGGAAGTGTTACAGAGTGGTATCGCAGTGAGATGGTAAAACTTCTCAAAGCTTGAGATGGCATAAGGGGGCCGGGAGGTGTTACACTATGCATGGGAGTAAATTGATAAATATGATGCTCTATTATAATGGAACCAAAAGATGAATTACTAGACCCAAAACCTAAACTACTATGTTAGTTAGAAGAAGTCATATATACAAGAGTTGAGCTAATCTAAGGAATATGTCCCTTTTCTATAGATAATTGGGATGATATCGTTTCAAAATGATCAAGAAACCATCTTCTTGATTTAATTTTAAATAGAGGCTTGAATCTGGGTCTATCATTAGAATCTTTGGAATCTACAAGGAGAAATTAACATACTATAATGTGAATCCTTAAAAGATTAAGAGTTTTCACACCATAGTATGTTCACCATTTATGTTGATTCTTGACACGATAACATGAAAGAACATGGAAAGCACCCTTCTTAGGTTGTCAAGGAAAAAATATGGATGGCAGCATAGATTCATTTAAGACCTAGATTCACTAAACCAATGCAATCAAGTTATTTAGTTAAATCAATTAGTGAAGCCATTCTCTTTAAGGGTATTGGTTCTCCAATCAATGCACTTGATTTATTTTAATAAATGAGTCTTAAGTTAGTTGTAAATTTGTTGTTAAATTGTCATGTTAGAAACTATTCTAAGTCTATATATTATAATGTAATGCTAAGTGAAATGAATGCATGAAAAGTTAAAGTGACTATTTTTAACCATTATAATCATTAAGATTTACGAAACATTCAGTGAGAAAGATGAGCTATAAAAAGTGTTAAATGAATTATGTGTGTTTATTAAAATGTAGAAATGAGTAGGATGTGGTCAAAATTACTTAATTAATCATCCAAAATGAGTAGAAAAGGATGTTCCTACTAATCTAACAGTGAGCATATATACAACAATTAAATAAATGGAATGAAATTGAAAACGATTAGTGTTTAAAGTTAAGCAAAAACCATAATTCATTAATATACACAAAAAAATGATTACAAATGTGCTTAATGATGGAGTTATTAATAAACATGCTTATGTAATGTCTGTACCAAAATGAAAGACAATATGAATAGGAGGTTTTCAAGAACCTATGTTATTCACAACATTCCAAATTCCAAACTAGGTGAAGCTTTAAACAACATGAAACATGCCACTCAAAAATCAATTGTTTGAAGGGATCTTCATTATTGCAATGTTAAACTTGAAAATATTGCAAAAAATAATTAGCATGAAACAAATAGACATAGTGTTACCTCTAAGGGGAAGTTTCTTTGCTTTCGATCCTAATGTTAGACCATAGTTTGTGGACTAGCTCACCATTGTGTTAGACCATAAGTTGTGGACTACTCACCATTGTTGGGATATTAAGGTTTGAAGGATGAATTGGTATTACAAAAATTGTATAACATAGTTATATCTACTTCTTTTCTCCTTACAAATTAGGTTTTTTTACTTATTTTACAAATTGGGTAAGTGAAGATTCACCTTTACTTCTTGATTTTCCACCAAAAATTAATTTATAAAATACAATATTTTTAATCTTTTGATAAATATTTCAACAAACATAAAAAAATAAATTAAATAAAAAATCCAAGGTGACGCCTATTCTACACTTAAAATTATTGTTAAAATACACTCAAATTTCCACTTCTATTTAATGACCCATCATGCTAAATCATCCAATTACTTCCAAAATTTAATTTTTTCAACTTGATAAATCCAAAATTAAAATAAACATAACTAAATTAATTATAAATTATAAATAATTAAATAAAAAATTTCAACAAACAAAAAAGAAAAAATAACGATGACCGGCTATCAAATTTGGACCCATCCGTACCCTTCCAAATTGCTTTGCCCGTCCACCTCAATATTTTCCCGGCCCCTCTCTCAGTTATAAACGCGTTTCCATGTAAAATCAAAGTAAAAAGAAAAAATGTTGTAGGCCCCCTGCTTAAACCGTGCCCCAAACGAATGCAACAAAAAAAACAAGATGCCGTGGGCCCCGCTTAAACATTGACCGACAAGATTTCAAAACTTGGCTTCACATTACAACTGTAAAGCAACAATTGGAATTGCCATTTTAGCGTGCCTGTCCACTTCAATCGCGGTTGAGCTTATTTTCCACACAAGACCGACCACACATGTTTTATCAAAATCAAAATAATATTATCAAAATACTTGTCTCTTTAATCAAATTGATTCTCGTATTGGTTTTAAGATCGTGTTGACAAAAATCGTGCATTTGGGATTAGTATATATGGTATTAAAAATATTTTAATTTTAAAAATTTCTGTTAAAATCTAATAAAGTTCCCTTTAAATTGATTCAATGATTTAATGTTATATATATATATATATATATATATATATACTATTAAAATTAATGATATATTTATAATATTTTAATTTTTTTTTAAAATTTCTTTTATAATATTATTATGTTTTTTTCTCATTTCATTTAATTTAAATGTTTTTTTTTCATAATATCAATATTATACTAAATAAGTTTATCTTTTTATGATATAATTAACATTTAAATTTTTTAATATTAGTTTTATAATTTTAAAATTTATAAGTTTTTTTTAGTGTCACAACAGTAACATACTCTTTTTATCCTATGACATTTTTTGGAATCAATTAATACTTTGTCACAAAGAAGCTCACGAGAATTTGTTCGTGTTATAACAATGCTTTATTTTCTCCTTTACCCTAGTTAAGACATAGAGATATTTTTTGTTTTAGAGATTTGGGTTGAGCACCTCTTTATAATATCTATCTTAGTTTCATTGTTTCCCTTTCACTCTTTAGCACACCAAATTTTCCTTAAATTTTGATATAATAATATTTTTAATATTATCTTTACTTTGAAAATTATCTCATTTTTTTATCTCCCAATGGTCTAGCCAAGATTGAACATTCTTATGTCCTTCTCTCTTGAGTTGAATGTGGTTTTGGCTAGAGTTAAAAAGCAAATTTAGAAACCTCTTGTATTTCATGTTGTTTATCTTCTTCTTAAACAAAAGATATATAGTCATAGCCATACTTTCAATTCGGATAGGGTGTGTAGATCATATGTTTTAAATTGCTTTTGAATATGTTCTATCTTCTTCCACTACTCTTTGGAGATATCCCATCCAAAGAGATTACATCCATATGAAATAACAGGGTGATGAGAGTCTCAATAAAGAGCATGTCTCATATCCAATAATAAGCAAACTTACAATTGTCTCTAAATCCATAATAAATTTTCTATCCTTCATTGATCTTTTTGTTAATATTATAATTTCAATTAAGATTCTAAAATAATTACCTCCAAATTATTGTTGTTATATATAAAAAATAATATATATAATATTTCCTATAATTATCCAATTAAATAAAATTAATAAAAAAAATCTTAAATTAAATAAAAATAAAAACATTATAATAAAATCCAAATATATAAAACAATGTAAAACTTAATAAAATATTATATTATAAATTTTGTGGGGATTACTGTTTTCCACAACCCACACTACATCTTTTTCTTGCTCTTTGATTGTGTTTTCTAACTTAAACTCATTTACAATGAAAACACGTTTGACCAAAAGATGGGGTCCATGAAAATGATTGAAGTGATATTGTGTTTTTTTAAGTGGCTATAGCTTTGCTTTGTTTTTATTATTGAAGTATATTAAAAAAATTTAATGTTTTTTTATTTTTATTTTTTAAATTCAATGTGTGAAGAAATTTTAAAATGAAAAAACAAACCTAATCACAATTGATAGACAAATACATGTATTTCAAATACATGTTTCAGAGAAACCAAATATTTATATTCACTTTATACTTGGGAAGTAAAGCCAAGTTTGAAAATATGTGAGGTTATTGTTTAAATTCTATCTTCACTTTAAGGTTGGAAAGTGAAGCCAAGTTTGAAAATATGTGGGGTTATTGTTTAACCAGGGCAAGGGCATCTTTTCTTTCATTTTGATTGTGCTTCCTAAAGCTCATTTACATTGAAAAAAGTGTTTGAGACATAAAGAGAAGGCTCCGTAATTTGTTAAAATAATTTACTAGATAAGAATAAACACTAGTATTCAAATTATATATATATAATATTGGTAAGAATAAAGGTGGTTGTCACTGAAACATCATGTCACAATAGGACTTGAATCTCCTTGAGAATATAATCATTAAACTCTCCTACCACCCAAAATACACTCAATTGACATATAAAAAAATAAACACACTCTAAAAAAAGTCCTAATAAAACATCTTGTCACAATAAAACTTAAATCTAGATGAAGATATAATCATTAAACCTTCTCAACCACCTAAAATACACTCAATCTACATATAAAAAAATAAATGTACTGTAAAAAAAAAGTTGACATAAAAAGAAATGAAAATTATTCCAATGATAAATTTTAAATTTTGAAATTCTCACATTAATGACATCTATTATCTTAAATGAACGGAAACTATATGCAAGAGGTTTACAAAAATTGAAGAGAGCCACAAAGGCCTTAGGCTACCAAAATTACAATTTTGCCCAAATCACTATTTTTAATGAATTTAGTCATTTTTTTTCAAAATATTCCATAGTAAAAAATATTTAAATTATTTTTAAGTGAAAATAGATTTAAATAAAACCCAAAACAACTAAAACACTAAAGCTTGAACTCTATAACTGGATTTCCAAAAAAAATTGTCACGCATACAACACAATCTTATTTTACCATAAAACGTAATGTGGATTGTGACATTGGAAAAATATTGAGGTCCGCTGGCAAAGCACTTTGTAGGTGAAATTTGGATTTAGACCCATTTTGCACGACCTCTCAAGAATTTGGTAAGTGTGCCTGGAATTTGGCGTTGATTTTTTGGGTTTTGAGAATGTATTTCAATTTGGATTCCAAGTTTTTCAATCCACATTCTTTTGTTAACAATTTTTTCATTAATAATTATTAATGGATTAAGTGAATTTGGAGATGCGGAGTTTAATGGTGTTAAGTATGGATTGAAAATAAATTAAAACTAGCAATTGCACCATTAAAGTGATGTTGCAAAGGAAACGGCGTAAGATTCTTAAAGTGATCTAATAGTTGCTAAGAAAGATATCTCGTATTGATTTTGGTCAATTTTAGTAATCTAAAATGAATAGAAATGTGTTGTAGATATCTCATGAGTGATTTTGGTCAATTTTAGTAATGTAGAATGAATAGAAATGTATTGTTAAGTACATAATTGTGTGTCAAATAACCGATGTATGAAGATCAGATAACCAAAAAGTGACACAACTATGTCAAATAGAGAAAGTGTCCAATGACCATAAAAGAGCATAAACAATATAAAATACAACTTAATTCTTCTCCATAAAATTTGAACCTATAACCTAAAAATCCTATACCTCATAAAAAAAAATATTATATAAATACAATTCAAATAATTTTTATAAATTAAGAAACAACTTTTCAAATAAGTTAACAAATAAAGAAATTTAATTTTCCAAAATATTTTAATCATGAAAAACCGAAATGAATCCAAATTAAATTCAACTATATTTGAAATAAATAAGATAATAAATATGAGTGAATTTTTTTTTTTCTTATGTTGATTTCATAATTTTAAACCCAAATTAAATTGATGGATAAATTTTTGCACAATCGGTCTAAATTTTTTGTTGTCGGTGCCGAATCTATGCAATAAAAAAACTAATTTAAATAACACAAATAAAGATTTCACCTCAAATATTTCAGAGGCAACAAAAAAATCGACCAAAATCTCAAAAGAAAATCGTATTAAAGAAAACTTTTATCAAAGAGTCTTTGGTGATCCGTAAGACAGGAACTCGAAATTAATTCTGTGGAAAAGGACCGAGATTTGACTATTATAATCTTACCTAGAGGCCCACTCACAATGGGGTTTGAAGACCATCTGCCCTCCATGGAAAGGGAAGAGGCAGGCACCGAGCGCTCCCAAAACAAATGAGTAAAGCTGAAGCAATGGCCGCATGTGTTTATGTTTGGTGAGATATTTCTTTATAAGAAGAAACCTCGATATAACTCCGTCGCTAGAGAAGCTTATAAGTAAGAGGGATTTCTTTATAATAAGAAGGAACTTAATATATTCGATGCCAGAGAAGTTTATAAGCAAGAGAGATTTCTTTACAAATTTATCTAAAATAGGAGCTAAAAGTGTAAACCGAGCAATAATATACTCATGTTAAATAGGATCTTCATTCCAATATTGCGCATATGTTTATTTAAAAGTATAATTCCATCTACAATTTACATCTACATAAACAGAGATGTATCTTAAACATGGCAATCATAATTCCTTTAATCGAAGTTTAAATTTCTAGCAAATGCCCTTCTATACCATAGACATACTCGATGGAATTCGAGTCCCGTTAATGTTCAACAAGGCTATTATTCTTCTAATCCTCCAATTTAAAAATAGGAACTCTAAACGCTGTTCTGTCTTACTTCGCTATCAATGTCATGCCATAGGAAATTTGAGCCCAAGCACTCAAGCTATGACTTTCAAAACCAATCATCCTCAAAGCTATGTACTATCTTGTAGTCTCAACATGTAGAGGGTGTTTCTCCATCAAATACTCAAACCCTCTAAACGCATAACCCTCGCAAGATTTCCGTGCAAAGAAAATTGAGACATGCAACTTTCAAGTCAATTGCATTACAACTCTCAACCAGATCAAGAGTGGACGCAACTATATTTACAAATATGTTTCTCCATAACTTTGATTCACAAAGTATCTTCAATCGCTACAGACCATACGGTGACCGCTATGGCAAGCAAGCGTTATGTAAATGTCTCAGTTTGTTGAAGAAGAAGAAGAATTGGGCGACGATGGTTCTTCATCGTAAGGTGTCTCTATAAATATAATAAAAGATAGGCTCGAATACTCTAGGCTACATCTCCGTAATAACAACTTCATTATTCGTCTAAGAGTCGAAAATTTTTCCGAATACCGGGGATCGTGTAGCCAAAACGAGTTTATGGACATGGAATTTCTCCCCACCCACATGAAAAATTTCATCCGAGGCTTCGTTAGACTCAGCCTTGTCGTCCTCCGTCGAGATCATTTCTCTTATTGCATTTCATGTTTTAGATGTCATTTTCGCTTTCGCCTAGTGGTTTAGTCTGTCCTATCATGTCCGCAGCCATGAGGATGGTTTTCAAAGAAGTTCTCGCATAAAATTTCATCATCAAGAGTGATTCTTCAAAAACTCGTTTGAAGAAGAAATCATTAAATTTGTTTTCAAATATGTAATTATTAAAAAAATTTCACTTTGAAGAATTCAGAGGTAAAATTTCTCAAGTTATCCTTTGCTAGATATGCCACTCAACTCCGCAAAAGAGGAGACAAGATTCATTATTCAGCTCCAAAAAAAATAATTCAAGCAAAACAAAATTTTCCAAAGTGAAAGTGCCAAAAGTAGGACATTGCAAGACAAAATCAAAATCCATGCCTATATAAGTTGTTTCAACAAATAAATATCATTTCCGCAAGCAAGAAAGTGTCAAAACGCCCAAAAGAAAGCCGAGTTGAAGTCAGGGAGGAGTGAAAACCTTGATTATGAAGGCAAATCCGGGTGTTTGAAAATGACGCTGGCAAGTAATACAGGCAGCCGCGACGCGTTGGGCATTTTCACATCGTGTATTTTTGAGCCATTACCGCGCATAGGCGCAACGTGGCGCACATGGTGTCGCGCGACGCACAGGTCGAACACTATATTTGACATTTGTTCTACAAAAAAATCAAATCGACTCAATCGTCGCCACGAAGGAATTCAGATCAATTCGAATCGAGACTCTTACGTTCAACTAGTTGTTGATAACCGAAGATGAGCTTCTCATTCAATATCATCTTCTGCTGATCATACTTTACAAACCCGGTCATTCCCAAATGCTGTTTCGCCGTTTGTGGTGAAGATGCTCGTATCGAATATGCAAGGCACGTAGGCCAGATAGCTCGCCACAATATTTTATACTCTAGAGAAGCACAACGTTCACGTTCACTCCGCTCATATATCCGGTGGCACCTCGAAGAAATTTCAGAATCTCCCGTGAAAAGTGAATGCTCGGGTTTTCGGGCTTAAAGGCCACTCGTTGACTACTTTTCCGGGGATACATGATGAGCGCGTGATTGTAAGTATCCTTTAAAGAGTATGCCGATGATCGCATTTCTCCTACTATGGAGATCGTACTTCAAACGCACTAATTACCGTTTATCATCATCTAATTCTATTGGGGACACCATCATCGATATCCACCAAAGAAAATGAGGATCACTTCCTACTGAATCTCTTTGTTTTTTTTATGCAAAGTTGATTGAAGTCTCTATGTTTTCTCTGGGTGGGGAAAAAATGACGGATGACTCTAACAAAGACTACCACAACAACAATGATTATGCGCAAGTGCTTGGAAACAATTCATAACCCGCCTATGGAAACGTTGCATATTGGCGAATTTTGTTTCACTTCATAAAATTCTCAATAACATTCATCAAGGTGGCCGTAAGGGATCTTAAGACATTCCAAGCCGTGCTAGGATTTGGAGGTATATTTGAAGGTCTTGCTATACTAAGGAGAAGAATCAAAGAGATTATAGAAAAGCAAAGTCACAGAATGGGCGTAGCATTTATTGATTTTAATGGAGAAATATCTCGAATATCCTCCAACTATCAATGACGAAAGGATGCATAATCACTGCTCAAAAGTTGGAGCAACTTTGCTTGGGGTGCATAATGTGAAGTCTAGT
Organism: Pinus albicaulis; assembly: GCA_034641835.2. Taxonomy (NCBI): domain Eukaryota; kingdom Viridiplantae; phylum Streptophyta; class Pinopsida; order Pinales; family Pinaceae; genus Pinus; species Pinus albicaulis. Next base: position 228,399,568 of record CM076581.1, on the reverse strand, counting down.
GGTCTGACTATGACAACAGAAGATTTTGCCTTCTATTCACGTATCATACCAGATGTATTTTTATGATTGGAGTGAAAAATGAGAGCATCTACAAGTAATCCATTCAAGCCACTCATTTTTTCTAGATGAGCATATGCTTCCTCTGAGCTGCTTTGCATGCCACAATTGTCAAAATGTATTTGGACCATACAGACCAGCCTACTTTGTATAGATGAGATCATATCATATAAGCCATTTTTATTAAAAAATTTGGTTTTTATTCAAATCCAAGAAATGTAAAAGTAAAAGTCAAAGACCGAACCGAAAATAGAATGAAGAATATCTATCATAGCGCAGAATTAGGGAATGATTGCGTATCTTTGACTTTGGCTTTGGAAGGTTCACGCTACAGCTTCGCCTTTATCAAGGTCATCAGAAAATATCGAATGAAAAATGTAATCTGTTCGTCTTTTTTAGAACTGATGAGTGCCTTTACTATTTTCACATTTTGCTTGAAACAACTCCATACTTTCATTGATTCGTTTTCAACATTTGAGTTATTTATTGTATTGTAAACATTTGTAGAGAGAGTTATAAAACGTGTGGAGGAAAAACCCGCTATCACTCTGCATACGCTTTGACAAGAGAAATAATTTAATGGTACAACTTTGATTTATAAGATTCTTGTGGCGTGGAAGTTTGCATATGTTCTTCCTCTCGTTTCATATGTATCTTGTAATGTTTTACATTTCATTCATAATCATTTCCACTCGAATGCTTTTAAGTAAAAAGGTGTAATTCAAATTTACCGTTCGCCTTGGGAAAGCGTTCATGTTTTGTGTGTCTTTTCTTATCCGAAAGGATTAATTGGTTAATTCCCTTTCAGCTTTCTTAAACAAATTTTCATCCCATATTATTTCAAACTTGATTTCTTAAACCTCATGGTGCATATCTCGCCTTATGAAATATCGTGCCTTCGATTAAATCTCTCGCTTCATGCCGTTCTTTGTCCCATACAAATTTAAACTCAAATTATTTAATCAAATATCCCTCATTCATATCTATTTACTAGCCTAAAATTCGCATCCATTATAGGTCATCTCAGCCCCTATCAACATCATGAATGATTTGACCCTGAGTTCTCTTCCGTCCTCGTAGGGCTACACAGGCCGAGCTTGGTTTGATGTTATCTTGGGTTTGCCTTCCTTCACTTAAGGCAGAGCCCGAGCACTAACATAGTGGCGAACATAATCGGGGAAATAACTGTATGCTTGTTGATGTCATTTGTTTCATGAGCCAGCGATGGAGCTCCGAAGTCACGCCAGTAGCCTTCGAAATGCAATATCGTTTGTAGGAGTGCATAGTAGATAAACGCTTACTACCCATCTTCGGTCTAGCTTGTGACGGTGGACACTTGACTTGTAGATTGTCTTGCCTCGCACATGAAATCAAGTTCCGTGACTGACACAAGTGATGGTGGATAGAAGTCAGACACATATGAAGGCCGAAACATTCACTCCGGTGACTCCAACTCGATCTAGAGATTCCAAATTCTGCTCACGGGATCCATTCATGCAATGGTAGGGTATGTGGCACTCGCACTTTGTGAAGTTATAAAAGAAATTAGGAGATCGCTTAGCTTACATATTGAAATTAATGAAGAATTTTTTATTGTCATGCTTCAATGTTTGAGATCTCAAGTTTCCTTTCAAGCTAAACTGCATTCAGAGTTATTTGTTGAAAGAATTGAGAGGGGAGATTCAAGATTTAAATGATCGATCCAATCATATGAATTCCGAGATCCCAAAGTTCTTGGAAACTCTCCTCCTTCAAAACAAGAAACAATAGAACTACCCGTGGATGTTTGTATCGATAAGAAAGTTCGGAAGTATGTATCACAGAGTTGGGGCAGAAAACGAGTCCGTTTTGCGATCCTATTGCAACATACATGGAAATGTTTTTCATTGATCGATAGATCAAACTCGTCTTTTACATAACCAGACTCATTACGTGCATGCATGGTCACGGCACTACATCTATGTCCCGGTGGAAGCACTCTCAAGCAAAGATCTCACATTTACTTGAATGGTTGATCTCGAATTACGTGATTACTTGATCTATTGACTCTCAAGAAGAAAGTAGGGTAGATTTTGTAAATAAATAAGCAACCAAAAGGCAAGATTGCTTCGCTTTCATTGGAGTTTTGGTTTGAGTTTGTCATTCATTTCGCCTTGCATCGAGTCAAGCTTTTGAGTCCAATTTCGCTTAATAAATCGAGTCATCAATCTTTTGTTGATTTTTCAAAATAATGACTCCATTGCCCAACGATGAAGGCACTCTGCCTACTCTTCCAAAGATCTGTCAGTTTCGGCACCTCCACCTGAGCTAGAGCTACCATCCCCATTGGAGCCAATGTTAGACTCCTGGCCTTGTCACCCTCCGTCGGGAGATCATTTCTCTTATTGCATTTCATGTTTTAGATGTTTACGCTCGCCTGTGGTTCTAGCCTTCTCGAAATGTCCTATCATGTCCACAAGCCATGAGGATTGTTTTCAAAGAAGTTCTCAAGATAAAATTTCATCATCAAGAGTGATTCCTCTTCAAAACTTTGTTTTGAAGAAGAAATCATTAAATTTGTTTTTCAAATATGTAATTATTAAAAAAATTTCGATTTCCTAAGAATTCAGAGGCAAACTCTTGGTTATCCTTTGCTAGATATGCCACCAACCCTGCAAAAGAGAGACAAGATTCATTATTCACTCAAGAAAATAAGTCAAGCAAAACAACCTTCAAAGTGAAAGTGCCAAAAGTAGGACATTGCAAGACAAAATCAAAATCCATGCCTATATAAGTTGTTTCGATAGTCAAATATCATTTGCAAGCAAGAAATTGTCAAAACGCCCAAAAGAAAGCCTAGGAAGTTGAAGCTGAGGAGTGAAACTGATTATGAAGGCAACCGGGTGTTTGAAAATGACGCGCGATTGAAGCTGAGCGTCGCGCACATAGGCAGCGCGACGCGTTGGGCATTTTCACATCGTGTATTTTTGCTCGTCGCGCACATAGGTGCAACGTGGCGCACATGGTGTACGCGCGCGCACAGGTCGAACACTATATTTGACATTTGTTCTACAAAAATCAAATCGGCTCAATCTGCCGCCACGAAGGAATTCAAATCAATTCGAACCGTGTATCTCCACTAACTGCTTGTTAATAATCGGAGATGAGCTTCATTCAATATCATCTTCTATTGATCATACTTTACAAAACTCCGTCATCTCTAAATGTTGTGCTCGCCGTTTGTGGTGAAGATGCTCGATCGAATATGCAAGACACGTAGGGCCAGATGTTCTCGCCACAATTTTTTATACTCTAGAGAAGCACAACGTTCACATTCTCATCGCTCATATCCGATGGCATCCCCGAAGAAATTTCGCACTCGTGAAAAGTGAATGCCCGGGTTTCGGCTTAAAGGCCACCGTTCTGATACTTCTTCGTATACATGATGAGCGCGTGATTGTAGTTTTCTTTAAAGAGTATGCCGATGATCGCATTCTTACTATGGAGACTGCATTTCAAATGCAATTCACTACTGCTTATCATCATCTAATTCTATTGTGACCATCATCGATATCCACCAAAGAAAATGAGGATCACTGGGCCGAATCTCTCTCTCTGTATGCAGTAAAGTTGATTGAAGTCTCTGCAAGGCTTTTACGTGAGGGAAAAATGATCGATGACTCGACAAAGACTACACAACAATAATGATTATGCCTGGAATTGTACTTCAGGAAGCAATTCATAACACTCGCCCTGTAGGCAGCAGCTTTTGGGCATATTAGCGGAATTACTCGTTTTCACTTCATAAAAGTCTCAATAACATTCATTTGCAGGCAGCGTGAGGATTCAGGTGTCATTCCGAGGCTAGGTTAGATTTGGAGGTATATTTGAAGGTCTTGCTATACTAAAGAGAAGAATCAAAGAGATTACAAGAAGAAAGCAAAGCCGCTGTAAATGCGGTCGTAGCATTTTATTGATGCCAATGGAGAAATCTCCGAATATCACTCCAGCGCGTCCCGATGACGAAAGCGATGCACAATCACGTTCAAAAGTTTGGAGCAACTTTGCTTTGTGCATAATGTGAAGTCTGGTGGCTCGCACTATGACAACGGAAAGATTTTGCCTTCTATTCTGACGGATCATACAGCGTATGCATTTTTATTTTCGATTGGAGTGAAAAATGGGAGCATCGGCGCAATCCATTCGGTTCACTCATTTTTTCTTAGATGAGCATATGCTTCCTCTCGTACGTTTTGCATGCCACAAATTTGTCAAAATGTATTTGGACCATAAGCGGACTTCGGCTACTTTGGTATAGATGAGACTCATATCATATAAGCCATTTTTATTAAAAAATTTGGTTTTTATTCAAACGGCAAATGTAAAAGTAAAAGTCAAAGTACCGAAAGCTCGAAAATAGAACGAAGAATATCTATCATAGCGAGAGAATTAGGAACGTAATGCCTATCTTTGACTTCGGCTTTGGAAGGTTCACGCTGCGCTTTCCGCACTTTTATTGGTCACCGGAAAATCTCTTGAATGAAAAATGTATGTCGGCTGTTTACGAAATACTTTTAGAACTGATGAGTGGCATAACTTTTACTATTTTCATCATTTCCCGCTAAGAAACGGCTCCATACTTTCATCGATCTGCTTTTTCAACATTTGAGTTATTTATTGTATCAGTAAACATTTTGTGCAGAGAGAGTTCAGGTGGAAACGTGTGGAGGAAACTCACAGCTTATCACTCCATGTACGGAGCTTTGACGAGAGAAATAATTCGAATGGTACAACTTCCGATTTATAAGATTCTTGTGGCGTGAAGTTTAGCATATGTTCTTCTAACCCGTTGTTTCATATGTATCTTGTAATGTTTTACATTTCATTCATAATCATTTACAGACGCCTGAATGCTTTTAAGTAAGAAAGGTAGAATTCGGTTCTTTGTCGCTTCCGCTTCTTGGAAAGCGTTCATGTTTTGTGTGTCTTCTTCTATCCGAAAAGGATTCATTGGTTAATGCCCTTTTCGAGCTCTTCTTAAATCGATCATTTTCATCCCACTTATTATTTTCAAACTTGATCGCTTTAAACCTCATGCCTATCTCGCCTTATGAAATACTCCGTGCCTTTGATTAAATCTCTACTCGCTTCATGCCTGTTCTTTGTCCCATACAGATCGGAAACTCGGTCATTTAATCAAATATCCCTCATTCATATCTATTTACTAGCCTAAAATCAATATCCATTATAGGTAATCTCGGCCCTATTGAACATCGTTCTCGAGTTGACCCGAGAGAGCTCCTTTCTCCTCGTCCTCGTAGGGCTAGCTACGAGGCTGGGCTGGTTTGATGTTATCTTGGGTTTTACCTTCCTTCACTCTCTAAGGCGATTCGAGCACTAACGACCCTTCTTGATTTCCCAAAACTACACCAAATTGGGAACCTAACCGTGATTTAGGAGCAGGTGTCTGGAACAGTCTCGTCGAGTGCAACCTAGCTTATTTGCTCGGCGTAAAGCTCGGAAAAAATGACGATATGCTTGCCAGCCGAGTGCCATCATCGTCGACATTGTCGCTGAGCGAGGATGATGACTATGGAAAGTCACAACTCGCTCGGCAACTACTTTCTACAACCGTCACTGCTACAATTCAAATCCATGGCCGATGACGATTCAATCATCTAACAAAAGATCAAAGAGCTCGATTATGACACGAGGACACGGGAGGGTTGTGTTTCAACAAAGACGCCCACGCATAAACATTAAGATGTGGTGTACAAGTCTGATGTTTTGATTTGGAATTTTTAAAGTTTTGATGATTATTTGATGCTTTAGTAGGTTTTTTTGTTTTGTTTTTTGAGTTAGATTAGATCATGTTTATATGTGGTTTGAAAAACTATTATTAGATTTAAGCCATATCAATTATTATTAAATTTTTTTCTTTATTAAATTTATAACCAATAACTTTCACATCATAATAAATACTATACTATATATATATATTATAAAAATAAACAATAGTTTTAAATTGCATAGTGATTTTCATCCTTAGCTCAAATTTAAATTACAATAGGCTTATCTTATCTCAAGTTTAAATTACAATTTTTTAGGTTTTTATCCTCGCTCAAGTTTAATCAAAAGCCCAAATCATATCATTAAAAAAAATAAATTTTGTTTCTATTTTATGTGGTTAATATGGAAGCTCATTTATGGGAAGTAAAGACATTCATAATATGAAGTAAAATTATAAGTGGTATTTGTGGTTTGAAAAATTATTACTTAGGGGTATTTAAGTTATCAAAATCAATGGCATGGAGTCTTGGTTATACAAGCCTTTTAATATGATTGGATTTTTTTCCCCATATAGTTTGGAACCCGTAACTTTCACATCATGGAGTAACATACCAATACATCTCTTCACCATTTATTTTAAGGCTAAGCCCACGAGAAAATTATAAATAAATTTTAAAATCATATAAAAATAGTTCATATAATTCTTAAAACTTTGTATATTATAAAAACTCTAATATTTAAAATAAAGATGATGATGGTTTCTGCCTATTAAGACCAATGCAGATCCTATCGGACCTTAAGAGAGGAGAAAGAAACTAAGTTTGATTCTTCAAAATATTGTTTCTATTGTCAAATATAAGGGAAATAAGTGCTCCAATATCGCTATAGGTGGGTTGGCTTAATAGGTCAAGAAGATTGAAAGAGTGGCAGATAGTAGGGAATTGAGAGCAAATTTGAGTAAGAGTCGGATAGTCTAAAAGGAAGTATTTTTCATCTTCCACCCGCTTAGAATCGCAAATCTAATAGATTCTATCATTCCAAGGGGTCTTGGGAATAGTGCCACCATCGAGTCTCACTCACGAAGCTCATGGAAATTATTTCTTATCTTAGCGATGTTCCTTTTTTTTCTTATTCTTTGGAAAACACAGAGAGATAATTCGATTATCAAGGGTGGGGTTGATCACTTTCTTATAGTATCTTAGCTTCCTTTTACCCTCCATCTCCTAATCCTCCCACAACTTGTCCTTAAGCTTGGAGGTAATAGTATTTTTGATATTATCTTTGCTTCCCACACTGAGCCTTTCCTTAATTCCCCAATGGTTGAGCCAAGACTAGGCATCCTTATGCCACCCGCGCTTGAGGCGAAGGTGAAGGTTTTGAATACAGTTAGAAGCAATGTTAGGAAGCCTTTTTGATTCCATGTTGTCAAGATTCTTCTTATACATCGAGATATCTAAACATAGTCATACTTTCAATGGGGGAAAAACCTGAGTCGATCAAGAGGATAGGATAGGGAGTATTTCCCTTGATATTGAGGTTGTAGGTTATGAATTTCTTTTGAATCATCTCAATCATCCTCCATGACTCTCTCTGGATATACCTGCAACCCCAAACTTCACATATGTATAAGACAACGAAAGGGTTACAAGGGTCTCAAAGAGGAAACTATTTTTTACTACAAACGTAAAGATCGATCGACTTACAATTGTTTTCAAGCTCATAATAATCTTTTCAAATTTCCCAATAATCCTTTTCTCGATGCTATAATTCCAGCTTGAGATGATGAGGGAAGTCAATGCCCAAATACTTATAATAAGAAACCTACTCTAAGCACTGTTATTATACGCGAAAATCACCATGCATCTTTTTTGAATTTAATGATCATGACTTTTGTCTTGGCAGGATGTCCTTATCATACCAATGTTGGAGAGTAGTCATGAAGAATCTGAGTCATGTTTGGCAACGTCATCATGGATTTTTGCAAGAAGAACGATATCATCGGCATAGAGGAGAAGCATAATGAGAACACCAACAAGCTCAATACCCTTTCACCCTCGTAGATTCCAAACACTCCTCTAGCTTATTGATGTATATTACAAAAAGGGTAGGGGATAGGGGACACTCTTGCTTAACTCCAATATTGCATTTAATGTCTTTAGACCACCCTCGTTGGTCTTAAGCTTGTATCGATGGTCTCATAGAGACCGATCACAAAAATCCTCAACTCGTGGGCGAGACTCAGTGATCTCTTTAAGTCTCTCCCAAATTTTAGCTCGAGGAACAATTTTGAAGGATTTTCTAAAGTCCACAAAGCAACAAAAGTGATCGATCTTTACTATTGCGACATTCCTCCACAATGATTCTAAGAGTGACCGAGATGGTAAATAGTCGAGTGAAGTCTCCTCAAAGCAACTTGTCCTTTAGCTATTTTTTCTGTGGCTTTCAAGCCAAAGGCTAAGATTATTCTCCAAAATGAGCCCGTAAAGCTTGGCCATGATATGGCTAACCATAATGGTCTTGTAGTTAGATGGAACACTCGTGTCCCCATTTTTAAATATAGGTACAATAAGGCTCTGCGTCCAAAGCCAAGGGAAGCCATGCATTACAACCAAATTGAGAAGCCTATGGAGATAAGGAATGAAGATATATTGATCCAGGTGGATATTGGTGGCCACCCGCCTATTCCACTTGGGCCCCCACCATTGTCTCTTTCAGTTTTTCCGTTTTGGCATAACTTACTATTTTTAGCAGCTTTTTCTGGTCCCGATCTCCTCGAGCCGTTTTTGAGGCCCTGAACGACGTTTTTGGGTATGAAAAGCGCCAGCCGAATTTTTTGGATAAAATTCATCCCGATACGTAGTCCCTCTGACAGAGCTTTCTAATGATGTATCATATGCGTCAAACGGAGATAAGATATGCCAAAGTTACGCTGGGAAGTTGAAACACCAATTTACCCAAACCATGTGGGCCCATAGTTTTGGCGCTTCATCTCCTAGGGTTAGGTTTTTTGGGATGCCAGCTCTCAATAATAAATAAAGCTCCCGCGCCTCATCGTAAAGCAGCTCGTAGGACCAGTAGCCACCACATCTCTTTTCTCGTAGAGATAGCTACCAAGCATTCTCTAGCTAGTTTTATTTCCATCAGTCCGTAAGCAAATTTCGCTCTTTTCGATATTAATGAAATGAAGTGTTATTTCCGCCGCATCTCTCGTATGTATGGTTATGTGTTTATTCGTGCAAGCGCACAACCGGACGGCGGGTATCAGCAGCGTCCGCTTTTTTCTCGATCCTTCTTTTGCATGTCCCCAACGAGGCTCCGTAGCAAGAGCCAGTGGCTCGACCTCGGGTGGAACCTTCGCAAGACCGCCTCGCAAACCTCGACGGGACGCCCATGGGGGACGAAAAGAAAGCGATGAGGGAGCAGGGAGATCCTATCAAAATATTGCTCGAGGAGGCCTCGAAAAACAAAGGAACGCTGAAGGATGGATAGCGTTTCGCTCGTATCCTTCAACGGCTACACCACCTGGCGGCAAGACATCCGCATCCGCGCAGCCATCCGGAGTCAAGCGACTCCCTTTAAGGTACAAGTAAATTTTGACATTCCCATATTTCAGAGGTCAAATGCGACACAGTATGCCGTAGATAGATGGTTGAATCTATTAGAAGGATATTTCTCTCGCTCATGACTTTTCGCACCGGGGAGAAGATTATTTTTGCATCTCCTTCGAAAGCGCGTGTTAAGGACCTCGGTGGGAAACCCACCGTGAGAACAAGCTGACCGCACGTTAACCCTCTCTCGTCTCTGCGACAGCCTCAACTTGGAATTCTTTCCGAGACGCCCGCCAAGGAACATCGCACTATCCCGTGGGAGCTATGAGGACAAGTACATACAATGGACCACGCCGGCTGACAACAAAGGGATTTCAAGATGTGCACCAGCTCGACGACTCGTTCCAGTTACGCTAGTAAAGGTATCAAAGATTCGCAGAAACATTTGGTGCTAAAGTATCGTCAGCTCGTCTGGGTGACAGTATACATTCAAAGAGGAAATGGAGTTCCTCATTATCTCCCTCGCTATTACCGCATACCCAAGTAGTGCCGCCAAGATTGATTGCAAATTCAGTCGTAGATAGCGAGACTTCGGATCCGTGAATCAAAAGCAAGGAAAAGGTGCTTCCAAACCGCGTAACAAAGGCAGACAGTATGGCGGCTAAAGACAACCCGTCAAAGCCACAAGAAAAGAACAACACCGTAAAGCCAAAGAAGGACACGGAAAGTGTGAGTTCCACGTATGAGCTCCACTCACAACACAAGTGAGTGTCTAAGCGGCGCCGCAGTGGCCGAGATGAGGGCTTTCCGAGTCGATGCATGCTCCGACTCCGAATCGTAACCTCCGAAAAGGGGAATGAAAAAGGGAAATGCATTATTGATGCGGAAAGCCCAACGCCACCGTTGCCACTACAAAGGTCCGGTATGAGGAACCAGTAAGATCCGCAGGAGGAGGAACGTCTCTTCCACTCCCGCATGTGGGTAAAGGGCTCGCACAGCCTATTGTCGACAATGGGAGCCAAAAGAACCTCATCATGCGTACGCCGTGAAGCGGTTGGGCTCTGCACGACCACAAAGCTCACCCACATCCATACACCATCTGGTGGCTTCACCAAGGACGAGATCTCTCCGCGCTCGCCGCGGCGTTGTCGCCTTCCCGTTACGCATCGAAGCCCTTCGACGGATGGGGTATTATGTGATGTCGCTCCTATCGATGTTTCGATGTATTATTAGTGACAACCATACTTGTGGGAAGTCGCCATGCCGTGTGCGAGTCCCCACCGCGTGCCGTTATTATTACTTGGGAAATAAGTTGTACAGATACCGAAAAGGTACCACCTCCTACGACTATCTCTTTCGGTTACCGCAAAACAATGTAGTAAGCCCATTTCCCAAAACCACAGAAATTCGTTTTTTCTGATGATCCGCTGTGGCAAGAAGAAGACTCGTGGCCACGACTCGCACAGGCTCTCGCACGACAACAACAAATGGATAAGGTCGTGGAGGAGTACGACATCTTCACCCTCACCCACGTGGGTTCCTCTCGCGTCGCTCGTGTCAAGCACCCCATCGACTCCGACCTCTGTGTGCGCCGACTACTCCACGACCGATCTATCGACGCTCTGCTTTCCGGAAAATGATGAAATCAAGAGTGCGTATCTGCGGAGTCACAGTTGCGTAAAGGTCATGCACCGTACCATAGCCCATCGCCCGTGGGAGCCCGATCGTGTTGGCGCGAAGAAGGATGGGACGTGGAGACCTCAGTATTGACCATCTGGCTGCCGAACAAGATCACCGTCCGAATAGTGCACCAATCCCTACGGATCGAAGGACCTTCGGACCAACTCCAAGGTGCAAAATATTTCAAGACTCGGCTCGAAGTCCGGCATCACGGTACCACCTCGGAACTCCTCCGATGTGTGGAAGACTCGCCTTCAAAGCTAAGGAAGGCCTTTTTCGAATGGTCGGTCATGCCTTTCTGGGCCGACGAATGCTCCCGCAACCTTCATGAGGATGATGGGACGCACACTCGCGGCCATTCAACCAACTCATTCGTGAGTGGTGTACTTGGAGTCGACATTCCATCTTCAAAGAAGCACTTGAAGAGCGACCTTCATCACATCCGACAAGTCCCTCCAAAACATCGCGGCAACACAAGTTGTGTGCCAATTTGGGAGAAGTGCATCGTTTCGGCATGACCCAGTGTTCAATATCCGGGATACATTATCGATGAAAGGTGCATGTGGGATCCAACGAAGATCCAAGTCATTCTGGATCGCGTCTCGACTACTATAACAGCTTCGGGCAGCCTTTCTCCGGGTCTTGCTAATTTCTACCGTAGATTCCGTGCTTCGGGATTCTCTCATATCACTCTGCCCTCGGCGTCAAGTCACCAAAGGAGGAGCGAGAGCAAAATTCTTTGTCGGAACCTCACCGTATAGGCGTTCAAAGAATTGAAAAATCGCCTCGTCGTTTCGCGCTCTGCTCGGCCTTACCGTACCTGCGGTGCCAGCCCATTTGAGATCGAGACAGATGCTCCTCGACTATGCTATTGGGGCAGCTCTTACTCAACAAAGTGGACATCCAAAGGGCACTATCACAGAGAGACATTATCCGAGGCCGCCTCGCAAGTATCCCACCTCATGACAAAGAAATGTATTCCATTGTGCAAGCCTCGTCGAAAATGGAAGCACTACATTTTCGAAGGAAACAATCATCCACACAGACCACCGGCCCCCGCAAGCTCATACGCATCGGGGAAGCGTGCAGACGATCGCCATCAGAAGTGGTCCACATATCCGCAATGCAGCTTCATTTGAACATCAAGTGCCAAGAAGGGTAGCACCAATAATGCTGCAGATCGTCCTCACGCCACCACCGATCGTGGCGCTCACCACCGTGCTCAACTCTTGTGGGCACGAGACTTCTGATCAGTCGCTTCTCTATGAGAGTGACCCGCATCTCGGCCACACTTACAAGGCACTCTCGCACGCAAGTTCCAAATTTTCACCTCCAAGATGCACTTTTATGTCACTCCGGGACACCTTTGTGTTCCTTCAAGCGAGCGTGCCAAGATGATATGGGAAGCACACTCGCGCCGAGTCGCCGGACATTTCGGTGTCGAGATAGTAGCAATACTACGCAGTGCTATTTCTATTGGCCGAACCTTTCGAAAGGATAGGCCGAGAAGCACATCGCGGGATCCCGCGACCGCAGTGCCATTGCCAAACCGACCATCAAGAAGCAAGGCCTATATACTCCACTACCTACCCCTAGTCGACTTCGTGGGAATCCATCTCCATGGATTACATGTCGGGGCCTCGCCTTCTACGAAGAATGGAAATGGACTCGTGAAGTCGTGGTCGTCGACAGTATTCTCGAAGATGGCCATCACGGCGCTCTCCGTAAGAAGAATATCACTGTAACAGGCCACCGGCTAAACTCTTCTTTGAACGAGTGTGGGTGCACTTTGGGATCCCACAAAGCACTATCATATCGCATCGAGATAGCAGTTCCTCAAAGACATTTTGGTCCAAATCCGTCCGGTCAATGTTGGACACAAAGCTCACCAAGTCCACAAAGCCTTTCCATCCCCAAACAAAGCATGGCCGTACATGAGGTCGTCAACGTAGATCGATCGTACACATTCTCGCGCATGTACAACCCAAAGCATCCACGCACATGGGACGAGAGCCTCTATGCACAACTACGCTGAGAACCGTGCCCTCCACAGCTCAATCCGCCATAGCCCCTCGTGGTCAGATGCGCAACCACTATGTCCCATCGACATAGCCATGCCATCTGGCACGTCGTGCCGATTCGTCCATGTCCGCCTCCGAAGTTGACAAAGCAAGTAGCTTCATCGAGCGCATTCAACACATCCGCCAACGAAACGATGATATCGATTGGACAGAGCCAATGCGAAGTACAAGCGCGCTCGCCAAGGACGCGCACCGGTGCCACACCACTTCCGTGTGGGCGACAAAGTATGGCTACATTTGGCAGTATGAGCGCCCATCGGACTCACCGCAAGCTTCGCCCGCTCCGGACACGGCCGTACACCCTCACTCAAGGCCAGTAGGCAACAATGCCTTCGAGCTGCATTCCACCATTCCCTGGTCTTCGCACCCCGCCTTCACGTCGTGGATCGCCCTCGTCCTTACTTTCCACACCGGACACTGACATCGTAGAACAACTCACAACCACCGCAGTTAAACCCGCATCGCATGGGACGTGCCACCACAGTATTGTATCATGGACATGCAAATCAAGAACACTCGTCAACGACTTCAGATCCAACCCAGACGGGTTGTCAAAGCCGGCCAACTCCCGCACCAAGGAAAGTGGTTCACCAGTGTGACCAAGTTCGCCAGAATTTCCTCATCTCATGGAGGTGAACTTAACGCAGCGACCATCGCTTCCTAAGGGGGGAAGAATGATCCAGGTGGATATTGGTGGCCACCCGCCTTATTCCCACTCGGGCCCTCCACCATCGTCTCTTTCAAGCCTTTTCCGTTTCTGGCATAACTTACTATTTTTGAAGCAGCGCTTTCGGTCCTCGAACTTCCGGGAGCCAGCTTTTGAGGGCCCTAAACGACGTTTTTTGGGCATGAAAGCGCCTGCCGAATTTTTTGCCAAAATTCATCCCGACGAACCGTAGCTGACAGAGCGTTTCTAATGATGTATCATATAAGCGCCAAACGGAGATAGTATGCCAAAGTTACGTCCCCGGGAAGTCAAACACCACTTTACTCCAAACGGGCCCATAGTTTCCTGCGCGTCTATCTCCTAGGTTAGGTTTTTCTTTGGGATGTTAAGGGTTCTCAATAATAAATAGGCTCTCGCGCCTCATCGTAGAGTAGGCTTCGTAGGTCCGTAGCCACCACATCTCTTCTCGCAGATAGCTGCTCGGCACCCTAGCTAGTTTTATTTTCCATCAGTTCGTAAGCAAATTTCGCTTTGATATTAATGAAATGAAGTGTTATTTCCGCTGCATCTTTGTATGTATGGTTATGTGTTTATTCTGTTGCGTTCCTGCATAAATCCGGATCATATATATTCCCATTTGAAGGATCTCAGCTTGGTATCCTTCAATATCTTTAGCTTTCCCATTAGCAAGCTTATTAATACCAAACTCAATGTCGTAAAGAGAGAATACATATTCCTTAATTGGAGTAATTAAGGTGCCTATAGTGTTCGAAGAGTCATACAACTTCTTAAGATAATTGTCTCATTTTTCTAAGGGGATATAATGGTTATCTTTGGTTTTTGACGTACAAGAACATTCCGCCAAAAACATTTTTTGGGTGCGACTTTAGAAAGGTGGAGAAGATCACCCTCGTCTTTTATTAATATATGATCTTTTCTTCCTTCGATGATATTTTTGTATATATTGATAGTATGCAGACTTTACCGAGTCCATTAGGAGGTGACTCTGATCGCTTTCCTCGTCAATTTCGCAATCTTTATCATACCATGGATTGGAAATTATATTCGATCGTTTAAAACGAAATCTCATTAGAAAACTTGCTAATGGTGTTGGAAAGGATAGTAGTGAAATGGTAATAAATTTGATCAATGTTATTATTATAAGAGGTTTCCTAATATTGTTTCAAACTCTAATTAAAACAACACATTGTTCAAGTGAGGGTTGACAAGACAATGGAAGATTTGATGATACCAAGCAAGATTTGATGATACCAAATTTTCGACTAAATCGATGAGGAATATGTATCTCAAGTGGGGTTAGCATAATGATTCCAATGTTTAACTAATGTAATAAGGAATAAAGAAAATGTCATTAGCTATAATAATAAAATATCCTAGATCCATCTTAATCCCGCGATCTAGCAAGCTCCTGAGAGGGATCAAATATCTTAATATGCAAACCTCTTTAGAGTGAAAAGAGATTTGATCCCTCATGGCCCTAGTGAAAATCCCTAGTTAAGATGGATCTAGGTTGGTTTTAATTTCCTCTTTAAATATGCTATAATATTACACATGAAAGAGATTTGATCCTCTTCGCCCTTGGTAAATCCCCTAGTTAAGATGGATCTAGGTTGGTTTAATTTCCTCTTTCAAATATGCTATATTACACATGAATACGAGCCTGACCCAATTAGGTCATATGGACAACTAGTTAAAATATGCATAACATATTTCTTTTTTTCTTTTTTTATTATAGCCGGAATTTCTTTTCTATTTAGAGAATATTTTACTTTTACTTTAAGAGGGACAAACATACTTACACATAGCCTTCACACTGGGTTGTAGAATGAATATTATACTTGAACTTGTGATTTTGTGATTTTCATGACACTATTATACTAGAAGATTATATTTAAAGATGAAAAAATTTCATATGTACACATATATTAAATCACAATTTCAAAATATTTAATATAACCATTTTAACTTTTTAACACACCAAAATTACATATATAAATATAGATATTTTCCCATAAACAACAACTTAATTGTAATTGCCATATTATAAAATCTTATGTAAAACCTTCAAATTCAAAGTTCAAATTATATATATATATATACACACACACACAAATAAAAATTTAAAATAAAATAAAAAATTATTTTCCACATTTCGAAAAATAATGTAACAAGATTCTTACTCATAGAGATTTATCTTTACTTGACCAGGAAGATTATCCATAAATAAACTTTGCCATAATACCTTGAGCTAATACATATTTATCAATACCACATGTCTTTAAAACTATGCAAAAAAGATATAATTACTTTGGAGATAAATATCAACCTTTAATTTGTGAACATTATTAAAAATATTCTTAAATATTCCATGATAGTTAATTCCGTACCATTCATTTAATATTTATTTTAAAAAAATCAAAATTTTAAAAACCCTATTTCAAAACAAACATCCGTATCAACATAATTAAATTAAAATATAATTTTAAATTAAATTATTATAAAATAAATTGACAAACTTTCATTATTATATCCGTTAATATTAAATAACAGAAATAAGGACATTAGACTTCTATTGACTAGGTGAGAAGCATGATGGGAGGCATATACAAAAAT
The DNA here is from genome assembly GCA_034641835.2 of Pinus albicaulis. NCBI lineage: Eukaryota > Viridiplantae > Streptophyta > Pinopsida > Pinales > Pinaceae > Pinus > Pinus albicaulis. Next base: position 228,383,132 of record CM076581.1, on the reverse strand, counting down.
AATAAAAATATCTTAAGAAATGGAAATCGTACCAGAAAGTAAAAAAAATCGGAAAATACGAGCCAACTGTTGATAATGATTCCCTTTGTGACCATTGGGTCCTTAATTTAGTAATTTAGTAAGGAAAGACAGAAGGTCCATGTGCACACCAGCGCATATAATGGTATTGTCATTATATTATTTTTAAAAACTGTTGAAATTGTTCAAACATTTTTTTAATGAATTCCATAAAGTGGCATTATTGTTATGAAATAAATTTTGTAGTTTGAGTCAACCACCTACCTATGAGTGCATTTCATACTAACTACAACATAATTTCTTATAAAGACTAATCAATCAATATGGTATGAATGTAATGGGTATCACATAGCCATTAGCCTTCCAAAGTTTGATATTGAATTTCAACATTTCAATTTTATAAACACTAATCAATTAATATGGTATTGGGAGGAAAATACATATTTTAATTTTTCAAATTAATGTTTGAAAATAAATTAAGTTTTTTTTTGGAAATTTGCAAATGCACGTTGGTTCATTACTATTTTTCAAAAAAAATTTAAAATTGAAATTAACACTTTACAATTTTTTTAATAAGAATAGAAAACAATGTCTCTAGATATAATTTTGAAAAATTGAATTGTAGAGTTTACATTGAAAATCTTATATCATTCAATTTTAATTAAACAATATAATTACAAAAAATAAAAATAAAAAAATCTCTAACTACTAATAAAAATATCCTAGTAATCTATAACTACTAATAAAAATATTGATCTAAAATAATATATAACTACTAGTAATCTAAAATACTCTATCACTATTAATAAAAATATTCTACAACTATTATAACTACTAAAAAAAATATTCTAAAATAACTAATAATCTAATAATCTAAAATAAATAATAAGTAAAAATATTCAAAACTAAAAAATAATCTATAACTACAATTAAAAATATTCTAAAATATTATTTCAAAATTATTCACTTAATAATTATTAATAAATAAATTAAAAAAATTAAAATTGAAATTAACACTAAACAATTTTTTTAATAAAAATGGAAAACAATACCTCTATATATAGTTTACAAAAATTGAATTGTAAAGTTTACATTGAAAATCTTAAAAAAAATTACATTCAAAAAAATAAAACAATTACAAAATAATATATATATATATATATATATATATATATATATATATATATATATATATATAGTAATTACTTAAAAAACAAATTACAAACACAATTTTATATCCTTATACTTAAAATAAACTGAAATACTTAAAATACATCTTTGAAAATTATCAAAACACATAAATAAAGATTTTGACTAAACATTAGAAATAAACACACAAAACTTAAAACTTACAATTTGATATTATTAACCTTGAGATGAATTAAAATACATCTTCAAACCCTTAGGAGCAGAAAGCAGAGTGGGTCGAACTTGTCCCCTAGAAGGCAGTTTCACTAAAACTCCCTGCGCTAGCGGCACACGAGAAGAATGCCTTGTTTTCCCAACAGAGAGATTTTCATTCCGTATGATGCAAATTTTCCACTGATTTTTACTTTCTTCCAAAAAGCCTCTTATTCCATATCATATTTTACCTGGTTCAAAAAGTATTTAATTACACATAAACTTATTGTGATGTAAATATGCGCAGTAATGGTGAATAAGCACCTGGAAATATCTCCTAAAATGATTAAAAGTAAATAAGCAGAATGTACAGTTTGATACAATTTTGAACTGTAATATGTTTGATACAATTTTGAACTGTAATATCATTAAGCTTGAAATAAACCGAAATACCCGAAACACATTTTTGAAAATTATCAAGAAGCATAAATAAATATTTTGACTAAGCATTAGAAATAATCACACAAAACTTATAATTTTATATTATTAACTCTGAAATGAACCAAAGTACATCTTCAAACCCGTAGGAGTAGAATGCCGAGTGAGTCGAAACTTGTCTCCCGGAAGAATGTTGCTCCAGCGCTTTGTTTCACTGTAATCACTCATGGCGCAAAGACAGAGAGGAATGCCTTGCTTTCTCTAGAAAAAAAAGATTTTCATTCCGTTTGATGCACATCTTCCACATATTTTCATTTGGTCTCATGCACATCTTCAATCTTTTCCTTGTTCCTCTCTTTTTCCGGATGTGATTATGTTCTTTGACTTCAATCTTTTCTTGTTCCTCTCTTTTCCGGATGTGATTCTCGTTTTCTTTGATTATTCGCGGAGCTTGAATAAAAAGAGATTAAAGTGATTGCATATGAATAAAATAAATAAATTCAAGAAGGAGGTAGTTAGGTAGTTAGTAGAGCGTAAATGAAGAAGGTAGTGGATCTAATGGCTTAAAACATTTCAATCATCTAACATTTGATCCAATGGACCAAACAAAAACACATTGACATCTAGAGGAGTTGTTTTCAAATAATAACACCTTACGTCGTAAAAATAATATTTATAATTTTTTTTATAAAAAGTAAAATGAAATGGATAAACAAGATTTCAATTTTCAATATGGTTGGACTTACACATTTTAAAATTGATGTATTATTGAATTGCTATTATGATAAACACTATGTATTATGGAATGATTATTATGATAATGTGTTTATGAATTCATTTACAAAGTTATAATTTTAGGAAATTAGTAAATTATAATGTTATTTTGGCTAACATATTTTTATTAAATAATTGGTTGGAGAGGGAGTTTGGTAAACTAATAAATTTGTGCAACATCAAGCACTTAGTGGGGGAGTAATAAACAAAGAGAATAGTTGCTTTTGCCTTTGTTTCTAACTAATTGATTAAGGCAATGTGAGGTCTATTTTTTTCATTTTTCAAGAATGCTTCGTGTCGTTATTTTTGCCTATGCACACACTTCCTCCTGCCTATGCACACACTTCCTCCACACATCCGCATTTCGCACAATGAAAGCCATCTATGCACAACTCGCACCTCCACAAATGCTTCCTCTATACATCCGCACTCGCACAACAAAAACCACCTTCATAAAACTTTTGCTATTCCTTTCTCCACACATCTACAACAACCGCAAATGAAAATGAAAATGACGGTTCTATTTGATGACGGAGCACAGATTCGATACAATGTGAAATATGTATATACTCATGTTACCCACAATTTTTTTGTTTCATACTGCTCAAACACAAATGGTATGTCATGGCATTGTGGAGTACATTATGAAGTGTCAAGAGTTTTCATTGTGCGGAGTTTTCTTCACATTGTGCACAAATGAAAAAGCTTCCGTACAATTCAACGTCAATCGAAAATGAAAATACAAATATACACAAATTTTCTGTTTCATTTTTGTGAAAGCTTTCATTGTGCGGAGGAATCTTCTTCTGCACAATCGAAGCTTTCATTGAAAGCTCCATACAATGAACTTATTCAAATTAAAAAAGAGATAAGCTTCCTTTTCACAATGAAATATGTTGCTACTATGGTTATCAACTTTATGGAGACTTGTTCCACCCCCCTGCCTAATGGCGTACAATTATGGTTATCAGTTTGGTAGGTGGAAGCTTTGTAGTATGCATAATGTATGAACTCTATGGATATTTTTTCATCCCCCCCATGGCATTGTGGAGTAAATTGCGAAGTGTGGAGAGATTTCATTGTATGGGGTTTTCTCCGCACTTTGCACATTGATAAAGTTTCAACAAACAAAGTTGAGGAGGGGGGTGGGGGGGTCGCACTTATCAACGTTATCTCAGGCATAACAATGTCAAAGAAATATGAGGGACATGTTTTGTCGTTATTGGCACCTGTATATTATCGAAGGAAGGAGAAAGGGTGTGCATAAAGTGCAAAAGGGACAACGAGTTTGTGGGACAAGGAACACAATATTTTTTCCTACAATGTTTTGTATGTCTGTAGGATTTTACCATGCAGAATTTGGATTTGCAGAGGAAGCTTTCATTGCACAAATGCAGAAAAATATTTTTTTATGCACAATTATGCATTTGATAACAAGTATTTAGTTACCTTCCTCTATTGAAAATTAATTGATTAAGGAAATGTGGGGCCTACATTTTGTCATTTTCCAAGAATGCTCCATGTCATTATTCCTGACTTCGTGCACATTTTCTTTGTGCATCCGCATTCCGCATAGTGAAAGCTACCTTTGCACATCCACACTCAGCACAATGAAAGCCACCTTCACACAAATTTTTCTATATTCGATTTTGCACAGCTACGATAGCCAAAAATCAAAATGCAAATGACGGTTTTGTGTGATGACGGAGTAAGAACTTGATAAAATGTGAAATATGTATATGCACATGTTACCCAAACATTTTTTTCCATTTCATATTGCTCAAACAAAAATGACATGTAATGGCATTGCTGAGTACAAGGTGAAGTGTGGAGAGATTTTATTGTATGAAGTTTTCTCTGCACTCCACAAATGGCCACTAACAAAATTAGCACTTTTTTCTATGCCTCGATTCCATGATTAAAGCAATATGGAGTACGTGTTTTGTCATTATTAACATTAGGGATGAAAGTCTTTGTTCGTTGCTCCTTGTCGTGATGTTCCTTGATATTTTGTATTTCCATAATGTTAATATTTCTAAAAGCTTAAAACCAATTATGATATTGATTCCGTCGGTGAGATTCCGTAAAATAACGGGGCCACAGGTTCCTTAGATGAGTGAGAGGGGGCTGACGGGGAAGGGCCAACTGCTGTTATTTTATTTGTGCGGAGAAAAAGTGTGCGAAAAGTGCGAGAGAAGGGACTATATTGAATCAAGCTTTCTTCATCTACATTTCGCATAATGCTAATTTAATATTGTAGGATAAATTTGCTTAGCAAGACAAAAAGCTCAGAGAATATTACATTTATTATCATTTATATTAATGTGCATATATCAAACAAAATAGGAAACTGTATTCAATATCCATAAATTCTTTAAGCATTATGCACAATGTATCAATGTTACTTGTTCCCCGCCTCTGCACATTAAAATACACACATTAACATAAGTTAATGCATAGGAAGAAAGCTTCACTCGTGGAAACATAATTAATTAATTAATTAATATGCATATGCATAATTAATTGATACTAATAGAAAATTTGAAAGAGACGAGGCAAGTTGTGGAGTGGCAAGCCTTTCAAAGGAGCAAGCAGTTGTGAAAACCTATTCACAAGTTGTTGATGCAAATCTATTAAAAAATTTACGTATGTTATTGCTTTTATTCCCAATTTTATGCAATATTAAGTGAAGTGTCTTTTTTGTGTAGAAGAATAATTGTGTAGAGAACAAAAACATTGTTCTATAATTTTTCATATATCTATATACATGTATGTCTTCCTTTACATTACATTACATATCAAAAAGTACATAGAAAATATAAATAAAAAAAAACACAAAAGTGTATAATATAATAGTAATCAAATGAGAATAAATTGAATAAAAACTTGCCTCTTATTATTGTCTTAATTGAAATGATTGAAAACACTAAATACAGTTAGAAAATTAGGATTAGAGAAATAGTCAAACGAATAATGCATGCCCTGTTGCTCTTCGTTAACTGCATCAATACTACCACGTAAAATGTTTTTCTCTTGTACTTTTCTTCTTCATTTTCACTTTTTTTTTAGAATGTTTCAAATTAACATCATGTGTATGAGAGTAATTTTTTATTATGTAGAATGCGAGAGTGTGGAGGAAGCAAAATCAACACTATATTGCTCTGAGATAGTCTTATGCATTTGAAATGACAAACTACTCCATGAAGCTTGATTTGTCATCAATATTGATTTAATATACTCTCTCAATGAACTTATATTTATAATTTTGTACTTTTCAAATGATAATTAGAGACACCATTCAAATACTATTGAAAGTTGACAATGTGATTTTATGTGAGCTCAGCTTCGGTGATAATAGTTTATGTAAGGCAACAGAAGCTTAAAAAATACTCTTAGCTTTTAAATGTATTCTGCAAAAAGAAAACATTACATGCTCTATTATTCGAAATATGTAGTCTATTAGTGCAAGCAAGTATCTATCAATATGAGAAAATCAATTATTTTCTCTTTTCACTTTATAAGAAGTTTTCACTTTATAAGAAGTTTTACTTAAAAGTAATTTTAACCTCAAACAATATAATCTCTAAACTTGATACATCCAAAATTAAAATAATTATAGACTGATTTAATTATTAAATATAAATAATCTAATAAAAAACATCAACAAATATATGTTAAAATATTCATATTTAGAACATAAAAATCTCCAATAAGTCAAGAGAGTGGTGGCCATTCAAAGACACCATGGTTAAACCCAAAGGAGAAAAAATAACGGTCACCTGCCTCAAATCTCGACCCATCCATACCCTTCCAAATATTTTCTCGGCCCCCTCTCTCTTAGTCATAAACGTGTTTCCCTGTAAATGATTTCCAATTGGAAACACAATCAAAGTAAAAGAAAAATGTTGTGGGCCCTAGTTAAACAATGCCCTAAATGAATGCAACAAAAACACAAGATGCTGTGGGCCCCGCTTAAACAGTGACAGACAACTGTAATTGGAATATCTATTTTAGCGCGCCTGTCCACTTCAATCGTGGTTGAGCTTGTTTTTCACAAGACCGACCACACATGTTTGATCAAAACCAAAATAATATTATCAAAATAATTTTCTCTTTAATCAAATTGATCAGAAATTGATTTTGGTATTGGTTTTAAGCTCGTGTTGACAAAAATTGGTGCATTTGGGATTAGTATATATGGTATTTAAACTATTTTAGTTTTAAAATTTTCAAAAAAATTAATAAAGTTGCCTTTAAATTGATTCCGTGTTTTAAATAAATATTTTTATTTGTTTATTAAGGTTAATAATGTTTTTATAATATTTTAAATTTTTTTAATAATATTATTATGTTTTTTCTTTTTCTTTTTTCTTTCATTTAATTTAAATATATTTATTTTTTTCATAATATCAATATTTTACAAAATAAGTTCATCATTTTATGATACAATTAACAATTAAATTTTGTGTATCGCTTTTTTAAAATTAAAGGTGATTTTTACTCGAGTTTGAAGAGTAAATTTTTAAAAATTTCTATTTTTTTAATTATTTAATTGATATATAATTTGAGTAGTGATGACAAATGTTTTGAAATTTAGATCTAATTTAAGTAAAAGTCATGAAATCTAAAAGAAAGTGTTTTTAATTTTCAAGTCTTTTAGTGTCACAACAGTAAGACATGTGGTAAGACGGAGGAAACGGTGCAACACATTTTTTTTCGTTGTCCTGTTGTTTTACAGTTGTGGAATATTTTTAGCTCTCGCCTTCTCCACCCAAACTGATTCCACAAGACTTCATATCTGCTGCTCTCGAATGGGACAGGCTTAAGAATCGATAAAGATCTCTACCCTTCTTCCTGATATGGGAAGTATGGCTGGCGAGAAATAGATTGATTTTTGAGAGCAAGGTTTTCTCCCTTTCTTCGGTACACATTGCCATTTTGAGATGGATTCCTCTTCAGCCTCAATCTCAAATCACATGCTTTGATAGGTCTCACAAAACACGACCACATGAGATCACTGTCCCAGCTGTATTTTTTGACGGGGCATGCAAAAATGGAAACACAGGATGTGGTGCATGGATCAAATATTCTGAAAGGGATAGGATTCATATGTTCTGGAACGATGGTCCGGGGTCCAATAACAAAGCAAAATTTATGGCATTATGGGGAGCTCTTTCTGTAGCTAACAATTTACAGATGACAGGTATTCATATATATGGCGATTCCAATCTTGTTGTTGAATCTATTGCAGGTCGCCAGCAATTGAATGTTCCGGAGCTACAGGGATGGTATAATCAGACTCAGAGTTTATGGGACAGTATGGGAAAGCCTCCCATTACTCATATATACAGGGAAAATAACACTAGAGCGGATGGGCTTTCCAAAAGAGGACTTCGAGTACCTTTTGGTCTGATGCAGTTGGAACGATACAGAGACCAGGATCTCATCTGGAAGACTGCGGATCCCATTTTGTAATAACTGCTATGTTCTTCAATATGTCATACTTATCTTTTTGTTTTAGCTTAATAGCTTTATCCTTCCTACAGCTAGTGTTACTGTAGACTTTTTGTACAAGTGAGCCTGACCAACGTATTCAAGCGAGCCTGAAGAAGATATTTTACAAGCGAGCCAGATACATTTATCCTCAAGAATATCGTCTATCAGATCTTTTACTAGTAGGGTCGAAAACGACATACTTTCTTTGTGGATTTTGGTATTTCTGCCTATACCCGATCGGCTAGACAGCTCTGCATATGTTCTCACGTAGGAACTCAGTTCATACAAGCCTGCACATAGAACCTGGCATTTGATCTATGCAGACTATCTCCTTTCTTCTTTAAGCCCACACTCTCAATGCTATCTTTCTGTGCATACGTGGGTAGCATGATTGAACCTTTCATGTTATAGAAGTTCTCCTTTATGTTGTCTGTATGACATGTTTATCTGTATTATATTTGCTGCATCTAGGTGGGCTTTTCAAGATTCAATACTATGTAAATCTTGTAAGGAGTGAGTTCTTATTCCTCCGTAATGGGTTGGTTTTTATGATTATAAGGGTTTATTTCTTTTATGCAAGGAGTGAATATTTATTCCTCTGTAATAGGTGACCCTCTTGGAGATTATACGGGTTAACTTCTTTCTTAGACGTTGCCCTTCGATCTCTTAATGACTGGGATTTATGTTATTCTCAAGATAGAAGCCGTGAATGTAATGAATATTACATGTACCGTTATAATACGCCGATTTTTTTTCTTCTGACGAAACCACATACTCTTTTATCCCATGACATTTTTTTGAATCAACTAACACCCACTTTTTGGAATCAAGCTCACGAGAGTTTGTTCCTATTGTAACAATGTTTATTTTCTTCTTTACCTTAGTCAAGACATAGAGATATTTTTTGTTTTAGAGATGTGACTTGAACACCTCTTTATAATATCTATCTTAGTTTCCTTTTCCCCTCTCACTCACACCACAAATTTTCCTTAAATTTTGATATAATAATATTTTAATATTATCTTTACTTTGAAAATGATTTCTTTTTTTATCTCCCAGTGGTCTAGCCAAGATTGGACATTCTTATGCCATTCTCTCTTGAGTTGAATGTGATTTTTGGTTAGAGTTAAAAGAAATTTCAGAAACCTCTTGTATTCCATGTTGTTTCTGAAGATGCCTAGTCCTAGTCATACTTTTGACCGGGAGAAAGACTTACTTCAATGAGCTTAGGATAGGGTGTGTAGATCATATGGTATAAAATGTTTTTGAATATGTACTTTTTGGAGATATTGCATCCAAAGAGTTCACATCCATATAAAATAAAAAAGTGATAAGAGTCTCAATGAAGAATGTGTTTAAGTCTCATATTCAATGATATACAAACTTACAATCCTCTCCAAATCCATAATAAATTTTCTATCTTCCATTAATCTTTTTGTTAATACTATAATTTCAATTAAAATTCTAAAATAACTACTTCTAAATTATTATTATCATATATAAAATAATATATATAATCTTTCATATAATTATTTAATTAAATAAAATTAATAAAAACTACTTAAATAAAATAAAATTAATTAAAAATATTATAATAAAGTCCAAATACATAAAAATACATAAAACAATGTAAAAATTAATAAAATATTACATTATAAAATTGGTCTGGTTATTGTTTACCCAAGGCACACGACATCTTTTTCTTGGGCTTTGATTGCGTTTACAACTTAAAATCATTGTGAAAACGAGTTTGAGACCGAAAAATGGGATCCAGGAAAATGATTGAAGTGGTATTGTGTTTTTTAAGTGGCAACTTTGCTTTGTTTTTATTATTCACGATCAAGTATATTATTTTTTTATTTTTATTTTTAAATTTAATGTGTTAAGAAATTTCAAAATGAAAAACAAATCCAATCATCATTGAAGTGGATAGATGTATGGATTTCATTTAAACCAAAATTTTATATTCACTTTATAATTGGAAAGTGAAGCCAAGTTTGAAAATATGTGGAGTTATTGTTTAAGATTCTATATTCACTTTATAATTGGAAAGTGAAGCCAAGTTTGAAAATATGTGTGGTTATTGTTTAAGCAAGGCTAGGGCATCTTTTTCTTTTTCTTTCATTTTGATTGTGTTTCTTAGAACTCATTTACATTGAAATCCCGTTTGAGAAATAAAGAGAAAGTTAGAGAAAATGATTGAGTTAGGTGGCTTTTTAATTTCAACTATATCGATTTAGTAATTTGTTAAAGTAATTGAATTGGTAACTTGTTAAAATAATTTATTAGATAGGAATAGACACTATTCAAATTTAATATATATATATATATATATATATATATATATATATATATATATATATATATATATATATATATATATATAATTATTTTTTTTATTGACTAGAATAAAAAAAGAGTCAACATAATCAATAAAGTTGGTTGTCAATGTAATATCATGTCACAATAAGACTTAATCTGGGTGAGGATATAATCATTAAATCCTCCCAACTATCCAAAATACACTCAATTGATATATAAAAAAATAAATACACTGTAAAAAAAATAAAACATCATGTCACACTAAGACTTAAATTTAGGTGAGGATATAATCATTAAACCCTCTCAAGCTCCCAAAATACTCTCAATCGACATATAAAAAAATAATTACACTGTAACAAAAAAAATAACATAAAACAAATAAAATGATTCCAATAATGCACTTTAAATTTTGAAATTCCCACACTCATGTCATCTATTTTGTTAAATAAACACATATCTAACTAGAAACCAAATGCAAGAGATTTATAGTCAAAACATTCAAAAGAGACACATAAGCCTTGTCTAGCAATGCTATAGTTTTGGCCAGATCACCATTTCTCTTGTATTTAGTCATTTTATTTTTCAAAAAATTCCTATCTAAAAATATTTGAATTGTTTTTTAAATGAAAATAGATTTAGATGAAAACAGAAACATCTAAAACATTGAAACTTAACTGCTATAACCGGATTTCCAAAAAAATAATTGTCACACGCAAAGGAAAAACCTGACACAATCTTATATTATCATAAAACGTAATGTGAATCGTGACAATGGAAAATGTTGAGGTCGCTAAGCGAAGCACTTTGTAGGTGAAATTTGGTTAGACCCTTTTTGGCGACCTCTCAAGAATTTGGTAAGCAGGCTTGGAATTTGACTCGGTTTTTTGGTTTTGAGAATGCATTTCAACTTGGATTTTGGGTTTTCCAATCTACTTATTTTTGCCAATAATTTTTTCGTTAATAATTATTAATGGATTAAGTGAATTTGAGGTGTATCCAAAGAGTTTAATGGTATTAAATATGGATTGGAAATAAATTTAAAAAATAAATAAATTCATGAATGTAAAATGAAATGGATAAATAAGATTTCAATTTCAGCGTTGGTTGGATTTACATGTTTTAAAATTAAAGAATGATTATTATAATAAACATGATGTATTATGAAATGATTATTATGACAATGTGTTTATGAATTCATTTACAAAGTTATAATTTTAGTAAATTAGTAAATTTTAATGTTATTTTTGTTAACATGTTTTTATTAAATAATTGGTTGGAGAGGGAGTTTGGTAAACTAATAAATTTGTGTAACATGAAGTACTTAGTGGGGGAGTAATAAAAAAAAGGAATAGTTGCTTTTTAAGGCAATGTGGGGTCTAGATTTTTTTTCATTTTTCAAGAATGCTCGTGTCGTTATTCTTGCCTATGCACACACTTCCTCCACACATCCACATTTTTCACAATGAAATCCATCTATGCACAACTCTCACCTCCACAGACACCTCTACACATCCACACTCCACACAACAAAATCCACCTTTGTACAACTTTCGTTATTCCTTTCTCCACACATCTACAACATCCGCAAATGAAAATGCAAATGACAGTTTTATTTGATGACAAAGCAAGGACTTGATATAATGTGAAATATGTATATACTCATGTTACCCACACAATTTTTTGTTTCATACTGCTTAAACACAAATGGTATATCATGGCATTGTGAAGTACATTGCGAAGTGTCAAGAGTTTTCATTGTGCGTAGTTTTCTTCACATTGTGTGCAAATGACAAAGCTTTTGTACAATTCAACGTCAATTGAAAATGAAAATACAAATAAACACAATTTTTATGTTTCATTTTAGTGAGAGCTTTCACTGTGCGGAGGAATCTTCTTCTGCACAATAAAAGCTTTCATTGAAAGCTCCATACAATGAACTTCTTCAAATTAAAAAAGATATAAGCTTCCTCTCGCACAATGAAACATGTTACTACTATGGTTATCAACTTTATGAAGATTCATTCCACCTCTCCCCCGCCTAATGGCGTACAATTATGGTTATAAGTTTGGTAGGTGGAAGCTTTGTAGTCCGCACATTATATGAACTTTATGGAGATTTGTTCAACCCCCCCCATGGCATTGTGGAGTACATTGCGAAGTGTTGAAAGATTTCAATGTACGTAGTTTTCTCCGCACTCGCACATTGATAAATCTTCAACAAAAAAAAGTTGTGCGTGTGGTTGCGCTTATCAACATTATCTCAGGCATTACAATGTCAGAGCAATATGAGGTACATGTTTTGTCATTTTTGGCACCTGTACATTAACGAAGGAATGATAAAGAGTGTGAAAAAGGTGCAAAGTGCAGAGGTGGAGTGGAATTTTTTATTGTGCGCAATAATTCTCTGTATTTCCTTTCCCCGACATATACCCGTTCTCTAGACACTCCTTCTCCTTCCTTTGCATATCCCAAAAATAACAGGTTTTGTTGATGCCTCTACTCTACATAGTAAAGTAGCATTACACAGAGCATGAAGCAAAAAATATTAACTCGATATAGTCTTCGCTCTTTAACAAACTCTCGCACACAATTTCTCCGCCCATTCTTTGGTCTATTTGCGCACAATGAAAGCTTTACCATATTGTGCATAACAAAATATTTTTTCTGCATTAGCGCGATGAAAGCTTCCTCGCGCAACTCCAAATTCTCGCATGGTAAATTCCTACGGACATACGAAACATTACACGGAAAAAGCTTTTGTTCCTTGTCCCAAAGCACTCATTGTCCCTTATTGTGTATTCGATAATAAGTATTTAGTTACATCGTCTCTACTTCTAATTAATTAATTAAGGCTATGCGGGGCTCACATTTTGTTGTTTTTCAAGAATTCTCTCGTGTCATTATTCTCGGGCTTCGCACACACTTCCTATGCACATCCACATTCTCGCATAATCAAATCCATCTATGCATATCTCCTACATCCACACACGCTTCCACCACACATCCGCACTCTACACAATGAAAGACACCTCCGTACAACTTTCATTATTCTCGTATCTGCACATCTACAACAACCAAAAATGAGAATGTAAATGATGGTTCTATGTGATGATGAGAAAGAACTTGATACAATGTGAAATATGTAAATGGCATGGCATGGCATTATGGAGTGCATTGTGAAGTGTTAAGAGCTTTCATTGTGTGGATTTTTCTTCGTGCTACTCACAATGATAAAGTTTATGTACAATTCAATGTCGATCGAAAATGAAAATGAAAACATACACATGTTACCCACACAACCTTTCTATTTAATTTTAGTGAAATCTTTCACGGTATGAAGGAAGCTTCCTTTACACAATGAAAGATTTCATTGAAAGCTCCGCACAATGAACTTTTTCAAATTAAAACAAAGATAAGCTTCCTTTGCACAATGAAACAAGTTGCTCGCAATTATGGTTATCAACTTTATGAAGATTCCCCCCGCCCTCATCACCTAATGTTATACAATTATGGTTATCGTTTGGAAGGTGAATGCTCCATAATGCACACAATGTATCAAATTTATGGATATTTGTTCAACTCCCCTATGGCATTGCATAGTACATTGCGATGTGTGGAGATATTTCATTGTACATATTTTTGCTTTCGCATAATGATAATTTTTAATCGAGACTTCCTTATTGGCACGATGAAAGCTTCCTTCATAGATGAAAATTACGCACAATAGAATCCTATGACCATATGAAACATTTCACAAAAAAAATCTTATGTTCCTTGTTTCACACACTCGTTGTCCTATACAACACTTGTTGCTTACATGCATTAAAAGACACACAATTGTGTATTTGATAATAAGTATTTATTTACCTTCCACCAAAGGCAAATTAATTGATTAAGGAAATGTGGGGCCTCGCATTTTGACATTTTCCAAGAATGCTCCATGTAATTATTCCCGACTTCACGCATGCTTCCTTTGTGCATCCGCATTCCGCATAATGAAAGCTACCTCTACAAAGCTCTCGCCTTTGCACCTCCACACTACGCACAATGAAATACACCTCCGCACAAATTTTTCTATATTTGATTATGCACATCTACGATAGCCAAAAATCAAAATGCAAATGACAATTCTATGTGATGACTGAGTAAGAACTTGATACAATGTGAAATATGTACATGCACATGTTACCTATTTTTTTTTCCATTTCATACTACTCAAACAAAAATGGCATGCAATGGCATTGCAGAGTACTTTGTGAAGTGTGGAGAGCTTTTATTGTACGAAGTTTTCTCCACACTCCGCAAATGGCCATTAACAAAAATAACTCTTTTTTCTATGCCTAAATTCCCGTGATTAAAGCAAAATGGAGTACGTGTTTTTTCCTTATTAACATTAGGGTTGAAAGTCTCTGTTGGTTGCTCCTTGTCGTGATGTTCCTTGATATTTTGTGTTTCCATAATGTTAATATTTCTAAAATTTGAAAACCAATTATGAATTTGATACTATCAAAGTGAGATTCCAGGGAATAACGGGGTTTCAAGTTCCTTATGTTAGCACTCCACTAGTTCTTCGAAGGTCGAAAAGGAGATTGGCAAAGTTAACCACATACCACTTTGACCTAGTAGCTAGCCCTACAAGGCCGAGAGGGCTCTCTCTATGTGATCTCTCGTGACATGAAATATATTAGGCTAGATATGATAGGCTCAAGTAATTTTTGAATATTTTAGGGTTTGATGTGGGATCGGTGATGAAATCAAGTAGCTAGGTCTAGGTATTAAAGGGTTTATAGCCGCAAAAAATATAAAGGAGCAAGGGAGAAATGGATCTATGATGGATTTAGGGTTTTGTAGGTATAGTGGTGAGTCTAAAAAGGTAGAGGGATTTAATGAGCATGTTCATTCATTAATTCATTAAACTGAAGCATGAAACACAAAATGAATTTCCATATAAACAAAGCTAATTAATAGAATTATGCCTATGAACCGTAAGGAAAGGCACCGAAGATATGAGATATGAACGAGGAGCTATATATCATTCAATAAAGACTATAATAGAGAAGATACATGATCATAAACTCATTACACATGAATTCCTAGATAATAGCCGCAATCGCATCCTTTGATTTCTCGAATATGAAAGTGAAAGTACAAGCTACAAATATTACAATCCTTTGATGTCCAACCAAGCAAATGGCTCTAAAAATGATAGATATAGACCAAAAAAGATATCTCCCATCTCTCAGGGGGGGCAAATCCATCAGTTCCGGAGCCGATTACATGATAATCTCAACAAAACACTAATGTCTAGTGGAGGTCAACCAATTCACCTCTTCATAGGAAACTAGATACATTTGACCAAAATTACATTAACAAGCATTTATCGACCCTATTTCACTATTTAACAAAGCTCAATTACACCTCATGAAATCATCATTCATCAATTACATAGGTAAAAAAATCAAACTAGGTCAAACAAACTCAAGTGAAAATTGCCTTCTAGAGAAAGCGTAGCGAAATCAAGAGAAAGTGTAGCAAGCCTAGAGAAAGCATAGCAAGTTGAGGAAAATTGACTTTTGGAGAAATTCCAGTGTCCAAATCCTAATATGAAAGATGCTATGAAAAGATTTGGATGTTTGCTACATGATAGGCTCATCAAGCACTAAAAAAATGTGGCTTCTAGTCCTCCAAAACTTCATTCTCCCAAGAGTACTCGTAAAGTGTAGCAAAGCCTTCAAAAACTCGAGCGTAAAGGTGATTTTTTGCATGTTTTTGGGAATTTTGACCCTCCGGATGTGGCTGACATGGCCCAACCACTAACTAGGATTGATGTACTCATCTAGAGGAATCCAAAAATGTTGAGTTTTCCTCCAATGGACTCCCCCAAAATTTCTCAAAAACCAAAATTTGCTCCAAAAACTCCTCAAAATTGTTCTAGAGGTGCGTCATAAGGTATTTTATGCCACTAAGGAAGCATCAAAAAGAATCTAAGTTGTCCTTCTCCTTTTGAAATTTTAGGGTTTCCTTCAGTTTGGCTTGCAATTGTTTGACTTTGACATTGCAAATCTAATTTCTTGCATAGTAGTGGTCAGCCATGTGCTTTTGCATCTTGTTGTCCTTGTTGGCCTTTTCAAGGAGCTTCTGTTAGGTCCCTATATTACTAGTATAGTCCCTTATTGTTTTTAGTGTAACCCCCTTATTGTTATTGTTGTACCCCTGTAACCAATATTATTATTATTGTGCCATTACATTATTATTGTTAGGTAAGCTAGGATTATATTGTGACCCCATGGACTCCTATATATAGGAGGTTTTGGTCATTTGTATCATCCAAGAATTGTTCATTTATGTAATTTATTGGAGGTTTCCCCCCTGAAGTGGCTATTTCTAAGGCGTAGATCTCTCTTTTCTTCTATTTTTGAGCTGGTTTCATACTAGCTTCTTCAAGTGAATATTGACTTTCTCAAGCAAAAACTCTCTGTTTTCATTGATTTCCATGGCTATTCTTTCTTCAAAAGTCAACTCCTCATCTGGTGGATTTTGTTATTTTTATTTCTGCAATGCTCTTTTGAGACCCATGAATCTTGGTCTCTTCCTTCTCACCTACCAATATTCATGCTACTTTGACTCTTCAGTTTCAATCACTACTTTTCCTTTCACATCATGCATACTAGCCTCAAACTGACTTTTATCTAAAGACAATTGTTTTGCCTTCAACTAATTGTTTTCTTGCTCTAGGAGGGAAATGTTGAAATTAGCCCTTGCCAAGTTGTCTTGGAGTTCTTTGATCCAAGGATATTTTTCCTTGATGATCCTCTCTAGGTTTTCATACTCTCACCTGCCTCACTATTAAGTCAGCTGTTCCTCATCATAAAGTCGTAAGCATCACTGCACAGGTGTTTCCTATCGCAACGAGGGGCTTGGCCCCTTCCTCATTCTGAGGAGAAAACATAAGCCTTATGCCTCTTTGGAATGTTTGAGTGACCTCAATATTCCTCCTCACTGAAACTATGCTAGGTGTGCCAACCTCCACATGTCTATATGGTGTTGATGGTGCTTATAGTGAACTAGGGATAGTAGGCTGGCTACTAGAAGAAAAAAGGACATCTGCTTGCATGAAAGTTTCCCAAGTGATGTTCTTCTGCTCAAGCTGGTGTAAAACAACGATTTTGATTAGAGCATGGTGGAAGAGGCTACTTTCAAGACTAGTATTCTTATGCTAAAAATTTTCTGCCATCTTTGCCAAACTTCTGTAGAGGTAATAAGGAAAATTGAGTGGATTTACCCCTGTGAAATGCATGAGAAGTCTGACATGATACCCATAAAGTTTAGAAAATATTCCCTCATAGGTGAAGTACTTCATGATGATCTTCATGAGTGGTGTATACTTCTCAAGGAGGTGCCCAACAGGAAAAATCTTCTTCATGTGTTGTTTATAATGTCTTCTGAGATAGGGTTGGTAATTGTGAAGGTCTAGATCATGGTTCTTAAACCAATTTTCACCATGATTAGGTATACCTGTGGCCTCAGCTACTATATCAGTTGATATAGTGAAATTAACCCCTGCAATTGTTACTTTGTCCCTTTTGAGTTGAGCGGCAAACAATTTGATCAATGTGGCATTGTATTTGACTCTCTCAACTAGTTCACAAAAAGGAAGACACCCTATTGCTTGAAAAAATTCTTGGACAGTGGTGTAGACATAATTTCAAGAGTGGTTAAAGGATCATGTATTATCACCTGGCCTCCATTATTATAGCATTTCTTCTCCTCCATTTGGTTGTTTGCAAGGGGCAGAACCCTAATAGGTCGAAACAGGGGAAGGGAGACAAGGGATAGGATGAAGGAGTTAGGGAAGGGATATGAGAGTGGGAAAATTTAGGGAGATGGGCAGGGGTTTTAGGGAGTTATAGGAAATTAAATGGAGTGAAATGAGTAAGGAAATTGGGCTAGGAAAGTTTTACACAATCCTAGCTAGGAAAACTGCCCAAAATTGCAAAATTAGGCTAGGGTTTAGAGTTTGGGGCTTAGGAAATGGGAATGAGGGGGTGTGAAGGCTATGGGAGATGGCTTTGGGTGTGAGGGAGGGTAACAAGTCCATGGGAGAGTGTGTTTGTCTTGAAAAACTTGAAAAATAGGGCTAGCCACTAAAACATAGCGTAGAGGCCAATGGAGGGTTTTCACACTAAAATTATGAAATTGAGCTGCAAGGAGGGGTTTGCTGAGGTGTAAGTTACTTGTTTAATAATGCTAAACATTGTGATATCCTTAAAAATCCTTCAGAAATTGGTTTGATGCCTCCAGTAGAGAGAATGCAGCGTTGGGAAGAAAGCGTAGCATGGAGGGCAGATAGCGCAACGTGGCTGATTTGGCACCAAATTTTGAAGCGTTTTTGGCTTGAAATTGATGAATTTTCACTTGGTGATGAATGAGAGCTATTATTCAATGCGATGAATGAAAAAATGAGTTGAATTGGTCTTTTATAGCTTGTGGTGGTCATTTTTCTTCATGGTAGTGGGATGACCCACTACATGTCCTTTTCACTTTGCTTTGAAAACTTGTAACTTTGACACTTTCTTTGTAGCTTTAGAATCATGATGAAATTATTAAATATTTGAAACATGAATTACCACTCCTCCATTGCCAGATTTTATGCATGGAATGACATATTTGTATGATTGAAACCCTAATGACCTAATGGAGACATTGAAATGATGTTGACTGGAGTGATGATGATGACCTTTCAATGGTGGTACACTCAGCTGAGTGATGACAAGGAGCGACATGTGAGAATTTTGAACGGAGTGGAAATAGCCCTAGACACACTACCCAGTGACCAAATTTTTACTTGAAAACCTAATGAAATGACAAAAAATTGACTATGAGAACCTAACAAGACATGATAAGAGCCCATTTGATCACTGGTGACAGGCTGAACATACTGACACTAAAACCTTAGATGAGTGATAGGGGGTGGGCAAGCAAGGGGGTGGGGAACTATTATTATTTTGTTGTGTAGAGAAAGAGTGTGAAAAAAGTGCGAGAGAAGGGACTATATCGAATCAAGCTTTCTTCATCTACATTCTACATAATAGTAATTTAATACTATAGGATAATTTTGCTTAGTAAGAAGAAAAGCTCAGAGAATATTATAGTTTAATTTAGATAGTGTTATAACTTATATTAATGTGCATATATCAAACAAAACAGGAAATTGTATTAAATATCCATAAAATATTTAAGAATTTTGCACAAATGTATCAATGTTACCTATTCCTTGCATGCACATTAATATAAGCACATTAACATAAGTTAATGCATAGGAAGAAAGCTTCACTTATGGAAACATAATTAATTAATTAATACTAATAGAAATTTTGAAAGAGACAGGGAAATTTGTGGAGTGGAAAGTCTTTCAAAGGAGGAAGTAGTCGTGGAAAATTATTCAGGAGTCATTGACTCAAAGCTATTAAAAAAATTATGTCTATTATTGCTTTTATTCACAATTTTATGCAATATTAATTGAAGTGTATTTTTTGTGCGTGATCAGAAACTAAATTGGGGGCAAAAATTTGCTAACAATTAAAAGTGCTTAGAATCCTTGTAACTTGAATGATCGGATAGCCCCCGATTCTTGATTCGTGCACTTCATTTCGCTCAAAACATCTCACATGAGAAAGTTAGAGCGATCTCGTTGACCCACACAAACAAGCAAATTTTAGACAGTGATGCTAACTAGGCATATGTACAACCCGCTTAGCAAAAGGTATATTCCTTGAAATATTCTTGGAAATATTCTCTGTGTGGACCAATGAACGCCAGTAAATGTCATTTCGATTAGTTGATGAGGTTGGTGATTGGCACAATTCTGATTGGTTTGGGCTGTTTCATATTCAAAAAGATGATGAGCTTATGAAAATCATTGCCTTCACTAAGTGGTCCCCAAGGCTATTTTTGGAAGCTAGTTTTAGGTGCAAGTCTATTTAGAGCGCAAGTCTATTTTTAGACTATGTCTATTTTTAGACATGGTGATCATATTTCAGAAGTTGCATGATGCTATTTGTGGATGGTTGGTCAAGTTGGAATAATAGATGAAATTATATTTTTAGAATATTGGGTGAAGTCTATTTATATATCGTCGATCTAAAAATAGATGCATGTCGGTTATTATTAGCTCTTAATAATAATCCGACAATAAACAACAACTTATTCTCTTGGAGCACTTTATTTCAATGAACAGATTTGGAAAATCAGTGGGCTAAAGGAATTATGCAATTCCTAGGGTTTACTGGTGGTTCATGCATGGAGGACTCAGTTAGAACTGAAGTGGCAAAGTTATGACAGAGTTGGAAGAGTAGTTCATGGAGTTGTTATTCAGTTTAACTCAGTTATTGGAGTTAAACTCAGTTGAGCTAGTTGTATCTAGTCTAAATGAATGATACACTAGTGAGAGTGGAGTGAATTGATTAGTTAATTACTTAACAAATAATAATTCATTAATTAACTGAACAAATACAACAGTTAACTACAGTGCATGTCAGTTCCAGTAGAGACCCAGTGGAGAGGTAGGTGAAAGGGTGAGATGGACTATCTGTTGTGACTATAGTGATGCATTGATTGCATCACACACACATTGGAGTTTACAATGAGGATTGCATAGTAAAGGCAAGGCCAATTCGAATTCATTCAGTGGTCTTCTTCAACAGGGATTGTGCAGTGGAGGCAAGGCTATCAAGGGCAGAAATTAATGCATTGATTTGCAGATTTCTTCAGATAGTGTGTGACGATTGTATTGTACTGAGAGCTTGATGTACTAAGCTTTGTATGAGATTTTTACATGATCTCCATGATACATAATATATCATAGTTGTGGTTTTTAGCTTCAAGCTTTCCCGTTAAACAAATGTGTTATGTGCGATTGTTTTTATTGCTTCATGTGTTTGCATTTGAGTTTTACAATTTCCGCAAAATATTAACAGTGGAAGGATTCTGTATTTAGCAAGAAGATAAATATTTTTAGATCAGGAGAATTTGGATATATACATGCATATGTTATATAATTTCTACATGTTATCAGAGGAGTGTTAATTCTTGAAGATTGCAATTGTGAAGAATTGCTGAGTTTGTGCTGGTGGACAATTCAAATTCACTGCAGAAAATTCTTGGTGCGACAATTGAGTATACATTGAAATGTCTTTCAATGGGTTGCGATTGAAGTATGCCATTGATGGCAGCTCGAATTACATATCCTGGAAGGACAGGATAGAGGCAGTGCTGGAGGATAATGGACTGAAGGAGTTCATTGATAGCAATGTTCCTAAGTCAGATTCTAGTGATGTTGCAGGACTTGACATATGGCAAAAGAAGGTAGCAAAGACAAGAAGAATTCTATTGGAAGGTGTGAAGGACCATATTGTGTCCAACCTTCATGGGAAAGCCACTCCATTTGTAGTGTGGAAGGCTTTGATAGATTTTTTCCAAAGAAGAAGTGACCAGAGGAAGTTGGCGCTTAAATATAAGCTCAGGAAAATAAAAATGGAGAAGGGCGACAGTATTCCAAAATATCTCACGAAGTTTTTCCACTGTAGGGATGAACTGGGAAGTGTGGGGATTAATGTTGATGATGAAGACTTGGTGAGCTTGGCTCTCCTTGGGCTTCCAAAGAGTTGGCATAGCTACGAAGACTCTGTCAATGGAAAGGAGAAACTGCCAGGATGGGAGCGACTTTGGTTGGATCTTGTGCAAAAGGAGATAAGGTGAAGTACCAGGGATGGCTCTTCATCAAATAATGAAGATGAAGAGAATTGTGCTTTGGCTACCAAAGAAAGGAAAGGGAAGGGGAAGAAATTCCCTTCAAAATCTGAAGCTAAAGGTAAGAAGCAGGATATGTCCAAGGTGAAGTGTTTTCACTGTCACAAACATGGGCATTTCGCCACTAACTTCCCACAAAATAAGAAGAACAATAAGGCTGCTGGAGCTGCAGTGGGTGAGGCCTTAGCCTCACAATTTGAACTTGATTTCTCTTTGATCGAATGCTTGGTTTCAAGCGCAATGGGATCGGTGTGGTATCTTGATAGTGGCGCGTCTTTCCATATGACGAGAGACAAGGAGTTGTTTAGTGATCTGGAGGAGAAGGACCTCCAAATGCATATAGATATGGGTGATGATGGTCGATACAGTGTGACCAGCATTGGGACCATTACCTTTGAGAGGGAGTCAGGTAAACCATTTCTGTTGAAAGATGTTATGCATGTTCTAGGTCTGAAGAAGAACTTGGTCTCGGTCACAATGCTAGAAGACAAAGGTTATGACGTTGTTTTTAGTGAGGGAAAAGCCTTCATTCGACATAAAATAATGGGTCAAACCAAGAAGATAGGGATTTGAGTTAAGAATCTCTACAAGCTAGAGGTAGATGGCTGCGCTGCAATGATGGGCAAAGCAGAAGAAGTGGCGAGCCAGGATGAGGGTGAATTATGGCATAGGAGATTGGGCTATCTTCACCATGGCACCTTGAAGATTTTGCAGCAGATTTCTACTAGACTTCCCAAGGGTACTCTTACACAATTAGATCAGTGAAAGGGATGTACTATGGGTAAGTTTGTGGAGACCACCTTTCATGAGAAGGAGAACCATTCTTTGGTGATCCTGGAGAGAATTCACATAGACATGTTTGGACCTTTCTCGGTTTCTTCAACAAAAATACACAGATATTATGTTATATTTGTTGATGCTTATTCTTGTAGATGCTAGATCTTCTTCATGCCGAAGAAGAGAAAAAAATTCTCAAAGTTCTGTGAGTTTAAATTATTGGTGGAGAAGGAGTTAGGGAAGCAAGTGAAGGCTCTATGGAGCGATAATGGTGGTGAATATATCGAATGAATTCAAAGACTTCTGCAACAAAGAATGAGTTCGAAGAGAACTCATAGTACCTCATAACCCACAGGAGAATGGGGTTGCGGAGAGGAAGAACAGAACGGTCGTGGGTGCTGCATGAGCTATGCTGCATGACCAGGGCCTACTGATGCACTTGTGGGTGGAAGCATGCAACACTGCGGTTTATGTCCAAACCGTTGTCCTCATAGAGTACTTGGAATGAGTACACCTGAAGAAGCTTTTACTAGTAAGAAGGTTGATATTTCTCATTTGAAGATTTTTGGCTCATCTGCTTACATTCATGTGAAAAAGGATGTCAGGAAGAACCTGGAGCTGACTGCAGAAGTTGGGATATTTGTGGGGTACACATAAACACCCCATAATTATCATGTGTATTTTCCAAATAGTCGGATGACTATGGTGCGACGGGATATAAAATTCAATGAGGTGAAAGCCATGAAGTTGTCGCTTGAGAGGGAGCTACATGCAGAACATGCATGCGAGAGGAGGAGCTACTTGTTCCCAAATATGAGCCTCTAGATGTGGATCTACCACGGGAGGAGATTCATGGAGTGGAGAGTCCACTCATGAAAAACCAAACAATCAGACAAGGGCATAAAGTGTACCACAGGTGTGAGAGACGAAGCTTGATGCGACATGAGAATGTAGGAGTCCCTACATCACAAGGCGCGAGACGAGAGACAAGCCACCCTACCGATTTACTAGATACATGGCTCTTATGAGCAAGTGTATCGTGACAAAGCTCATCTTCTTTTGAAGAAGCGACTGACAGGAGCCCACATGGGTAGATGCCATGGTGGAGGAGCATGACTCCATTGTCAGACAAACGCTAGCAGGAGATTGTTCCAAGGTTGGTGGGTAACCGATTGTAGGATCAAGATGGATCTACAAGGTAAATAAAGCTGGCGATGGGAGTGTCGAGAAGTATAAGGCAAGATTTGTTGCCTTGGGGCTTCTCACGGATCGAGGGATTGACTATGAAGAAACCTTTGCACATGTCGCATTTGTATTCTTCCACACTGACCATCCTTGTCTCTCGGCGCGGATGGGTTGGCACATTCATCGATGGATGTGAAGCTTGCGTTCCTTAATGGGATCATTGAGGAAGAGGTGTACATCGAGCACCTAAAGGATTTGAGGTCTTCAACGAGCGAGTCGCATGTGCAAAATCAAAAGAGTGCGTTGTATGGGGGCTGAAACTAGCACCTCGTGCTTGGTACACTCCGATCGAAAACTATTTCACTGGACTTGGTTTCACCAAGAGTGAGGTGGATGCAAACTCGTACCAAATTGTGGTGGAGGGTAAGCTTTTAATCATTGTTCTTTATGTTGATGATTTAATAGTAACGCGGTGATTTAGCAATTGATACACTCATGCAAGGCGAGATCTTGCAAGGAGTTTGAGATGAAGGATTTGGGCCTCCTTCATTATTTCCATGGATTGGAAATATGGCAGCAGGGAAGGGTGAACTGTTTGTGTCTCAAGGCAAAGTATGCCTGGGAGATACCGTGGAGAAGTTTCACATGCAAGGTCGCAAGCCTATCGAAACTCTTCTTCCGAGAAATTGGAGGAAAGAGGGTGCTACATCCGCGAGAGGTAGTGGATGCCACTTTCGTTTATCGACAGTTGGTGGGTTCGCTCATATGATTTAGTTAATACAAAGACCGGACATATGCTATGCGGTGAACCAACTTTCACGAGCGATGGTTAAGCCTACCAAGCTCTTTTGGAAGGCGAGTGAAAGCATGTCCCGAGGTATCTCGTGGGGCACATCTCGAGTATGGCTTATGGTAGCACAGATGGATGAGGTGAAGTTGCATGGCTTCACAGATGCGGATTGGGCGAGCGACCCAACAGATAGAAAGAGCACATCAGGAGGGGTTTTCGAAAGATCGAGATCTAGCATAGTTTTCGGTACAACAAGAAAACAAAGATCCATGGCACTCGAGTTCAATAGGGAAGCGAGAATACATGGCAGCAAGTCAAGCGTATGTGAGGCTATCTGGGGATGAGGAAGATCCTAGTCGGTTTGTTCTGTCTCACATTTAGATCCTGCAATCATACATTGTGATAATCGGAGTTGCATTAAAATCTTGATTAATCTCGTGTTTCATGATAGATCTAAACATATTGATCTCCCAAGTATCATCATATCGGAGATTGTGTGTAGAGAAGATCATGTTGCTTCAGTACATTCCAACGGAAAGATCGGGATGCAGATATTCGACGAAGGCACTCACCCAGGGAGAAAATTCGAATACCATAGGGCGGGTTAGGGTGAAGGATAATCCCTATCTTATTGAGAGGGGTGTGTTGAGATTCAACAAGATGATGAGCTTAGTGAAAATCAGTCGCCTTCACTAAGTGGGCTCGCGAGGCCATTTTTTAGGTGCAAGTCTATTTTTAGACATGGTGATCATATTTTGAGTTGCAGGGATGCTATTTGTGGATGGTTGAGTCGAAGTTTGAAAAAATAGATGAAATTCTATTTTTATAATATTGGGTGAAGTCTATTTATAGATCGTCGATCTAAAAATAGATGCATGTCGGTTATTATTAGCTCTTAATAATAATCTGACAATAAACAACAACTTATTCTCTGAGCACTTTATTTCGGTGAACAGTACTTTGGAAAATCGATTGGTCGAAGGAATTACACAATTCCTAGGGTTTACCGGTGGTTCATGCATGGAGGACTCGAGTTAGAACTAAAGTGGCAAAGTTATGACAGAGTTGGAAGAGTAGTTCATGGAGTTGTTATTCAGTTTAACTCGGTTATTGGAGTTAAACCCGATTGAAGCTAGTTGTATCTAGTCTAATCTGAATGATACACGAGTGAGAGTGGATGAATTAATTAGTTAATTAATTCACAAATAATAACTCACTAATCAATTCGTACAAATACAACAGTTTAACTACGGTGCATGTCAATTCCGGTGGAGACCCGGTGGAGAGTTAGGTGAAAGGGTGAGATGGAATAGTTTCGTTGTGACTATAGTGATGCATTGATTTCATCACACACACATTGGAGTTGCCAATGAGTATTGTGCGATCAAGGCAAGGCCAATTCAAATTCATTCGGTGGTCTTCTTCGGCAAGGATTGCACGATGAGGCAAGGCTTTCGGGGCGAGAAAAAAATGCATGGATTTGCATATTTCTTCAGATAGTGTGTGATGATTATATTGTACTCAGAGAGCTTGATGTACTAAGCTTTGTATCGGATTGTTACATGATCTCTATGATACATAATATATGATAGTTGGGGTTTACTCGAGCTTTCCGGTAAAACAAAATGTGTTATGTGTGATTGTTTTTTATTGCTTCATGTGTTTGTAATTGAGTTTTAAAATTTCCGCAAAAGATTAACAATGGAAGGATTGTATATTTAGCAAGAAGATAACTATTGTTAGATCAGAGAATCCGGATATATACATGCATATGTTATATAGCTTACATATGGGTTAGACCAATGAGGTCACGACACGTAGGCAAGCCCAGCAGACTTCCACGTGCCCCCTCCTAAAGGTTGAAATGGCATTATGGTTGAATAAACATTTTATATGGTGGACGGGGGTAGAGGCTCGGGCTTGACCCCTACAACCTACCCCACACAAACAAAACGTCTTACCACCTCCACTTGTATTGGATCTTAACATGAAACATTGTTTGTTTATATTTAAATTAACCAAATGTGTATGGCGAGAGGTAGGTGGGGGCCAACATCAAAGGGCTAACCCGCCCAGTTCACATGATTGATTTCTGTAACCTTCCGTAGGGCCAATGCTAATGCGGAGGTTTAATGTGCCTAAACCACATTTAAGCCACTAATCTCCAAATTAATGCACACTTATCCAAGCGGATTAAGTTGGTGGAGTCCACCAATTTTCGAGAGGGATCTCCATTTTTCGGCGGAGTTAACTGAGTTGCTCCCGAGCTTTTAGAGGAGCTTTCTTAGGAAAAAATTGATGAGACCATAAATTGAGAAAATTCTGACTAGATTGGGCTCAGAAAGAGTCTATCCTGGAATTTTTTGGATATTCTAAGCGATTGGTGTAGGTTTCGAAAGTGAGAGGAGCACTTTCTGGAAGTGATTTTTTCTAGCTGAAGATTAAAGATGGCTAGGGCCACCAGAGAGGAGGCCATTTTCGCTTCAACCGAAGACCAATTGAAGAGCTAGAAGTGGCTACTTAGGGGTTTTTTGGATGATGTGAATCCATTGGTAACCTATGTTTACTGATTTGAGCACATCTTGAGGGTCATATTGTAGGGATTTATGTGTAAAGTGTATGGATCAATCAGATGTTTGAAAGCGATTTTTGGAAAGATCGTTGAGCATGGAGGAGACCTTGTGAGGGTTTTCCCAATTCCAGAAAAATTTTTGTAGCAGTACCTATGACTAGCATGGTTTAGCTCTGGTTTGACTTATTTATTCATGAAGTTGTTTATTGTATTCTTCAGTGTGGTGTTGAAGGGTGTATGTGAGGGGCTTCTAACTCTCATCGGTGAAAGAATGTCATCTTTATAGGAGATATGTTAGTGTTGTTGATGTTGTGAGAGTTCTTTGTAGGAGAACATTACCTTTTAGAAGGGGAAATAGCCACATGTTATTGGAAACAAAATGATATGTACTTTTGACATCGAATACAAGAGAGGTCTAGTCATGTTGACAAGCCAGAGATGTAGCCTCGAGAGGGTGAACTCCCTCATCAATGGATTTTGTCTTATCTGTTTGATGCATATGTATTTTCAAGTGTTTGATGATTTCATGATTTACAAATTTTTTCATGGAATTTTCTCATAAAAAGACACACATATTTGACACATAAACCCTCTCATAAAACTTTTCTATTTGACACAACACTTAAGCACATTTTTATTTTATATTGATGAGGAAGCTATCACAACAAAACTAGTTAGTCCATATTCAAATCAGTTGGTATCTGAGCACATTTTAGCTCATTTTAGTCCAAGTTTTATCTTAGGGTTTGCTAAGGTTAGCTAGAAAATTAGCTATTGGTTTTGTATTTGTGCAAGGAGAATTTAATTGTGTGCAAGTTTATGTGTGTAAGCTAAAGAGAGGAGAAGGTCAAGATTGAGGACCCAACTCTCAAATCACAACAAAGAAGCTTTTTTTTTATGAATTACAAGTGTGAAGATGGCAAATTAATCCAACACCATTTCTAATCAATATTCATTAGCAATAATCTTTAATGAAGAGTTGTTGCAGAATCTCTTCATCATGAGAGATATGGTTTAAGAGATGGTTGAATATAGGAAGGAGAGCAGTAGGCTTCAGGAGCAGTTTATGGCCATGAAGGAGGAGAAGCAAGAGGTTCTTGAAAATATGCATGAGATGAAGACTTAGCTCCATATTGAAAATGAAACCCTAGCAAAGATGCATGAGATGGAGATTCAACTCCATGATGACAAGGAAACCCTAGCCAAGTATGTGCATGAAAATGGGGTATGAAAATCAAGTTTATCTTCAATTTCCTCTCGAGATGAATGTTTTGGTGTTTTTGAAAGATACACTAGAGGAATAGGGTCCAAATTGTTAAACAAATTGGGCTATGAAGGTAAAGGGTTAGGAAAACATGCACAAGGAATTATAAACCCTATTATTGTTGAGGGAAGGTCTAGGTACATGGGTATAGGTTTTGGTGAACAAGATGATGTAGAGCACTCAAAAAACTATGGATAGTTTTGGAAATGTTTCAAGGAAGGCTTCCATTACATATTCACTACCTCAAAATTGTGTTCATGGAGAATACAATAGGTTTACACCCATTGTTGAAGAGATTGATTTTATCCATGCAGGTAGTGGTTATGGAAAAGAAGAAGATGGAGAATGATCCAAAGCCAAGGAGGCACATGAAGGAATTCCATGAAATACTTTCATTACATGTTCATTACCTCAAGTTTGTGAAGTTTTTGTTCATGAAGAATGCAAAAGTTTTACACCCGCTTTGCAAGAAGATGCTTATAACCATGCAACTAATGGAAATGACAAACAAGAGGATGTTGAAATATCTAAATCCATTGAATCCATTGTTGGTATTCGAAGAGAGCCACTACCTCATCAAATTAAACTCCTCAAGAAGGCGACAAAGGTGAATTTGCAAGGTATAGATCTTCCTTTAATCAAGTTGCTTTTAATTATGATAAACATGGAAAATCCTCACATAATATTTGGAGAAAATTTACATGTTCCTTTTGTGTTTTGAATAACCATACTGTTTTGAGGTGTTGGAAGAAGATATCCATACATAGGAAAATTTCAAAACAAAGGAGACAAAAAGCCAAAGGTCCAATGGACAATGCAAACCATGTTGAAAATAAAATGCAATTATTTTGCACTCATTGCCATAAGCAGGGTCATCTTGTAGACAAGTGTTGGACTTTGTATCCAACAAGTCATCCACGACATTTGAAGAAGGTGGAGGGACATTTTGACAAGAATGGAAAAGAGGATTCCATAGTTGATTTGGGTCAAGATGATACACATGATGAAGTGCAACTGAAAGAAGCGCCATTGAAGTGGTTTGGAAAGGGATGGTTAGATTTCTTAACCAATTAAGGCCTTGCATTTATTTTGATAATTGAAGCAAACTTGCCTTATTGATGCATTTCCTTGTTATCTGAATGCATTTCTTTTATCTTGAAAGTATGTTTCATATTGAACAAAGCAAGATGTTGGAAAAGTAGAGTTATGTTGACTCACTTAGATGCGACGAAAGATGGCAAATTTGTAGTTGAAATTTGAATGTGAATGCATTTCTTTTTCTCTAGAATGCATGTTGCATGTTTACGCCAGGAAGGTGTTTGAAAGTGGAGTATGTTGACTCACTTTGTTGCAACAAATTTGGTCATTTCATCTCTTTAAGTACTTGTACATACCAATGGGATTATTTTACTTATGATTGTACTTGTGAGAGAATTGTACACATGCATGAGAGTTTGTGTGTGTGAAAAATGGAATTTTTGATAGTTTTATTTTTCTTAAACATGCATGAGTGAGTGAATTGTGTTGGTTGATTTCTTTTCTAACATGTATGTTGTCAACTTGAGAGTGTTGATCATTTGCACATGCATGACTGATCGACTTCTGTTGATCGATTGATTGTTACATGTATGTATTATCGACTTGGAAGAGTTGATTTAGTTTCCAAGGATGAAAGGGAGATGTTGACGAATTGTTTCATGAGATGTGAAATTATTTTTGTTTTGGGAAAATAATCGTCAAGCGTTGTACATGCTTTTGTTTGACTTAAGGGTCAATGGTTTGAAGACACATGTTTTTGTTGACTTGTGTTTTGGTTGATGGGGTTTGTACACCAAGATGTAAGAATGCATGGTGATGTTCAAAGGATGTGACATTTGTTACTTTGAAGGAGAAAAAGGAAGAGGTCTTCAAGTTGTGTTTCTTGCATAATGTGTTTCAAGTTAATGGTTTTGCTTGTGACAAGATGTCTCTAGGATTTTGGAAGGTCCACTCTTAGGCGAGAGGCTATGATTAGCCTTCATTCTCAAATCATGGCATGAGCGAGCATGTCAATAATGGAGGATGATGAAATCAAGAAGCGAAAAGAGAGGATAAGATGACAAAATATTGCAGCAAACACAACAACTTTTTTGTAGACCATATG
The DNA here is from genome assembly GCA_034641835.2 of Pinus albicaulis. Lineage (NCBI taxonomy): Eukaryota > Viridiplantae > Streptophyta > Pinopsida > Pinales > Pinaceae > Pinus > Pinus albicaulis. The sequence goes on along the minus strand of CM076581.1, from coordinate 228,352,204 downwards.
ATGCATGATGCCAAGAAGCTAAAGAGATGGCGAAGACATTCTTCCGGATGTGGAATTTGGTATCGTGGAGGTAAGAGAATGGTCATTTAATTTCTAGTGATTACTGATATTTGAATTGATTTTTTGTAGTTCACTCAGATGGGCTTAAATTGGAAAAGAGTTTTCCAAGGAGAAGCTTGCATCAAATGCATGTTTATGCAAAGGAGGAACAAGATTCTCGGTGGGAAGGCCATCGATTCAAGCTTTCAAAGCATAAAGAGATCACTTTGATACAACGATATTTTTTTCATTAGGTCGGCATGCACCAACAAGGGTCGGTAGGCGAAAGGAGGACATTGGTTGAAGTACCAAGCCATTTGCAGAGAGTAAGCATGTCAAAGAACCAAAGTGGTTGTCATGAGAGATTTTTTCCAAGTAGAATAAAGTCGATAGAAGTTGGAAAGGTGAAGAGGATTAAACTCTCATTAGATAAACCAAATTTTGTGGGTCCAAAAGCCTTTTCAATGGGAAGGAATGATCGGGAGACCGAAATTAGGGGATAAAAATTTGCTAAAAATTCAAGGTGCTCAGAATCGCTCGGAGCCTGAACGACCGATAGGTATCGTCTTCCCTGATTTTGATGCACTTCGCTTTCGCTCAAAACAGAGTCCGCATGAGAAAGTTAGAACGATCCGTTTGATTGCGCAAACAAGAAAATTTTGGTGACGGGGATGTCGACTAGGCATCCGTACAAACCAACCCAAAAATGTATATTCCAAAGAATATTCTTGGAATATTCCCCCAGTGGACCAGAGTGAACGCTTGACAAGTGTCATTTTCGAAATTGGTTGATGAGGTTTGGTGATTTGGCACAATTTGATTGGTTTGGGTCGTACCAATGAGGTCACGACATGTGGCAAGGCCAGAGGCCGCCACGTGCCCCATCCCAAAGGTTGAAATGGAATTATGGTCGAATAAAATTTTTATATGGTGGACGCGTAGCAGGTTGGCTCGACCCCGCGAACTCCCCCACACAAACACAACGTCTCCACCGCCTCCACTCCGTATTGGATCTTAACATACAACCGTGTTTTGTTTTATATTTAAATTAACCAAATTTATGTTGCGGGGTAGGTGGGGGCCAACCCTCGGTCCACATGACCGATTTCCATAACCTCCAGCGAGGGCCAATGCTGATGTCGAGGTTTAATGCACCTAAACCACTAATATCTAGATTAATGCGTGCTTATCCAAGCGGATTAAGTTGGCGTGAGTCCGCCAATTTCGGAGGGATCTCCGGTTCTAGTGGATTTAACTAGAGTTGCTCCAGTTTTAGAGGAGCTTTCCTAGGAAAAATTTGATGAGACTCATAAACTTGAGACAAATTTCAACCAAATTGGAGCTCGTAAAGAGTCTATCCTGGAATGTTTGGATATTCGAGTAGATTAGTGCGAGTTTCGGAGGCAGAGGAGCACTCGGAAGTTATTTTTCTAGACTTGAAGATTAAAGATGCCTAGGGCCACCAAGAGAGAGGCCATGTCCGCTCACTCGAAGACCAATTGAAGAGACAGAAGAGGATACTTAGGGGTTTTTGGATGCCATGAATCCATTGAAAAACCTCTCGTTTATTGATTTGAGCACATATTTGTGGTCATATTTCAGTGTTTGAAAAGTAAGGTGTATGGATCAATAAGATGTTTGAAGCGGTTTTGGAAAAGTTGTTGAGCATGGAGGAGACCTTGTAGGGGTTTTTCCCAATTCTAGAAAACGTTTTTGCGAGCAGTTGTTACCAACATGGTTCAGCTCTTTGTTTGACTTCTTTATTCATGAAGTTTGTTTATTGTATTATTCAAAGGTGTGGAATTTGAAAGGTGTACGTGAGGGGCTTCTAGCTCTCACCGATGAAAGAATGTCATCTTTGTAGGAGATATGTTTGTGTTGCTAATGTTGTGAGAGTTCTTTGCAGGAGAACATTACCTTGAAGGGGTAATAGCCACATGTTATTGGCAACAAACTAATATGTACTTTTTGACATCGAATATAAGAGAGGTCTAGTCATGTTGATGGGCCAGGGAGATGTAGCCTAGGAGGGGTGAACTCCTTCATCAATGGCTTTTGTCTTGTTGTTTGATGCATATGTCTTTTCAAGTGTTTGATGATTTTATGCTTTTACAATTTTTCATGGAATTTTCTCTCATAAAAGACACACATATTTGACACATAAACCCTCTCATAAACTTGTTATTTGACACTATCTTTAAGAACACTTTTATTTTATATCGATGAGGAAGCTAGCACAACAAAACTAGTTTGTCCATATTCGGATCTGATAGTGGAACAAAAAATTGTGTAGGTAGGGAACAAAAACATTGTTCATTTGTAATGTTTCATATATTCATATACATTTATGTATGCATTCCTTTGCATTACATTACATATCACATAGTACTTAGAAAATATAGCAAAAAAAACACAAAGTTGTATAATGTAATAGTAATCAAATGAGAATAAATTGAATAGAAACTTGTCTCTTATTATTGTCTTAATTTAAACGATTGGAAAACACTAAATAAACTTAGAGAATCGAGGATTAGAGAAACAATCAACAATAATTATTTTGGATATTACTCTTCGTTCACCGCTTCAATACCACGTAACATGTTTTTTTCTTGTATTTTTCTTGTTCATTTTCACTTTTTTTTAGGATGTTTCAAAATTAACATCATGTACATGGGAGAAATTTTCTTTTATTGTGTGGAATGCGGGGAGTGCGGAGGAAGCATAATCAACACTATATTACTCTGAGATAGACTTATGCATTTGTAATGAAAAATTACTTGTCATCAATATTGAATTAATATAGTCTCCCAATGAACTTATATTTATAATTTTGTAATTTTCAAACGATAATTAGAGACACCATTCATATACTATTGAAAACCGACAATGTGATTTTATGTGAGCTCAACTTCGGAGATAATGGTTTATGTAAGGAAACAAAAGCTTGGAAAAATACTCCTAGATTTTAAATGCATTCTACAAAAAGAAAATGTTACATGCTCCTTTATTCGAAATACGTAGTCCATTAGTGAAAGTTCCTATTGATACGAGAAAATCATTTATTTGTATCATTGCAACTAGCTTCCTTCCTTACTCCACTAGAAATTTCAAATGCTTGCTGACTTCTTTCCATAGAAGTCACCACATGTTACTTTTTTGCGTTTGAAACATGTCAAAAAATATTTGTATCAGAGATACAGTTGGCATCTAGATTTTTTTTATCGTCCCAATGTCTGTCATCTGATTAATAGAAAACCTCACTACTTGTAAATATTATTCATTTTCAGTATTTAATTCACTAACTATGCACATGCAGACATTATCTCCTTGCATATTATTCATATTGTATCATGATTATGCTATTTCTCTATCCAATGATGCCATAACTTACACAATTGTATTACTAATGGTTCAATAATAGTAAAGTTTTATAGTTGATACAATGTACCAAGTACATAAATGCAAATGAAGTGAGGGGGCTACACAATGCATCATTGTTTCTGTCCTAGATCTACACATTTGTTCTTTCACACAACACCTCTTCCTCACACACATTGAGAAGACACTTAATTGAATATTCGATAATTAGTTTTTAATTTACAAATGTAAAAATTCGTAACGAGTGTGCAAAAGTAATTTTGTCGATGAAAAATTTATGCGAAGACCACAACATTGCGGATGAAAGTTTTAGTTACACTACAAATTAAACTTTTTGTTCCTTTCATTTTACACACACATTCTCCCGCAAAACACTAATTTTTCACATGGGATTAAAAAATACACTTAGTTTAATATTTCATAATAAAAATAATTATTTAATCCACAAATGTGAAATTACAAATGGGGAATATTTTGCAAATATCAAACGTTTCATATTTCACTATTTGAAATACTTAAAGTCAAAGTTCCTATAGATATGAGCAAATGAGTTATTTGTGTCACAACAAAATAACCTTTTTCTCACTCTACTAGCCATTTCAAATGCTTGCTAACTTTTTTCCTTAGAAATCACCACTCGCTACTATTTTGTGTCTAGAACATGTTACAAAATCTTCGTATCGTAGATAAAGCTTCCATCAGCTATTGTCCCAATGCCTTGGATGGAATATTGATGACATACAAAAAAATTTGCTTTAGTTTGAAGGCTTAAAGCAAGAGTTAGAGTAACAATAGAACAATGTAACGAGAAACACATGCAAAGACGAAGGAATTTCCATCCTTGGTATTGGTAACGATATTATACCAAATCAGATTTTGGCAACAAAAAGAGCATCGTAGAACCACATATATATAAAATAGTATATATAATCTTTCATATAAAAATAGTATATATAATCTTTCCTATAAATATCTAATTAAATAAAATTAATAAAAAAATATAATCCTTAAATTAATTAAATTGATAGAAAAAATATTATAATAAAACCCAAATATATCAATGAATGTAAAACTTAATAAAATATCATATTATTTTGAATAATAAATCATTTTTATTTTATAAATAATTATTATTTTGTAATAATTAAAATGTATATCATTAAAAAATGAAATCAAATAAAAGGGATAATATTAAAGAATACACATTTTCTGTATTTTTTTTTATTCACAAAATGTTTTTTTGATGATATTATTTTGGTTTTTGGTGATACATGTGTTAAAGGTCTCATAAAAGTGGAAAACCACAATGGAAGGGGAGAGGCACATGTATGAACAACTAAACCAAAATTCTATTTTTTTCTTTATCCTTGGAAAGTCCGAAACAAGTTTGAAAATTTGTTGGGATCATCATAACACAAGGAGAAAAAACATGTTTTTCTTGCGCTTTGATTGCATTTTTCAACTCAAACTCATTTGTGAAAATGAGTTTGAGACCAAAAAGAAACATGGTTCCGGAAAAATTATCGAAGTGGTATTGGTTTTTGTTTTTGAGCTGTAACATGAAAAGTATATTAAAAAATTTAATATTTTTCATGAAATTTGAAATTAAATGGAAAAGATAACATAAAATGATACATGTGTGAAGAATCTTTTCAAAGTGAAAAACAAACCTAACCACAATGGAAGTGGACAGATAGATGTATATCAAAAAATTTAATGTTTTTCATGAAGTTTGAAACTAAATAGAAAAGATAACATAAAATGGTACATGGATTAAGGATATTCTCAAAGTGAATTTAAACCAACCCAACCACAATTGAAGTGGACATATACATGTACTATAATCAAACCAAAATTCTATCTACACTTTACAGTTGGAAAGTGAAGCCAAGTTGGTTATTGTTTAAGCAGGGCCCACGGCATCCTTTTCTTTCACTCAGATTGTGCTTCTTGAAACAAATTTATAGTGAAAATGCGTTTGAGGCACACAAAGAGAGCAACATAAAAATATTGAGTTGGCACATTGACAAAGTAGTGGTTTTTTGTTTTTTGTTTTATTGGTTAACTATGATGAATTGGTAACTTGTTAAAGTAATTAATTTGTAACTCGTTGAATTGGTAACTTGTTACCAGATTAGATGTTTAAGAATAAGCACTATTCAAATTATATATATATATATATATGTTTTATTGGCAAGAATAAAAGAAGAGTCAACATAGTCAAGATAACCAAGATAATCAATGTAAAGGTGGTTGCTAATAAAACATCATGTCACAATGAGAATTGAACCTAGGTGAGGATATTATCATTAGACCCTCCCAACCAACTAAAAGATATACTCAATTGACATATAAAAAAGATAAATATATTATAGGAGAGTTGGTATAAAACAATGAAAAGCTTTACCATATTGTGCATAACACGCTTGGTTACAACACTCACACATAGGGACAAGGGTCAAGCTCCTGGCGCCTTGAAATCAACCCCCCACTCATTTCCATAAGAGCTTATACATATAAATGTAGAGTTCTCCTAGCTATCCCTAAGCTTCGATTACATGTGTATGTTTGGCATTAGTGCCATTCCTCTTGAGCTTGTAAGGGCTTCGGCTCAGCTTGTAGGTAAATAATTATTTAAACACACATATACATAAGTTGCAATATCTCTCCTGAGCTTAGTATTATTTAAATAGGGCTTTAATCACCATTCCTTTTGATTTTAGAATGCATACACAAGGGTTTTCCCATTCATTTCATTATGGCTCTTTAGACAACTTTAGTTCTCGTAATAGCTCACCAAGCTATAGGTCTCTCTACAAATAATAAGAAAAAGGAAATCCATAGGTACATACAGGAAAATTTTTATTATTCATGACATGTACAAGAATTCACTATTCCTTAAGCAAGCAAAGAATCAATTTTTGCGGCATACCACAAATATTGAATCGACACATTAAATTCATATTAGTATAGGCCTTGGTCCAACATAAGAACTCAAACAATTCAATATCCATCATTTAAACAACAATTCCCATTCAATCAAGAATACTACATTCCTTAGAATTATAGGCCATGATAAAAAAATACATTAAACACACATCATAATGCATTCAAGACATGAGAGACATAAGCAAATAATTATCTTTGATAAATTGAATAAGGAAATTGATATTGAGACTTCAACTCTCCACCTAACCACAAACAAGCCATAGCCAAGTAATTCTTGTTGTTGTCACCTCGAGCCAGATTCCAGTTTTGAGTAGAGTGATTTTAGAGGATTTTTGAGCCAATGTTATCAGCTAAAAGAGGGTGTCTTAAGGCTTCCTCACCTCCACCCACTAGCTATTAGATTAACCAACCAAACAAAATGAACCAATCACTAGAAAGAAACCATAATTCATGTAGAGAACTAAACTAATATCATCAATTGAGATAGGGTATCTCAAGGCCACGCTACCTTCACCCACCAACTATTCAACAATTTCACCTCAGGAAGGGAACACTTTCTTTCATGCAAAGGGACTTAAAATACAACATCCCAACATCTCTAGGGACTTGGACACGAGATATTTTCAATATATATATATATATATAATCTCTAGGGACTTGGATGTTAGTCATCGGTATTTTTGCTCGTTATGATGACTAGATCCCTTGTCTAGGTTTTCTAGAAACCAATCTTCAAAAGTCAATTTGTTCTCCGAGAAAACCCCCTCAAACAATTTTTTGTCTTCTTACCCCTCTCTTGCTTACCAAGGTAGAAGTGGTCTTCGGTCAGTCCCGCTCTAAAAAGCAGACAAGCCTCCTATCTATAGCTGTCATAAGCTTTGTTTCTCTGCTATCAAAATCCCCCTGTTTTCATATACCTCATTGTCCAAAATTTAGAAAAAAGTGTCTACTCCTTTCTCATCGACCATTTTGTCATATGATGACCTACTCATGCCTAAGAAACTATTCGAAATCTATGACAAAGTCTATAGGTCTAGGTGGTGGTGTTTAGGGAAAATTCCTTGATAATAACTGTCTTGAGCCAAAAACACCTATTTTCATCATCATGTCGACCATCATTTGCTTCCCATCCTGTAAAAAAATACCCCTGGTTTATCCTTAGGTCATACACCACCGAATGGTTACTTGGTTTCATTTCTGCAAAGCTCGAAATATTCATTCTGGGAAAAAGAGCAAGATTCTAAAGTTTCATGAATGAAGGAAAGTGATAAGTTCAAAGCATGATTTCATGACACACTACAAAAGCTCTCTAGAAATCAAAGATCATCTATCAAATGCATCTCTACAGGGGGTGTATTCAAAGTGATAACAGTATGCAAAAATGAGAGCAAGAGAGCAAATTCAAACAAGATTCTCATGTTGTGGCGGTTTTCCATCATAAAGCAGATGAAGTGCAGTAAGTGAAGGAAAGCAAAACACACGGGTTTCGAAATTCAAAAAGAGCCAAAAGACAAAAGGTCCTCCATCAAGACAAAAAGAACACAAAGGATTAGGTGATGTCTATCTTCGACGCTCCATGCTAACTCCAAAGGTATTGCCGCACAAGTTCTCAAAAGGGTAACCAAAGCCCTCGCAAATCACTCTTTTTTCAGCAAGAAAAACAATCTTTGACGAAAGAGGTCTAAAGAAAATTAAGCATCATAATGAAGGTATAAAGAGGAACAACTGCTTCTTATATCTCACCATGAACCTAGACTCGAGAAACAGTCAAAGATAAATTCACTACACCTTATGAAAACACAAAGTCAAGGAAAAAAGGAGTTATCTCAGAAATACACACAGTGAGCACTTACCATTTTGCAAATCACCTTGTTTTCTCCTAGGTTACACAAAGGTAGATATGGTGCAAAAGAGACATATATTACGAACAAGGTTTTATAAAGGAAGAGGACAATTTGTTTGAAGGACTTCATAAGTGATAAGTAAAAGATCACAGAGCTTGCTTATTATGCCCTTTTCAAATGAACAAAAGAAGGACACGAGTACTTGATGAAAAGAAGACTTTTTGTGTTTCATAGTGCCTCCTTCAGCTCATGAGTAGATGGAAAAAAACACACATTTTGAAGGCCTCCTTCATGACAAGTAGAGGCCTACACGATGGATTTGACTGACCTAAGTGGTTGCATTTGCTTGACCTCCCATTCATAATAAAGAAGAGGGTCAAAACATAGCCAAAATTCCTCCTCCAAAAATATGAGCAGAGGGCATAACACACTTTTGTTTAAATTCCTCCTTCAAAATAAGCAAAAAGACAATACAAGCCATGAGTCGCGCACTGCCAATGCTTTGTTTTCAAAATGAGTTTTTCCGACCAAAAAAAGATGAAATTGACAAAAAGTGAGAGAGGTTTTTGTCCATCATAGGTTCAAGAATAAAACCGCCTTTCCGTTTCTAGACAGTGTATAATGGTTTGTGAGAAATGTAAAAAAATACAGGTGTCACGGGAGAATTTACGCTCGTGCGTGGAACCAACATTCACCATTTTTGACCGAGTGTTGGGACAAATAGGTCTTTGGAAAACAAAATGGACACCAAATGACAAAAAATAAAGTATATTTGGAAAGTATACTTCCATATCTTTCCAATGAGCTATCATGAGCCTCAATTTTGAATTGAGGAAGGCATCCACAAGTGGCTCGCAAAATCAGCACTATGCATTTACGCACCGGGATTCACCATTTTTGTACCGAGTGTTGGTACAATCAATTTTTTGAACAACCAAATGAACACCAAATGACAAAAAATAAAGTATATTTGGAAAATTATACTTCCATAGCTTTTCCAATGAGCTATCATGAGCTCAATTTTTGAATTGAGGAAGACATCCAAAAGTGGCACTTGCATAAACAGCACTATGCATTTCTGCACCAGGATTCACCATTTTTTACCAGGGTTGGGAAAATAAATTTTTGATAAACCATATGAAAACAAAATTAAAAAAATCAAGTATATTTGGAAATTTATACTTCTCTAGCTTTCAACGAGCTATTCCGGGCTCAATCTACGACATGGAAGGCTTCTAAAACTTGTTTGAAAATGGCGCAGCGCTATCTATAAGCACTCCCGGTGTAATTTTCTAAAGGACGTGACACGCCTAGAAAAGGACGTGACACACCTGTGTGCAAGAGCATAAGGAGCCTCCAAGAGTGCTAGAAAACTGATTTTTTTGCACAATATTGAATTTTCACCACAACAAAGGAGATTTCTAAGGAGAAGGCCTGTTTGACTTTAAAAACATGTTTGTTGAGGTTATAAATAAGACAGCCCTCCACAAACTCAAAACAATGATAAGGGCACTCAGTTTGTTTAAAGGGTTTCTATGGAGGAAAAAAACAGTTTGTTTAAAGGCTTCCATCAGTAGTGAGTAAAAAAGACAAAATATCTCGGTTTAAAGGTACTTTTTCAATCATGATAAGCAAAAATCAAATAGTACGAGTTTGCAAAAAGACCTCCTTGCATAGTAAGTAGAGAAGGCTCACACGGTTTTCAAGCTGCTCTACTGAGAGAAATGAAAATCATACGAGTTTACAAGGGCCTCTTTAAATTGTAAGCTGAAGTCACCATCTCGAGAGAGCCCGGATAGAGGTTATGTGTTGTTTGAAATAACTTCTTTCAAGTTAAAACAGAGATCAACTAAAGTACTCTTACAGTTTTTTCAATGGCCTCCTTCATTATAAGCGAGAGGGCACAATATTTGATGAAAAATAGCCTCTTTCAAGGACTAATACAATCAATGACAAAGAAAGGCCCTACACGATTGTTTGAAAGCCTTTTTTCATGACAAACAAGCACAAAAACAATGAGCCAAACTCAAAACCTGCCCAAAGGAGGCGCCTGGTGGAAAAAAGAGGAAAAGACATATCTCGGCTTGGAATCTTGGCTCAAGCTTCCATGCATGCTTCTAGAAACCCTTAAGGGTTTGCTCACCAAAATTGACCATTTTTTGACATGATCTTGTTTTTTGTGATTTTTGGGCCTAATTGCACAAATTCATGGGCGTTGCCATTTTTTCTTGAAGCATCCTCGAGTTGATGAAAGTTATATTTTTTGGATGCATTAAATTGGAGGGAACATACTCAGAAATTTTCAAAATCAAAAGAAGATGGTTTTGATCCCTCAAAAGGGAAAAAACGAGTCAATTTTTACCTTTACACCTCACATATCGGCAAGCGTAAACACTCTGGTTTTTTCACTCATTTCACTTTTTGACGAGACTTCCCAGAATCACTTTGAAACAAATCAAGTAGTTCGCAGAAATTAGACATCCAGGGCTTTCCAAACGAGCCATCTCGAGCCTCATTTCAACATCGAGGAAGTCCCTCAAAGTCCTCTGCAAGACATAGATTTTTTTCTCGCTACGTTCTCGTAGAATTTCTGCTTTGAAAAGCAGCTTTTCTAAGTATGATCAGACAAATGTGCGTTTAGAAAGTTTATTTCATGTGTCAAGGCCTAAAAAGTGATTCCTTTTTGCTATTTTAGTCCAAAAAGATACTTTTTAGAGATATTTTGTGCCTTGGACCTTGTAAGGCCTCGGGGACAGGTTTTAGATATTTGTTTTTGTGGCCATGGCCTTCTAGTTGCTCTAGGTGGGTTTCCTCCTCCTTGGCCTATATAATCCAAGAGGATTCATTGTAATCAAAGGAAGAACTTGAGTTATAGAGAGCAATACATAGAACTATGAGCTTTGAAGAAATACTTATTTTAGGAAGTGGATGATCTCTTGCTTGGCTTGATGGTGGAGGAGGATTGTGTGTAGGATTCCATGGCTTGGTGAATGGTATTTTGTTTCTTATTTGTTATGTTTTCTTAGTTTCTCATATATGTTTTCATGCTTCTTGCTTGTTGTAGCTCAGTAAAGAATAAGTTTGAGATATGCCCATGCAGGCACCTCAAATTTCTTGATTCATTTCAGCTTAAATGTTTTCATCTTTCTTGGTCATGTCAAAGAATTATTAATTGCTCTTTGGTCACTAAGAACTTGTTACTTGTTTCATTAATGGTTATTATGTATGCTGTCTAGTATGATTCAGTGGTATGCCCCTGCTTTACTCATAGCTAATCAAAACTCCATTTCAAATCTCTCTCGAACTATAGGTTGTTTTAGTTAAGTCAAAGAGGTCTTGTTTTGATCTTGCCCTTTGTCCATGCTTTGCATGCCTTATTTCAAAGTTCTACGATAGCTCAAGATATGATGTTTAGGAGTTCCTCTTCATAGATTGAGTTGTTTGTTTACCTTATTTGTTTTCCCAAATGTCTGAAAGGTGATTTTCCTAAAGTTAGAGGGTCTTATACTTTCATGTATCACTGATTGTCCCTATTTTCGCATTTATTAGTTTGAGTTTTGTTCATAGAGATTAATGGTCAGCCCTACCTCATGAATGCTTACTTGTTTAACTATTTATGCTTAAAATCTCTTTGTCTTTCACAAACTTAGTGTTCATCTTATTTCACTTTCACCCAAAAATCCATTTACCTCGACTAAATCGACCTGTAGATAATACCTTGTCCATCATTAAGACAATCTTGACCTTATCCAGACTCCCATAGCCCCAATTGATTTGACGAACTCCATATCTATTTGTCCTTTTAATCAGTTCCCTAAAAACTCAAAACAAACCAAAAACATACTTAACAACTAGCCTAAAATCAAATATACAAAAGCAAACAAGTTTACATCCTTTGCATAATAGAGAGCCTCTCAAGGTCCAGGAAGGCTAGGTCCTAGGGCTCCAAATCTTGGTCTGATGTTACCCTGTCATTTGGTTTACCAATCAGCCAAATTACGAGACACTAACATAATGGCGATCACGGTGGGACTCTGAGTCAAAAAATCCTAAGTATCCCTTAGGACCTCTCAAAACCTCAGTCAAACTTATAAAACTTAAGTGTTGTCTGAAGAGTAGAAACTAGCTCTTTCACCATCTTAGAAAAATTATGATTCAACTATAGGAAACTCTTACAAAGCTTAGTGTTGCATATAGGAACTCAGAAAACCGCAAAAATATCCCTGGATTGGTTTCTATCAGTCATTAACGGTGGACCATATAAATTTGTCTTTACAAAACAATAGTATTCACCTGGCAACTCCACTAGCCTCCAGTAGGCCTAATACTCCACTTGAAAAACCCAAAAAGTTTTCATAAACATACTATCATGGTGGCCTACCTTCCCAATCACAAAGATCATGATGCGATCTCTGAAAATCAAAGTGACAAACTAAGTACTACTTAGGGAGTTCGAGAAAATTTCATCAAAACATAAAAATCAACAGAAATAGCCTAAAAACCAGAACTATAGCTTTCTCAACATCCTAGCAAACTATTTGAACTAAACGTTTTAGATCACTCTTACAAATTTTTGCATAAAAATTTTTCCTAAAAATAAATTCCCTAAAAAACACCTTTGTCGCATTGATGGTGGACCATAGACATATATCTTCAAAACAAACTAAAATATCCACTCAGCGACTCCACAACTCTCAATAGACCTAAAGACTCCACTCTGGAGGAAGAACTTGAAACATGACCAGTCATCCTAGAAAAGAAAAAAGCACTCAGACTTAGTTGGATTCAAGAAATTATTGTTTTTATCTATAACTATGTTCTATCCCTACTTTTGAGCCCTCGATCAAGAATAAAATGAGGAGATCTACATTGATCATTGGAAAGATCTCAAACCTTGAAAATCTAAGCCTCAAATTTCAGACCATGAGCGGACATTTATACACCTGTAGCTTACCCCGAGATTCACCTATGGAAAACCTAGTGAAACATGAGCCTCATGCTACCTTTCCCACTCAGGCTGAAACCTCAAACAGTCATAAATCTCTTTTACACCACCTATATCCACAAAGGTCCCGAAAAAGATACAAGCCTCCGATTTTACCTCCCCATCTTCCAAGCCCTCCCTGCAAATCTTCAAAAATAAATTACCCGTATTTGATGGAGAAAGCTCAAAAGTCACTCACTGAAGAACACATTCAAAATCTTGAGAATTTACTTGACCTTTTTGAAATATAAGAAGATGATGTGCGTATTAGAATGTTTTCCTTATCATTACAAGGAAAAATTAAGAGTTGGTTTAAGGACCTTCCAGTCAGCAAGCATTACCAATTTTCATCAGTTCACTCAAATCTTCCTGAGATAGGTGGGTGGTCATGGGTAATAAAGTTCTCATCATAGAGGAATACAATCATTTAAAAAATACAACTAGGAGAGACAATACAAGAATTTTCAGCCAAAGTTCAATAAAGTATATCATGCAATGCACTTTCTAACATAAAGCCACCCTCGGATGGGCTCTTTTGCACTACCCAAGTTCTTTTGACCCTAGAGATGGTTTTCGGATAAGAGAAAGAGATCCTTTGACCCATGGAAGAAATGCAAAAGGATAGCAGTTGATGTGGAAGTCAACATACTAAATAGGGAGGCACAACTAAGAATAATAGAGAAAGACAAAGCAAATCAAGAGAGACTAATATCTTTCGAGAGGTAAAGTTAGAAATGTTGATAGATACACTCAACAAGTCGATGCATCTACTTGACGGGAAAAGAGAAAAACACTAAAGTTAAGTTTAATGATGCTTATTCAAACCCAACCTACACTTTTTTCCTCGGGAAGAATACACTCAACCATTACAAGACAAGAGTAACAAACAAAATGTGCCTAATGAGCAAGTTGCAAATAAAAACCTAGAGGCAGTGCTCTAAAGAATCAATCAGCCCATCTTGAAATCAAATACGAAAATGGAAGAAAAATTAAAAACCTTTAGGATCTCTACCTTTGTGCTTTGAGTCATTTTCAGATTATACGAAAAAATTGGCCTCCTAAGAATCTATCAGAGGCAACTCATGAATCCCATGCTAACTATCCCGAACATCACAAAGAGTTGGTTGAAGATGAAAACAATCAAGAAATGAAAGAGAACCGACAGGATTTATCTAAAGGCACAAGTGATGATTCATCATCTCTCTTAGGTGAGGCCCAAAAGACATTCATCCTCTAAATCAGCTTTCCCAAGAGAAAGAGGATTATTGTAGTTATACCCAAAGAAAGATAAAAATGCCTCCCTTTTTAACTGAAGAGGAGATAGATCAACTCATAAACATGCGATCAACCTCTATTTATTTTCCTCCTAATCTTAACTATCACATAGCAAAGAAAAATGGATTTATAGATCAATTCAAAGAGAAACAATCTAATAGTCCAATATGTATGGTTGGTGACATTAATTATATTGATGATTCTCCAAGGTTTGAACAATATGTTGATAATGATGATGATTTCCAAACGAAGCTAACTTTGCAGAGTACTTTCAACACTTGATTTTTGGGAGGAAGCTCGGTTTCCATCAACTTGAGGAAGGTAACCAACCAATACATAGCAACTATGACAATGATGAGGAAAGCTCAAAAAATTTGGAAGAAAATGAAGGCTTGAAAATTGATGATCACAAGAAAGTTCGTTTGCTCTTATTTCTCAGGGAAGATTTGTTGCCAAAGAGTATCCCTACTCATCAACATGGTGACCTTCACACAGATTTCGAGTCCACTTAATCGTAAACACATCGGCTTGACAAGAAGACTACATCGCAATATATGATGAGTCTAGCAAGTTCAAGTGATCATGAGGAAGAGGAAAGGTTTCTTTCCCAAGAGAATCCCAAGCATAGTCAAAATAAAAGAAAGGAGTAGTCCCGAATGGAGCTTATGTCTCTAAAATCCTCTAGACTGTAAGTATTATTCCAAGATCCATTTGTTGTTTTCACTTGAGAAGTATGAGGGAGGAGTGTGTTCTACCATGAACAAGTTTGTTGCAGAGTGTGAGAAAATTTTTAAGCACTACTCGTCGAGAAAACAAGTGAAGTGGAAGTGGCCTTTTGATTTCTTCAAGCATCATGAAAGAAATCGAACCAAGATCACCCATGCAATCATCTACTTGACTGGTTACATTGGAAAAGAGAGTTCACCAAATAAATGTCTATCATGTATAGGTTAGATTAGAGTAGATAGGCATGCAAAATAAGCTCACTCCCATGAGCATCTTTCTTTCGTAGTTGTTTTGAAAAAAACAGTAAAACACAAAAAACAACAAGAAAAGTAGAAAAACGAGGCAGATTCTAAAGAAATGGTACAACCCCATACCCAAAAAAATAGTCATCTTTCGAAAGTGCGCAAGTCTAAATGCCACTACTAGTGCTCAAAAGATATCTTGTTCAATTATATAGCTAATCATAACTTGGACATGTTTTAAATTGATTGTTGATAAGTTAGTGGAAGAAGTGATAGTAAAATTGTGTAAGCTTGACTTGTCGATAAAAGTAGATTAGGGAAAAAGATACGGTTCCACACGCTCAAAAACAGAACCAAAGAGGAAAATCAGGATGAAAAAACAAACTATGTATCCTAGCCCTAATTTTTCTAAATCTCATTTTGTGCGAAAAATAATATTTGTGTGCAACTTGTCTTTTATGCCACAAAACACATGAAAAATCAGACCGTCTAATCTTGATTTGGTCATTTTTTCAATTTCATGTTTTAGTTTAGTGGAATGAAATCTTATCAAAGCTAAACTTAATCTTGACAATCGATCTAGTGTAGGTAGAGAATCAAAGAGTTCATCAGCTTTAATCCCCGAACTCGAAAGTATAAGTGTAGAAGTAGATAGTTTTTCTCTTTCAAAAAATATCATGTCAAGAGGTTGTCGATCCAAGAGCACCTAAAGAAGAAAAATGTTTAGGAAAGATAGCTAGGTAAGTAGAGATGAGGTCGATGCTAATCATGTTGTAAAATTTTCAAAAAGCATCATTTTTCAGGGAATAACATCAAGAAAAAAGAGAAATCGCACCAATGGATGAGGCACCGGGTCTTCACAAGCTTGAGATCTGTAGTTTTGGACACCTCCGAAAATGTAGTGCCCTCCCCAAATGGAGCCAGCTGTCGGTCATCGGTATTTTTTGTCTGTTATGATGACTAGATCCCTTGTCTAGGTTTTCTAGAAACCAATCTCAAAAATCAATTTGTTCTCCGAGAAAAACCCCTCAAACAAATTTTTTTTGTCTTCTTACCCTCTCTTGCTTACCAAGGTAGAAGTGGTCTTCGATTTTCGGTCCTTGATCTAAAAAGAAACAAGCCTCCCTGTCTATAAAGTCTGTCATAAGCTTTGTTTCTCTACTATCAAAATCCCCCCCGTTTTCATATACCTCATTATCCAAAATTTAGACAAAGTGTCTACTCCTTTCTCACTAAACCATTTTGTCATATGATGACCTACTCATGCCTAAGAAACTATCCTAAATCTAGTGACAAAGTCTGTAGGTCTAGGTGGTGGTGTTTAGGGAAAATTCCTCACGTAATCTGTCTTGAGCCAAAAACCTATTTTCATCATCATGTCATCCATCATTTGCTTCCCATCACCTATATATACGGCTTTATCCTCAGGTCATACACCATTGAATGGTTACTTGGTTTCATTTTCAGCGAAAGCTGCGTAAATATTCATTCCCCAGAAAAGAACGAGATTCTAAAGTTTCATGAATGAAGGAAAGTGATCGATTCAAGCATGATTTCATGACACACTACAAAGCTCTCCATGAAATCAAAGATCATCCGTCAAATGCATCTCTACGAGGGTGTATTCGATGATAACAGTATGAAAAATGAGAGCAAGAGAGAAAATTCAAACAAGATTCTCATGTTGTGGCAGTTTACCATCATAAAGCAGATGAAGTGCAGTAAGTGAAGGAAAGCAAACATATAGGTTTCAGATTCAAAAAGAGCCAAAATACAAAGGTCCTCCATCAAGACAAAAGTACGCAAAGGATTAGGTGATGTCTATCTTCGGCGCTCCATGCTAACTCCAAAGGTATTGCTGCATAAGTTCTCAAAAGAGTAACTAAAGCCCTGCAAACCACTCTTTTTCAGGCAAGAAAAACAATCTTTGACAGAAAGAGGTCTAAAGCAATTAAGCATCATAATGAAGGTATAAAGAGGAACAACTGCTTCTTATATCTCACCATGAACCTAGACTCTGAGAAACAGTCAAAGATAAATTCACTATACCTTATGAAAACACAGTCAAGGAAAAAGGAGTTATCTCAGAAATACACACAGTGAGAACTTACCATTTGCAAGTCACCTTTTTTTCTCCTAGGTTACACAGTGATATGGTGCAAAAGAGACATATATTGCAGACAAGGTTTCATAAAGGAAGATGATAGTTTGTTTGAAGGACTTCATAAGTGATAAGTAAAAGATCACAGTTTTATTATTATGCCATTTTCAAATGAAAAAAGAAGGACACGGTACTTGATGAAACAAGATTTTCTGTGTTTCATAATGCCTCCTTCAGTCATGAGTAGATGGCAAAAAACACACATTTGAAGGCCTCCTTCATGACAAGTAGAGGGACTACACAGTGGATTTGACTGACCTAAGTGGTTGCATTTTCTTGACCTCCTTCATAATAAACAGAGGGTCAAAACATAGCCAAAATTCATCCTCCAAAAGATGAGCAGAGGGCATAACACACTTTGTTTAAATTCCTCTTTCAAAATAAGCAAAAAGACAATACAAGCCATGAGTCGCGCCTAGGGCCAGTTTTGTTTCAAAATGCGTTTTCTGACCAAACAGAGATGAAATTGACAAAAGTGAGAGAGGTTTTTTTCCATCATAGGTTCAATAAGAAAAAATTCCTTCCGTTTCTGAACAGATATAATGGTTTGTGAGAAATGTAAAAAATACAGGTGTCATGGGAGAATTTCTGCACGGCTAGAACCAACATTCACCATTTTTGACCAGTGTTGGGACAGCCAGTCTTTGGAAAACCAAATGGACACCAAATCACAAAAATAAAGTATATTTGGAAATTATACTTCCATAGCTTTCCAATTAACTAGCATGAGCTCAATTTTTAATTGAGGAAGGCATCCGAAAGTGGCCTGCAAACACCACTATGCATTTCTGCACCAGGATTCACCATTTTTGTACAGTGTTGGGACAGTCAATTTTTGAACAAACAAATTAACACCAAATGAAAAAAATCAAGTATATTTGGAAATTATTCTTCCATATCTTTCCAATGAGATATCATGAGCTCAATTTTGAATTGAGTAAGGCATCCAAAAGTGGCCTGCAAACAACATTATGCATTTCTGCACCAGGATTCACCATTTTTTACCAGTGTTGGGACAGTCAAATATTTGATAAAACAAATGAACACCAAATTAAAAAAGTCAAGCATATTTGGAAAGTAGACTTCTCTAGCTTTCCAACGAGCCATCCCGGGCCCAATTCCGACACCGGGAAGGCTTCTAAAACTTGCTGTAAAATGGCGCGACGCACTTGTAAGCACTCCCAGTGTAATTTTCTAAAGGACGCGACGCGCCTGGAAAAGGACTCGGCACACCAGTGTGCAAGAGCGTAAGGAGCCTCCAAGAGTGCTAGAAAACTGATTTTTTTGTACAATATTGAATTTTCACCACAACAAAGGAGATTTATAAGGAGAAGGCCTGTTTGACTTTAAAAACATGTTTGTTGAGGTTATAATGAAGACAACCCTCCACAAACTCAAAACAATGATAAGGGTACTCAGTTTGTTTAAAGGGTTTCTGTGGAGGAAAAGAACAGTTGTTTAAAGGCTTCCATCAGTAGTGAGTAAAAAGGCAAAATATATGGTTTAAAGGTACTTTTTCAATCATGATAAGAAAAAATCAAACAATCTGGTTTGCAAAAAGACCTCTTGCATAATAAGTAGAGAAGGCTCACACAATTTTCAAGAAACTGTCCCTACAGAGAGAAAGGAAAATCATACATTTTACAAGGGCCTCTTTAAATTTTAAGTGGAAGTCACCATCTCAGAGAGCCCAGACATAGGTTATGTGTTGTTTGAAATAACTTCTTTCAAGTTAAAACAGAGATCAACTAAAGTACTCTTACAATTTTTCAATGGCCTCCTTCATTATAAGCAGAGGGCACAATATTTGATGAAAAATAGCCTCTTTCAAGGACTAATACAATCAATGACAAAGAAAGGCCCTACACAGTTGTTTGAAAGCCTTTTTCATGACAAACAAGCACAAAACAGTGAGCCAAACTCAGAACTGCCCAAAGGAGGCGCTCGGTGGAAAAAAGAGGAAAATACATATCTCGGCTTGGAATCTTGGCTCAAGCTTCCATGCGTGCTTCTAGAAACCCTTAAGGGGTTTGCTCACCAAAATTGAGCTTTTTTTGACATGATCTTGTTTTTTGTGATTTTTGGGCCTAATTGCACAAATTCATGGGAACTGCCATTTTTTCTTGGAGCATCCTCAGCTGATGAAAATTATATTTTTGGATGAATTAAATTGGAGGGAACATACTCAGAAATTTTCAAATCAAAATAATATGGTTTGATCCCTCAAAAGGGAAAAAAACAGTCAATTTTTACCTTTCTGCCTCACATATCAGTAGGCGCGACACTCATGGTTTTTTTCACTCATTTCACTTTTTGATAGACTTCCTAGAGTAATTTTGAAAAAAATCAAGTAGTTCCAAAAAGTAGACATCCAGGGCTTTCCAATGAGCCATCGTAGGCCTCATTTCGACATCGGGAAGTCCCTCAAAAGTCCTCTGCAAGACATACTTTTTTCTGCTGCTACGTTCCTGTAGAATTTTGCTGAAAAGCAGTTTTCTGAGTATGACTGGCCAAATGTGCGTTAGGCAAGTTTATTTCATGTGTCAGGCCTAAAAAGTGATTCCTTTTCTCTATTTTAGTCCGAAAAGATATTTTTAGAGGATATTTTGTGCCTTGGACCTTGTAAGGCCTCAAGGACAGTTTTAGATATTTGTTTTTGGCCAATGGCCTTCTAGTTTCTCTAGGTGGGTTTCCTCCTCCTTGGCCTATATAATCCAAGAGGATTCATTGTAATCAGAGGTATAACTTGAGTTATAGAGAGAAATACATAGCACTATGAGCTTTGAAGAAATGCTTGTTTTATGAAGTGGATGATCTCTTGCTTGGCTTGATGGTGGAGGAGGATTGTGTGTAGGATTCCATGGCTTGGTGAATGGTATTGTGTTTCTTATTTGTTATGTTTTCTTAGTTTCTCATATATTTTTTCATGTTTCTTACTTGTTGTAGTTCAATAAAGAATAATTTTGAGATATTCCCATGGAGGCACCTCAAATTTCCTGATTCATTTCAGCTTAAATGTTTTCATCTTTCTTGGGCATGTCAAAGAATTCTTAATTGCTATTTGGTCACTAAGAACTTGTTACTTGTTTCATTAATGGTTATTATGTATGCTATCTAGTATGATTCATGGTATGCCCTGATTACTCATACCTAATCAAAACTCCATTTCTGAAATCTCTCTCTGAATTATAGGTTGTTTTAGTTAAGTCAAAGAGGTCTTGTTTCGATCTTGCCCTTTGTCCATGCTTTGCAGTCTTATTTCAAAGTTCCCGATAGCTCAAGATATGATGTTTAGGAGTTCCCTCTTCATATATTGAGTTGTTTGTTTACCTTATTTTCCCAAAAGTCTGAAGGTGATTTTCCTAAAGTTAGAGGGTCTTATACTTCTATGTATCACTGGATTGTCTATTTTCTGCATTTATTAGTTTGAGTTTCGTTCATAGAGATTAATGGTCAGCCCTACCTCATGAATGCTTACTGTTTAACTATTTATGATTAAAATCTCTTTGTCTTTCACAAACTTAGTGTTCATATTATTTCAATTTCACCCAAAGAATCCATTTACCTTGACTAAATCGGCCCTGCAGTAATACCTTGTCCATCATTAAGACAATCTTGACCTTATTTGACCCCATAGCCCAATTGATTTGACGAAATCCATATCTATTTGTCCTTTTAATCAGTTCTCCTCAAAAAACTCAAAACGAACCAAAACATACTTAACAACTAGCCTAAAATCAAATATACAAAAGCAAACAAGTTTACATCCTTTGCATAATAGAAAGAGCCCTCTCTGAGTCTAGGAAGGCTAGGTCCTAGGGCTCCAAAGCTTGGTCTGATGTTACCTTGTCATTTGGTTTACCAATCAACCAAATTACGAGACACTAACATTGGACACAGAGAGTTTCAATTCATATATATATATATATATATATATATATATATAAGTCGAGCTACCTCTAAGGGAATAGGAGGGAACTCTACAATAGCTTCTCAATGGAACTCCCACCCATGTTCTCAACCCAATTCCATGGAACTACCATTAGTTGTTATTATCCCATTAGCCCTGGGTGCCTCCAGCTCTGAGAAGGTATCAACCAACACAGTCTCCAGTCATTTTATCATCCCTGTAAGGCACATCAAGCAACAATCCCTCATGGGTTTTTCAGCCAGACTATCATCTGAGCTCACTCTATGATTATCAGCTAGCAAGCCCTCATGGCTTTCTCAATTGCGTTATCATCATATTTTCTCTACTTCCTAAATTATCTCAATCCTCTTATGTATTTTCTACCCTCTTAACAAATTTGTTGGATCATCAAGAGCCTCTCGACCTCCCTATATTTTCTTATTCCCTTCTCTTCTTGTGCATATACAATCAAACGTCATTTCTCTTCAATATGAGCCTCTCAACCTCCCTATGTTTTCTTTAATAGGTGACTCTTGGTCTACCTTTGTTTTCTTCAATAGGAGCCCCGCGACCCCCCTCTATCTATTTTCTAGAGGAGCCTCCTGACCTCCTCTTCTCCTTTGTGCACATAGGATCTCCTTCTCAGCAAGTGAGAGTGCGAATCTAGAGTGTCTTTATCTTAATTTTCTTCTCTTGGCCACAATGGTTCTATCATTCTGAGTGGTCCACATGGTCTAACTAACCTTGACAATCTAGCCCATACTTTGCATTAAAAGTTTATTCTTTTCTTTCTTGTAGCCTTTTCCCAATAAGAACATGAGCACAACCTTGTTTTTCAATTGAGTTAATACATAATCAACTCATTCAAAACAACTTAATTATCCCATGACTAATATTTAAAACCACTTCCTCAAGAAATATCCCTTCTCAAGAAATGGAATCCATGTCCTCTCTCACACATTTTAAATGTTATAGTTACATAATTACAATGAATTATTTTGAATGTTTACAAGGGGAATTAACTCACAGAGGATGTCACACTCCCTGTCTCTGGGTTGGATAGTTTTGGTGTTGATGTTCTTAGTGGAATGGTGTTAGGAGAATTTAATTGATTGTTTATGTGTGTAAATGTGGTTGGAGGTGGGAAGCAAAAGGAGGAGTGGCATTCAGGCTTGTAAACAGAACCTTATATAAGAGTTAAATCCATGACAATTGGGAGAAATCCCCATGAATTGTGTGAGCGAACTAGAATGTTTTGTAAAATCTTGTGTCATCATTGGGAGGCTTAGTAGATGACTATATCACCGTGGTGCTTGTTTTATAGTTGATAAACCACCCGGACAAGGCATTGATCTAGATCAATATGGTGCTTTTTGAGTAGCTAATAAACCACATGGACATTGGACACAACACCTTATGGCGATGGCTATGAAAAAAAATTTGAAAAAATACCTAGAAAATGGATTCTAACTCTTTAATGCAGGAGCATCCTACTTGATTTTCCTTAAAATATTGTGTAATTAGGGGGTGATGTCTTTTTAATTATTTTATAAATTATTATGCTTATTTTTAATAAATTGAGGGAAATATCTGAGTTTGAGGTTTATTGTAAATATTCTCTTAATAAATTGAGGATACGAGTGGAATTTGGTTGGGTAGATATTTTAGGGATTAGAAATTCCTTAAATGGAACTTAGTTGAGTCAAAGAAGGGATGAAGATATTTTAGGATTTGGTTGAGATTTGTGTGGAGGAAATCATGGATTCAAATTAATCCATAATTATGTATAAATATGAGGATTGTGTGAGGAAAAAAAATAGTGACGAATACAGAGAGAGATAGAGAGAAATTATGTGAGAGTTTATGTAAAGGGGCGAGAGCCGAGAGGCCCACAAATTTAATATTCAGGCAAATGGTTTGAATCTGAATTTTCTTGTTATTATTATAAGCAAGTATTTTTTGTTGTTTGGCTCTCTCTTCATATATATTTTAGTTGAATCTATGTGATTTTAATGAAGATTTTAGTGAGCATTTCGTAATTTAATAGAGTTCACACTCTATTGTTGGCAAGGATCTGTTTTATGCAATATCCCTGCATCATTTGGTATCAGAGCCTGAAACGTTCATGCTTGTTGATCATTCTGTGAAGATTTGTGGGAGATATGATACTTAAGAGTTGTAGAGGACATGAGCTATTTTTGGAAGGGAATTTTGAAGAAGAAAAGCGTAGTTCTATGTGTTACCAAACTCTGTGGGAGCTTGCTATAGAATTCAATTGCTAGAGGATTTGAATAGATTGAATGACACCTAGAGAAAAGCGTGAGTTGCTTGAGACAGATTGTTTCCCAATCATTTTAAATTATTGATATCACTGCCTCGAATAGCATGTGGATAGTCACTGGCTTTGATAAAAAGAGAAACAATGTGTTTCCATATAATTTTGCGTGGACAAAGATGTAGTGTGTTAGAGTGTAAGGAGAAACATTTTAAGTGGAAACTGCAGAAGTTTTCATAGATGCCACAAACAAAAAAAATGTGGCTAACATAGCTGTGAGGACGTTTTTTGCGTAGTGTGAGGTGGTTTTCTATGTAGAGAAGCTCGACTAGTCGACTGCTTACCAGATTTAAAGCTACATCTGTTCATTGGTAGGTTGAACGTTGCATCTATTTGTTGGATATCTTGAATATAAAACTATTTGAGGGTTGTATGGAGCAAAGATTTGGATCTTCAATAACTTATTCTGGAGCTTCTTTTCGTGAGGAGTGAATCAGGCCAGTGCTGGGCTGAAGGCTGAGCCTGCGTGGGTTGAAAAGGAGCGCTGTCATTTGCTGCTTGACACCCTGCGTAAATAATTTGCTGCATTGGTTATGAGCGTTGTCATTATTCATATAAATCAAATATTTTTCCATCGTCCTGAGCCTACATGGAGGAGCACGGTGGAATTCCATGTAGTCTGGATTGCTGTGAGGAAAGCTGATTTCATGGTTGTCTTTGGAGATAGCCGCACTATTGTGTTTGGCCAAGAGTGAGCCACTATTTATATTCTTGTAGCTGAGGAACAAATTGGGTTATGATTGTATAAACAATGATTTCAAATTCTTATCTGCATTAGGTTATGATTGTATAACAACGATTTCAAATTCTTATTTGCGTTAGCAGCAACGCATGGCTTGCAGGACGACATCCATTTCCTTATGAACCTCTTCCTGAACGGTAATTTCTTTATTAAGTATCATGCTGCTATTTGTATCAGAGTGCCAGACGTTGATTAAGTATGAAGAGTTAAAGTTGTGCTGAAAGGGGAATGACAAATTTCATGAAGACCGATTGGGAAAGCCGCAATCAATTGTTGCAGATTCGAACTTGAAAATGTTTTCTTCCAACCGGTGTCAACGCTATAAAGAACTCAATGTAGAAAATTCGATCCTCGAACATTGCACAACTTCAGGAATTCAATGTCTTTTTCGTCAGTTAAATTGAGGAAGTATTTCTCACGCGTGGACTTGAAGGAGGGAATATATGTTCCCTTGCCTGTATGTTGGTGCATTGCTCTGAGGAAAGAAAGAAGATTGCAGAAATTGATAGAGCTATATTGAATCTGAGCAGCGATGGAAAGGCTAAGGATATTAGAATAAGCAAGTGCAGAGGAATGTTCAAACCATTGGAAATGGATGTCGCGAAGTTGTCACTATAGCAGGCACTGGTAAGTTCTTCATTGAGGCAATTGAAAATGAAATGGTACAAAGGATTCCAATGAAAATTTTGTTACTAAATTAAATAATGAAAAACTTGAAGATGATGTAGATATTGGTGTAGGACATCCATTTGTTTATATTGACCAAGTGAAGAGCTCTTTAAATCGATTGTATTTTCTACCCAGAATTCCTAGATTGGAAAGTGTGGGGTTTTCACTGAAGATATTAGTGTTGAGAAATTAAAGGATATTGGTTGTAAATAGGTGATTCATGGGCATTCTGAGCTTAGACATGTCATTGGCGAGGATGCTTTGTTTATTGGGCAATTTGTGAGAATTGAGTTGATACGAAACTATATTTGAATGTGGATGGGGAATCCCGCATGCCCACGAAGATCGAAGATCTGTGAGGGAACATTATTTTATTTTATGTTGAAAATGAAATTTTCAGGATTCGAACCAATTCAGGGTTTGAAGGTGCACCAATCATTTTGAACGCATAGCTAAACTGAAATCTCTATGATCTAAACGAAGAAAAGGGGAAGTTGCTGTAGAGAAGTCATCCGCTACGTAAAACAAAATTGTGATTACAGAAAAATCATCCAGTGATGACATGTGCGCAAGTTGGAAGTGCATGAAGATTTGAGGTGCTTTCTGGTAGAGGATGAGATGGTGGTACTAAGAATTTTTGGTCAGCGATGTATTCTCTTTGTTCTTTTAACAAGTATTTTGATAATATTTTTCACTGCTATATATATATTAACACTTCGGAAGAAGAGCTGTAGTGCGGAAGCTCAAGAACTATCGGTGGGAACACTATGAAGGTGGTAAGTCAAATGAGTTTTTATGTTATTTAAATAACGTAAAATGGATATGTAATTCAGATTGAGAAGAATAGTGCTTTATGAGTGTTTCACCAAAATTCATTAGTGGGAAGAAAGATATTATTAGGGGAATTTTGAGGTCTAAAATGAGCATCCTAAGGAAATAATAAAATAATAGCTAAACCAATAAAATAATATTTATGAATTTGCAATTCACTTTTTTCACCACAATCCATGTAACCATGGTTAAATTGAATTCAAAAGTTGTACCAAAATAAAATTAATAAAAAATTGTATTGATGTGACTATAAATAAGAATGAGTTTTTCAAGAAAAAGTCATTATCATTGAACAACTAATGCATTTGTCCTTTGTACTTAAATAACTTAAAATAAAATATAAATATAAATTCATAAATTCTTAATTATATAATATGTTATTAATTAAAATTTATATTATTTAAATTGTATAATAACATGTAATTAATGTACAATATAAAAATAATATAATAAATGTAATATATTATTTTATGTATGAATTTTATTCAAAAAGTGTGAAATGACATTTATTATGAGTACTTTACTTTGACTTTAAAAGTACTTAGAGCACTACCATGGTTAACCATGAGTTTTTATCCACCATTAAGAATGTGACAAGTAAGTACCTTTAACTCAAATAATGCCACCTCAACCATTAGGGATGATGGCATCCCCTAAAATGTGATTGGTTCTCATAAAGTGAATTTTGATTGTAAATTTTCCTTAGGAGGCCCATTTTAGACTTCAAAATTCCCCTAATGTTTAAGAGATATAATAAGTTAAAGATCATGATTGATCGTTGCATGTAATGCACGTGCAAGTGTTCACATTTTTTTGTCCCGAAGATAGTGCAGTTTGTGTTTGTTGCTGCCGAAGAAATATGTTGATGCCACCATGTTAAAGGGAAGTTTTGGAAAATTCCCATGAAGGATTTGGTTTGTACACTGAAGAGAGATGATGTTGCATGAGAACCATCACTACGAGAAGGAGCTGCATGGAAGTACAGGAAAACTGTCCGCGCTAAGATGATGAGCATGTTGAAGAGGTTATGGTATGAAGGGCATGCAAATATTCACAATGATAAGAATGACACAGAAGAATGAAACTCGGAGAATGGACATTGCAAAGAAAAGGTTTATTGAAGGGAGCATAAGGTATGATCACTCATCTCAAGAGGTATTTTAAATGTTGGAAATTAATGATTTATTTTATTTTCATCATAAATAAATCTTGGGAAAAGTGGATTGCATTTCGATTTAAAGGCTTTAGTATCATGAGTGATAATGGGAGATGATGTAATGATATTTTTATAAGAATGAAGTATGAGAGAGAATTGGTAACAGGGAGATTTTACATCATGAGAATGTTGTATGTTCATTGGTATATTGTATAACTTGAATTAGAGACAAAATATCCACTATTGTAATTATTGGGTCAAGCCTTGAAGTCAAATCAGATGTTAAGGTCAAATGAAAATTTAGATAGCTCGAGTCAAGTTAAACCATTGAGTTATTGTACAAGAGAGTGTATTTTTCATCCAAGATGAAGAGTTGATGTCAAGTATGGAGTCAAAGAGTCTTAAATAAAGTCAAAGGTTTGAATGTAATTGGGTGCATGATCGGAGGAGCCCGAAACCTAAAGAGTTGGTCATTGTAACACAAGCATTACAAAAGTTGTTGTTTGCAGCAAAGAGGAGCAAGAGTTGCCAAAAATGATTCCAAGGCAGAGAACCACAAGAGGTCAAGTGCAGGAAGAGATCTTGTATTGTTGGATGGCAAGTAGGAAAGCTTGATGAAAAGGGATTTCAATGAAATCCACAAGTGAACAAATGAAGCTCACAAAGGAGGAGAAGATGACTGTTGATAGTCATTTCAGAGGTTCTGAGAAATACCGCAACAGAATAAAGAAGAAGGAAGATGCCAAGGCAAATGGAATATGTAAGCAGTTGACTGATGAAGAGTACGAGAGGGAGAAAGCTGAGATAGCAGTTCACCTTGAGTTATTGATGGAATTGTTTCAGAGAAATACGAAAGACCAGAGACATGGTTGGACCATGAGGAAGAAAGTGGAATGGCAGAGGCTACATGCAAAGAGGGAACAACAGGTAAACATACAGTTGACAGAAGTGTTGAGGAAGCTCAAGCAGATGATGAGTGTGCAAATGAGATGTGAAGAACTCAAAGAGGCTGAGTTGAAAACGGAAGTTTCCATTTGTGGCCCAGAACAGGGTGAAATTCTGGGTGAAGAGATCAATGAGAAAAATCTCATGAACTATTGGAATAGTTTAGAAGAATTGGAAGATGTGTTGACAAGAGAAGCAGATGAGGCCATGAAGCCTTGTATTTTTAAATCTCATAGTTTGTGTATGTTTGCAGGATGTGCAAAATATGGTGGACAATTTGGTGAAACTATTACAAAGATGAATGAAACTCTTAAGGTGAAGTATGATGGAGAATGCCTTTCAGAGGAGGAAGGTACTGATTTATGGAAGCAGAACGAAATCATAGATGAATTCCTGTTTGGTGTAAGAAAACAAGTTTAAGCTGTTATGGAGCAGAAGCATAATGAAAATGCCGAAGTGATATTCCAAGGAGGTAAACAAATGAATTTGTTTAATGAAATTGATGAAAGAATTTTGCAATGTGATGATACCGAAAACATGATAACTCAGGGGGATTGCCAGAAGAATAATGAAACTGAGAGTGAAGGTTGTGATAAAATGCTGGAAAGTTTTCACATGGAAATAGAGTTCTTGGAACGATGGCTCAAGGAACTTGAAGGGGAGATGAAATTTGAAGAACCTGATACAAAAGAGATTGCAGTTGCCATGCATGATAAGGATGTAATGTTTCTAACATTTATAGAGTTAAGGGAGTGTTTTAACTCTTCAAATAATAATGTGGTTGTAGATACAGAAGGAAACTTTAATAAATATCATGTTGAAATCAGTGAAATTAAGCAGAAAATAATTGGAGATGAGATGAAATATCAGGAGCAGCAAGAAAGTTATGTCCTTAGAGACATAAATGAAACTGAATTATTGATCCAACAGGATAAAGATGAAGACAACCAACAATTAAAAACATGATCTTCTGAAATCTAGAAGGATTATGATGGGAGATTGGTGCTTGAAGCATCAAAAGAGGCTGAAAGGTCTTATCTTTTTAAAACTAATAGTTTTTTATGAATGCAGGTACAATACCAGAGGAGAAATTTGATACTATAGGAGCAATCAATGACTATAGTTGTGATCAAGGAGAAGTTATTGATTATTCTTCATTTCAAAAAGTTGAGCGTTCAACGTAATTAAAGACGGAAACATCAAATGAAGAAGAATTACCCCCAGGAATTGACGGATGGAACCCAATTCACAGAGTGAGTGATGTTGGTGATGAATTACAAAAGGGAGTTGATACTTTAAAATACCAATGACAAAACAGAGTTTGGAATCCCGGGGGGAACAAGTCATCGAGACTTGTGGCTGTCGCATTATTACAGAAAAGTGGCAGACCTCATAGACAAGAGTCTATGGAAACTTCTTTACATGGGGAGTCTGATGCAGGAGCATCTTGCATTATTTTCATTAAAATATTGTGTAATTAGGGGGTGATGTCTTTTTAATTATTTTATAAATTATTATGCTCATTTTTAATAAATTGAGAGAAACATTTGAGTGTGAGGTTTATTGTAAATATTCTCTTAATAAATTGAGGATATAAGTGGAATTTGGTTGGGTAGACATTCTAAGGATTAGAAATTCCTTAAATGGAACTTATTTGAGTCAAAGAAGGGATGAAGATATTTTAGGATTTGGTTGAGATTTATGTGGAGGAAATCATGGATTCAAATTAATCCATAATTATGTATAAATATGAGGATTGTGTGAGGAAAAAAAACAATGACGAATATAGAGAGAGATAGAGAGAAATGGTGTGAGAGTTTATGTAAAGGGGTGAGAGTCGAGAGGCCCACCAATGTAATATTTGGGCAAATGGTTTGAATCTGAATTTTCCTGTTATTATTATAAGCACATATTTTTTTGTTGTTTGGCTCTCTCTTCATATATATTTTAGTTGAATCTACGTGATTTTAATGAATATTTTAGTGAGCATTTCTTAATTTAAGAGAGTTCACACTCTATTGCTGGCAAGGATATGTTTTATGCAGTATCCTTGCATCACTCTTGAGACTGAGCATTATCACATTTTAACTTTGGGTGAATCCTTGTGAATGAACTTAGAAGAAAGACTGTCAGTCACTATGGTGTTTTCTTACTACTAGTAAACAACCAATAAAGCACCTCGTACTTACTATAGGTACCACTGATAAATCACCTTGGTGTTTTTTGTTAGAAGGAAGTTGTTAAATGACCTAGACAATGGATTTATACTTTGGTTATTTAACCAAGCCTTTGGTGTGAAATACTTGAGCAAGCATCTCCTCAGACATTGGATTTGAATCGAGGGTGATTAGCTACAAGAAATCTGCAATATAGTTGGCCTATGGTTAGGTGGAGAGTGGAAATCCCTCCTTCAACGACCAACTAGTTTGAGACGTACATATATCACATTTATATATTTGAATCATGAATTGTGATGTTCACTGCTTTAGTTACGACTAGTATGAGTCTTGGTATGTATATGAATGTTAATGCATGTTTGGATTGTGTTGTTCAATGTTATGTTCATGATTGATATGAGAATTGTGTATTTATGCTCTCTTATTTGAAAGGAAAGGCTTATGTATATATTACTTTAAGTTTTTTAGAGGATTGACAATGTCTAGTAGATGGAATAGACTATAACTTGTCATGTATAGTGATGAGAACATGTGTTTTCATTTGTGGTACATTGATGTTCAAAATCCTCTAAATAAGTTTAATTAGATTGCAAGTCATGCAACAAAAGTAATGGAAGTTTATTGTATATATCCTTGAATTGATGAAATGATGAGATCCCTTAAGATAAGATGTTTCTCCATAAAAATCTATTGAATGGAATTCTTGGGATTAGTTAGTAGTCCCTTTACTTGTGACATTTAATCAATATTTAATCCTTGTTTAATAATATCAGACTGGGGAAATGGAAACTGGGGGAAGTGATCCTAGGTAAGTATAATACCAGGGAAATATGCCAAGGAAATAATTACCTCGTAATATGTAGCACCGAGGTATGCAACCCTAGCGAAACATGACACTAGTAAGATGGTTAATAGGGAATATCGACCTAGGGAGGATAGTACCGAGAAACCACGATATCGGGGAGAAAAACATGTGTTGGTACTTGTATGACATGAGTTCCATTTGGACCCCAACATGGCGGTGGTGTGTGACCACATGGGTTAGATGTGGCCACGTGGGTTCCACATTGATTTCCCTGGATGACATGGCCTCTTAAATGGGATAAATTTCTAAGGGGCATAACTCTCTACCCATGACTCTAATTGAGGTAAAATTTATATCGCTAGAAAGATCTTGATGAGATAAACATAATGGTGGAATTTGTTTTAGAATATGAAGACTTTGAGAATCCTAAAAAGATTAAGAGTGTTCATACTATAGTATGTTCACCATTTATGTTGATTCTTGGCATGGATAACATGAAAGAACATGGAAAGCACCCTTGTTAGGTTGTCAAGGAAAAAATATGGATGGTAACATAGATTGATTTAAGACCTAGATTCTAAACCTATGCAATTAGGTTATTTAGTTAATTCAATTAATGAAGCCATTCTATGTAAGGGTATTGGTCCTCCAATCAATGCACTTGATTTATTTTAATAAATAAGTCTTATGTTAGTTGTAAATTTTCTATTAAATTGTCATGTTAGAAATTATTCTAAGTCTATCTATTATGAAGTAATGCTAAGTGAAATGAATGCATGGAAAGTTAAAGTGACTATTTTTAACCATTATAATAATTAATATTTCTAAACATTTAGGTAAGATGAGCTATAAAAAGTGTTAAGTGAATTATGTATGTTAATTGAAATGTAGGAATGACTAGGATATGGTCAAAATAAGTTAAGTTAATCGCCCAAAATGATTAGAAAAAAGATGTATAGTAGTTGCTACTAAGCTAACAGTGAGCATATATGCAAAAAATAAATAAATGGAATAAAATTGAAAACATAATGTTTAAAGCTAAGTCAAAACCATAATTCATTAATATACACAAAAAATTGATTACACATATGCTTAAAGACAAACTTATTAATAAACATGCTTATGTAATGTCTCAAAACCAAAATGGTAGACTATCAGTCTAGGCCATATGATTAAGTGGTTTTCAAGAACTTATGTTATTGACAACATTCCAAATTACAAACTAGGTGAAGTTCTAAACAACATGAAGCATGCCACTTCACAATCAATTGTTTGAA
The DNA here is from genome assembly GCA_034641835.2 of Pinus albicaulis. NCBI lineage: Eukaryota > Viridiplantae > Streptophyta > Pinopsida > Pinales > Pinaceae > Pinus > Pinus albicaulis. The sequence goes on along the minus strand of CM076581.1, from coordinate 228,319,759 downwards.
GGGATCCATTATTGTAGTGTTAAACTTGAAAATATTGGCAAAAAAATTAACATAAAACAAATAGACATAGTTTTACCCCTTGTGGGGGAGTTACTCTACTTTGATCGTAGTGTCGGAAGTTAGGTTGTGGACTACTCACCATTGTTGGGCTATTAAGGATTGAAAGATAAATTTGTATCACACAAATTGTATAATAGAGTTATATCTACTTCCTTTATCCTTGCAAATTAGGTTTTTTAGTTATTTTTAAAAGAAAAAAAAATGAGTTACCTTTACTTCTTGATTTTTCTCCAAAAGTTATTTTCAAAAGTGTAATATTTTTAATCCAAGGTGGCTAAAAGAACTTATTCTACACTCATATGTCCTTAGAAATATTGCTAAAATACACTCATTTCCACCTCCATTTAATGGCCTATCATGCTAAATCATCTAGTTGCTTCCACAATATATAAACATAACATATAAATAAAACAGTAAAACAATAAGATAATGTTTAGCTTTCACTAACCATTAGATCTATTCATAACCAACAAACATTATGGTATATATGTATGTACATATATCAAAATTGAATAAATAAGGTTTGTTCAAATCTATCATCCTCGTAACCAAACTAAACTAAACATTTCAAAACAAGCATATCTTAATTTATCACTAGAATTCCAAATCTACCAAGGACCTAGAGTGATCAAATCTCTTTTCACTTTATAATATTTTTCAAAAAAGTTTCAATCTCAAAAAATTTGATCTCTATAATTGATATATCCAAAAATAAAATAAATCTAAACCAATTTAATTATTAATTATAATTAATCCAATAAAAAATATTTATATAACATTAATATAATTAATAATAAACATTTCATCATCAATCATATAAAATATCAACAAATATATCTTAAAATAGTCATGTTTAGGGCATAAAAATCTCCATCTAGTCAAAGAGTGGCACCCATTCAAAGACACCATGCTTAACAGACAAGGAGAAAAAGTAACGGTGGTGCCCATTCAAATTTTGACCCATCCTTCCAAATTGCTTTACTCGTCCACCTCAATCTTTTCCCTAGCCCCTCTCTCTGAGTCATGAACGCGTCATGCCAAAAAGATGCCAAAAACACTGACCCAAATGTTCACTTTCCAACCCAAAATAATATTTATCAAAATGATGGTCTCTTCAACCAAATTGATATTGGTTTTAAGATGGTATTAGTATATATGGTATTTAAAATATTTTAGTTTTAATTTTTTCTATTAAAATCCAATAAAATTCCATTTAAATTAATTTAGTTTTTTAATATTTTAATTTTTTTAGATTGAGATTATATATATATATATGTTTTTTTCTTTTAATTTAATATAAATGTATTTAATTTTTTTATAATATCAATATTTTATAAAATAAGTTTATCTTTTTATGATATAATTAACATTTAAAATTTTTATACCAAATTAAAGGTGATTTTTACTAGAGTTTGAAAAGTAAATCTTCAAAAATCTCTCATTTTATTTTTCGTAATTATTTAATTGATATATAATCTAAGTAGTGTGACAAATATTTTGAAATTTATATCTAACTTAAGTATAAGTCACGAAATCTAAAAGAAAGTGTTTTTCATTTTCATGTCTCTTAGCGTCACAAGAGTGACATACGTCTAACACCTTTATTTTCTTCTTTATTTTTTTTTGTTTTAGAGATTTGGGTTGAGCACCTCTTGATAATATCTATCTTAGTTTCCCTTTTCCTCTCACTCTTTAGCAGACCACAAATTTTCCTTAAATTTTGATATAGTAATATTTTAATATTATCTTTACTTTGAAAATCATCTCCTCTTTTATCTCCCAATGGTCTAGCTAAAATTGGACATTCTTATGCAATTTTAGAAACCTCTTGTATTACATGTTGTTTTCCCTTTTTAAACAGAAGATACCTAGTCATAGCCATACTTCCAATTGGGAGAAAGACTTACTTCAATGAGCTTAGAATAGGGTGTGTAGATCATATGTTATAAATTGTTTTTGAATATGTACTCTTTGGAGATATTGCATCCAAAGAGCTCACATCCATATAAAATAATAGGGTGATGAGAGTCTCAATGAAGAGTGTGTTTAAGTCTCATATCCAATGATATGTAAACTTATAATTGTCTCCAAATCCATAATACATTTTCTATCCTCCATTGATCTTTTTGTTAATACTATAATTTCAATTAGGATTCTAAAATAACTACCTCCAAATTATTATTGTCATAAATAAAAATAATATATGTAATCTTTCATATAATTATCTAAATAAACAAAATTAATAAAAATAAATATTAAATTAAATAAATTAATTAAAAACATTATAATAAAACCTAAATATACAAAACAATGTAAAACTTAATAAAATATTACATTATAAATTTGTCCGGGTTACTGTTTACTGTAAACTCATTTACAGTGAAAACCCCTTTGAGACCCACCCGAAAATGACTGAAGTGGTATTGTGTTTTATTTTAAGTGGGAAGAAATTCCAAGATGAAAAACAAACCCAACCACAATTGAAGTGGACAGATACATGCGCATAACATAAACCAAAATTCTATATTCACTTTATAGTTGGAAAGTGGAGTCAAGTTTGAAAAGGAAAAATCTATATTCACTTTAGAGTTGGAAAGTGAAGTCAAGTTTGAAAATATGTGGGGTTATTGTTTAAGTAGTGCCATGGCATCTTTTTATTTCATTTTAATTGTGTTTTTAGGTACTCATTTACATTGAAAACAAGTTTGATACATAAAATATAAATAGAAGGCTTGGGAAAAGAATTGAGTTGAGTGGGTTTTTTTTGTTTTTTTTCAACTATGTTGAATTGTTAACTTGTTAAAGTAATTGAATTAGTAACTTGTTAAAATAATTTACTAGATAGGAATAGGCAATAAATAAATAAATAAATAAATAAATAAATAAATAAATAAATAAATAAATAAATAAATATATATATATATATATATATATCTATAAAGAGAGTCAACATAATCAATCATTATATATATATAATTCTTTTTTTTATTGGCTAGAATAAAAAAAGAGTCAACATAATCAATCATTATAAAGGTGGCTGTCAATAAAACAACATGTTACAATAAGACTTGCATCTAATCATTAAACCCTCTCAACTACCTAGAATACACTCAATTCACATATAAAAAAATAAAAACACTGTAAAAAAAAGTTGCCAGTAAAACATCAAGTTACAATAGACTTAAATCTGGATGAGAATATAATCATTAAACCCTCTCAACCACCCAAAATACACTCAATGGAAATATAAAAAAATAAATACATTGTAAAAAAAATTTGACATAAAGAAAATGAAAATAATTGCAATGATGCACTTTAAATTTTGAAATTCCCACACTCATGACATCTATTCTCTTAAATGTACCCATGTCTTGCTGGAAACCATATGCAAACCATCTGCAAGAGGTTTATAGTCAAAACGTTCAAGAGAGACACATAGTCCTTGTTTATCAAGGCTACAATTTTGCCCACTTCACTATGTGAATTAATTATTATTTTTTTTCAAAAAAATTATTTGTAAAAATATTTGAATTGTTTTTTAAGTGAAAATAAATTTAGATGAAACTCGAAACATCTAAACGCTATAGTTTAAAAACGTATAGAATAATTCAGAAAATTTAGTAATATTATTAAAAATTTTGGCAAAGATTTTTGAAAATCCGGGTTACAGTGGTTAAACTTCAGCATTTTGGGTGCCTTAAGGGTTTTTGATGATGCTAAATCCATTTCCACCATAAAAATCCAATTCAAACACTCCAATTACTTGATTTTTTGAATTTTTTAAACCAGATTCCAGAAAAAAACTGCCATCCAAACTATTATATTGTATCAGTAAACAACAAACTATTATGTTATATCCGTAGACAAATCACATCTAAAACATTGAAGCTTGAATACTATAACGGGATTTCCAAAAAACACGCAAAGAGAAGTCCTGACACAATCTTATTTTATCATAAAACGTAATGCGGATCGTGACATTAGAAACATTGAAGCTTGAATACTATAACGGGATTTCCAAAAAACACGCAAAGAGAAGTCCTGACACAATCTTATTTTATCATAAAACGTAATGTGGATCGTGACATTGGAAACATTGAAGCTTGAATACTATAACGGGATTTCCAAAAAAAGCGCAAAGAGAGTACCTGACACAATCTTATTTTATCATAAAACGTCATGTGGATCGTGACATTGGAAATTGTTGAGGTCGCTAGGCAAAGCACTTTGTTGGTGAAATTTGGTTAGACCCTTTTTGGGCGACCTCTCAAGAATTTGGTAATCATGTCTGGAATTTGACGCTGTTTTTTTCGTTTTGAGAATGCATTTCAACTTGGATTTTGGGTTTTCAATGTACTTAATTTTTTGCTAATAATTCTTTCATTAATCATTATTAATGGATTAAGTGAATTTTAGGTTTATTTAAGGAGTTTAATGGTGTTAAGTATGGATAGGAAATAAATTCAAAAATTTAATATTTATAATTTCTATAAAAAGTAAAATGAAATGGATAAATAAAATTTCAATTTAAGAGTTGGTTAGACTTACACGTTTTAAAATTGAAGATGTGTTTAAAATTCAAGATATATCACTGAATGATTATTATGATAAACATGATGATTATTATGATAATGTGTTTATGAATTCATTTACAAAGTTATAATAAATTTAGGAAATTAGTAAATTTTAATGTTATTTTGGTCAACATATTTTATTAAATTATTGGTTGGAGAGGGAGTCTGGTAAACTAATAAATTCTTGTAACATCATCAAACACTTAGTGGGGAGTAATAAACAAAAGGAATAGTTGTTTTTTCCTATGAGGCTAGTTAATTGATTAAGGAAATGTGGGGTCTATGTTTTTTCGTTTTTCAAGAATGCTCCGTGTCATTATTCTTGCCTATGAACACACTTCCTCCACACATCCACATTTCACACAATGAAAGCCATCTGAGCACAATTCACACCTCCACAGGCGCTTCCTCTACACATGTGCACTCCACACAACAAAAAACACCTTCGTACAACTTTCACTATTCCTTTCTCCATTCATCTAAAACAACCACAAATGAAAAATAAAATGATGGTTCTATTTGATGGCGAAGCAAGGACTTGATACAATGTGAAATATGTATATACTCATGTTACCCACACTTTTTTTGTTTCATACTCAAACAAAAATTGTATGTCATGGCCTTGCGGAGTACATTGCGAAGTGTCAAGAGTTTTCATTGTGTGGATTTTTCTTCACATTGTGCACAAATGACAAAGCATCCGTATAATTCAACGTCAATCGAAAATGAAAATACAAATATATACAATTTTTTTGTTTCATTTTAGTAAGAGCTTTCATTGTGCGGAGGAATCTTCTTCTGCATAATAAAAGCTTTCATTGAAAGCTCCATACAATGAACTTCTTCCAATTAAAAAAGATATAAGCCTCTGCACAATGAAACATGTTGTTACTATGGTTATCAACTTTATGGAGATTCGTTCCACCCCCCCCACCCCCCACGCTTAATGGCGTACAATTATGGTTATTAGTTTGGTAGGTGTTACAGGTCAAAATACCTCCTCATCAGCTCCGAGGGGAAGAAAAATATGGAAGAATTACAAAGACCTAAATTAAACCTATTTCTGCCAGGGTAACGCCTATCTATAACAACACAAGAGCGTTATAACGCAGCTAATCAGTGAATGGGCCGCGTTAGTGGCTAGGGAAATGCTTTGTTTACACTGGAGGGAATCGTTACTTGTGTTTTAAGTTTGAAACAGGAAAAACCCACGGAGAATGATTTGAATCTCCGGCTTTCCCTCACAAGAGAGTCAGTTCACAAAGGAAACTGCAAAGCACCAATTCATTATTGGTCACTGCCATAAAAGACTGAACTCCCAAGGAGGCAAAAGCATAGAGATTAAAGAAACATCTTATTTTTTTCTATTCCAAACTAGTGGAAAGAGAAAGGCAACAATGGCTTTCTCCCTCTCCTATAAAAAGGAGCTGAAGGCTCTTAGTTGAAGGTCGAAGGATTGCTAAAGGTTTTTGCATACTTGTGGAATAGAGAATAGTGTTATAGTGTGAAGGCCAAGAGTCAAAGAGGTTCCTAGAGAGCTTGTTGACTTAGACTTCTTCGCTTGAGAGATAAGAGAGATTGGGAGACTGAGGAGGGCTTGGTACAACTGACGGTTGTAATCCTCCTTCTTTCAAAATCAATAGAACTGTGTTTGTTTTGTCCATTCAATGCTTAATATTGTCATTATTTTTTGAACATTTATATAGTATGATATGAATGGCTCAGATGTGTATAATTTAGAAGTTCATTATATATTGACTTGATTGATAGGATATTTGTTATGTTAGAAATTACACGGGTGCTTTGACTGATTGCAGGATCAAGATTTGGAGCCGGTGAAGAAGGACTCTTGTTTCACTGCCTAGCGCTCTCCAAGGGACTCTAAGATTGTCAAAGAGGTAATTATCTATCGCATTCCATCAAGTTATTTTAAGTTAATATGAACATGCTCATGCCATCTTTGTGAACTACATAGCTAATCTTACCATCTGCCTTGGGCACCGGAAAGCCCTGAGAGGGATATTCGAAAACCAACAACCCAAGTAGTTTACCCTATAGCAGAATTGGCGACTCCGTTGGGGAGTTTCCCCATAGTTTCCGGACTATTTCTTCCCTCCTTTCTTCTTTCCTCTATTCACAGACCCTTCCGACCATTTCTGATGCCCAATAGACATATCAAACGATCGCAGAGTTCAATCCTATTTCTGTTTGACCACCTGAAGAACTTTTCCCTGGCTAATGCTACCTCTGTAGGTTGTCCAGTGCATTATAATGCTATTTATGCATAAATACAGTGCGTTAAGCGCTGTATTTACTCACAGACAGAGCGTTACTCAGCCAAAACCTTGCTGTTCACTACTATGATTGTGTTTTATTTGCAGAGTTTTTGGTCATCAGTATCTTTCATTGACTGAATCCCTGTGCTTGTCTGCTAAGCTAGCATTTCTAGTTGTTTCTCTTGTTTAAAAAGTCAGTGTCCAAAGCATTTACTTTTTTAAAGAGAATTTTTTTTTTAATTATTATTTTTCTGCATCTAGCTGAGTTTATTCTGAAATTTTCAGTTCATAGACTGTTAAAAAGAGGTAGATAGAAGTCTGAATCTTTAAAATTTGAACTGTGTTATTTGGATGTTAGTGCATGGATGTTGAAAAGAAACCTCTCCCTGTAGAAATACTCTTCATAAAATTAAATATTTAGAGCATGTTTTGCATGGTTTCTTGAGTCAGAGTCTCATCACATTTCATACGTCCACTCCCCCTCCGCAAGACTAATAATCAAGTACACTAAAAATCAAGCGATAATAAAATCAATCACTTTACTCTTTTTGAGCTCACACAAACAGTAGTTCAGGCTAGGATCTTGGGTTAGGAAAGTGAGAAAATTACCCAAGATCTCCAAACTTGAAACTAGAGTCATTAAAGAGAGAAATCCTACTGCACTCATATTATCGGGACCGTTCCTTTACCGGAGCTCAGCGCGAGACAACACTTGGGTGCACAAGAAGGTAGCCTGCCTTCGACTGCATCCGGTGGGTGTGTTATATATTGGGGTTCCCTTCGAGGATGTCGAAACTAGATCGGGGATCTAGGTGTTCTGCCCATATAGCACACTGTCCTTGACTGTGGACCCCCCTGATGATGTCTGTGATTTGAGGTATCCTTAGTGGCCATAGTTTTTAGGGACTTACACAAGGTGGCTGGGACGAGCTGTCCTGGTACCTGAAACAGACGGATCCACTCTGTCTTCGGTCTTTAGGAGGGTACTCATCTTCAAGAGAGTGCTTACACCTATCGTCTGAGGTTCGGGCAAAGCTCTAGAGTGACCGTAACTGTACTTTCGACCAACCCTCTCTGTATACTATTGTGATACTGGATTTCATCACCAGCGAATGGTAGTACTCAGACAGGGCACCCTATTCTGGTTGCTTGTTGATTGATTTTAGAGAGTCTTTTTTTTTAGGTGTGTGGTTACTGTCATTGAGACTTTATAATACATCACGATTAAAATTTGTTTAAAATAAACAGGTCACCGTTGCATCCACCGACCCACGCCGTCTGTCTCGACGATAGCAAGGTCTACCTCCTCTAACCATTGAGGAAGAACTGAACTTTTGTGAACCCGTGCCTTCTACAGAAGAGCAGTCTCCACTGACTAATCTAGATTTTCACATAGCCTCATATCATACGGAATTTCCGGAGGACCCTTTCACAGAAGGGGTTGTACCTAATTACAATCCTCCACTCACTGATCCATCAAGGCTTGTGATAGTTCAGATTGCACCACGCCAAGATATGTCTTCGGCTACACAAACATACATTTCACTATCGGCATCCACAGGGTCGATGCCAATGGCAACCACCACAGGTTCGCCACAATCCTCCCCGCCAGTGGTTAGTTCTATGCCATTACTTGGTAACCCTAGTAGTCAACATATACCTAATCCCAACCCGACGGTCATCACAACTGTCAGTAGTTTACCGAATCCTTCGGCATCTACTCCTACCGTGACCATGTTGGGACCCATGGTAGCTCCTCCCACGAGTATGACTACTTCGGTGCCTTTTAGCAACCCTTTCGGTTGGAACCCTCTGTTGAGTTCAAACCCCTTGGCCACTATACCAGGGGGCAGTATCACCAGCACACAGGTAGCAGGGAACATTTCACTTCCCCTGCAATCCTTAGGACAAATGGGACAACCTATTGTCAATTCTTTTCCCTTAAGTGGTTCAAATATAGGTGTAGGGTCTATGCCGTTGCCAAACTATGCCAGTAGTAGTATGCCTCCGGGAAACTCTATTGCATCCATTTGGACTAGCCAACCCCAACCTCCATCTGGAATGGGAGGGCACTTTTATACTGGGGGCAATCAACCATTCACCCCGCAATACAACATGCCCTATGGAAAACAACCGTATGTCCCTACTTCTCCACCTATAGGAAGTTTTTACCAAAGTCCCACTTATCCTCCTGGTAACACATTGATGGGTGGACCCTATGGTCTAAATAGTCAGCCCATACTGCCTTGGTTAAATTCGGGGGCAAATCCACAATTTCCATTCTTGGCATCTTTGGACATCCCCGATATCCATAAACTGACTAACGATCCCATCAATCACAACTTGCTTTGGCCTCCAGTACCGCATAAGATTCCTTCTGACATCCCGAAGTTCAACAGGAAACAAGGGGACGACCCAGCCGCACACATCACTACCTTTCATCTATGGTCTATATCCAATTCCATGGTAGATGATAGTGTCCGAATTCGACTGTTTCCCCGCACGCTTACAGGCAATGCTGCCAAGTGGTACATTGAATTACCACGCGCCACCATCAATACGTTAGCGATGGAGTTTCTAAAGAACTTCCAACTACCAATTAGATTTGAAACCGGAACGGAACTATTAACCTCGCTCCGCCAAGACACCCCCACCCACATTTCCGATCACATTCATGAATGGAGACGTAGGAGGAGGCTAGTCAAAGCGCCAATTCCGGATCATCTCTTAGCCAATTGGTTTTGTAAGTCCCTCCTACCCCACATCTCTAAAGACATTGGCCTTTCAGGTGCGGTGACAGAAGATCAATGCATTCGTCGTGCCCAACACTTGGATTTAATCTATTCACACTCGGGCACGCTATATGATTTGCTCCCCAATGCCCCTGGTAACCCAACCCCTCCGGCTACTCAGAAAATCGGAGCTCATGCCGACAGTCTTGTTGGCGCGATCTCTAGTGTAGCCACCAAACAGTCTCGGGGGAAAGCCTCCCAACCATCATCGGCTGCCACCGCCCCTCACCAAACGACTGCTCTTCCTGTCGTTGAGGTAAATTCTGTGCAAACCTCACAAAAACCTAGCAGTAAAAATAAGAAGAACAAGAAAAAGACATCTTCTTCAGAAGAGCAGTCGGATAATCAGAATAACCCTAATCAGAAAAATGCTACCAAAAATGACAAAGGGAAGGATAAACCCATGAAATTTCCTTGCAAGATCTGTGCAGAAGACCACTTGACATACAAATTTCCTTGGCTGTAGGAATGCACTGATTTTATTGCCAACAAGTATTCTGGGTGAACACCTGTTGTTCTTCATAATCCTTTCCCTCATCAACAGCAGCAACATCAACACATGGTTGACAATCCGCCACAACCCCATCAAAGGGGAAATGGTGGTTCAGATCCTTCTGGCGAAGGACCATCTACCATTTATGGAATTGAGAGTGTTGAACTTCAAACTCGAGGCAAGGCACCTTAAATCCTACCATAAATGCACTTTCAGAGCAGTTCTAGTTCAAATCATAGCCACCCAACGATTTGCATATCGAGAACCGACCTCTCTTTGTGATCTGAAAATGGAATGTACTTGTTTGAGGGTGCAAGGTATCCATTTCCCATAATTTCAAATTGAGCTATACACTCCAAGTGACCTCTGAAAATGTGAGAACAAACTATTTCCTATACCGAGATGGACTGTAGGGGCATTCACCGGATGTTTCACCTTTCTAGGAAAGGATGAATCCGGAGGCTACCTGGCCCTCTACAGACTCTGCCTAAGGAAATAATATGTAAACACTTAGAAGTCTTTGACATTCACATACTTGAAATTTGATGTCTTGCGGAATAAGACAAATAACTTTCTGAAGCTGAGTAGGTGATTATGTGTATATGAAAGTTATGTATATTTGCTGTTTAACAATTTATATCAGTTTTGTTTAGCATATCATCTTCAGCAAATAAAAACATCAAAATGATAAGCAGTTCACCCCCTTCTCTGGGCTACATCTGCTGGACCAAGCCTCTCAAACTAGGCTTGTCCTCTTCTATTAAAAATGCTACAAAGGCTAATACAAGAATAAGAATGTCTCGAAAGACAGATCTGACTGTAAATACAGAATCAGAAGATAGGAATTAGCTAAACATGCTATTTCCCAAACACTAAACAGTGAAAATTGTACCTGATACAGTACTTTTCCCCAATTGTCCTTGGTGGCCCTTTAGACTTGCATGGAGAATTTTGAGGTGAAGATAACCTCAATTGGTTCTGAAACCTCTGCCATTCAACTCAGAAGGTCGAAAATATCAGAAATAGACTTCTGAATCACCAAAAATGGAAGAACATAGTCCCCAAACAGCTCCAACACTGAAATGGCCCTCTTGGCCCTGAAAGCTTCCATGAAGCTAAACAGTGAGAAGAATTCCTCAAAAGGAAAAACGAGCTGTAGAAATGGATTCATAATACTGAAAAACTTCAGGAATGACCTTCGTTCCACATTAACTGGCTGCACAATTCCCAATGCAGCTCCCAAACTGATTTGGCCATAGTGACTCCTGGAACTTCCACGAAGAAAAATCACCTGCAAACGACCTCAGATGGCTGTGAAACCTGTGCCAATGGCTTCAGAAGGTCGAAGAGACCCAAAATAAAAAAAAAATTCGTCTTCAAAGGCCTCTCCTAGCAGAAGTTATGCCCACTTTACTGAACTGCCAGTTTCACCTAAACAAACTCCACTAAATGTGGAGAGACTACAGATAAGGGCGCCAGATTGGTGGGTGGCGCCAAAATAGGGGCGGAGACGCCAAATTATCCGACGGTTAAACGTTGTTCAATAAATGTTATGGTTATAACACAATACGTGTTCACATATGAAACGGGCGGTGTTAACCGTTTGCATTGAAACCAACGTTTATTAATTAAATCAAAACGTTTAATGTGAAAACCCACCAACTAACGCATAACCAAAGTTTGTTTGGACCACCCAAACGTTTGCGCGCCGATGAACTGGGCTGTGGTTCTCCGCCGCGGGTTCTGTGGGAAGGGGGCTGGCCCTTCGGGGCTGGCCCCCTTTCGGGCCCCGCCCAAACTCCCACACCCTTTAAATACAACTCCGCCTGGCACATTAATCAACGAATAAAGCACTGGTCCATTGGTTAAAACACTTGGTTTATATGCATGTGGTCGGGAGTTCAAAACCGGCCGAGCCCAACAAAATTTTTAACAAATGCGCCATTTCAAATTCCACGTCGGGGCCCACGTGGCAGCCTCCGGGCTAGCCACGTGGCGCCTTTTGATTGGTCGTCAAGGGAATATTCCCCAGAATATTCTGCGGAATATTCCACAGAATATTCCCAGAATATTCTGTGGAATATTCTTTTTTTAATAAAATTTTTCCACAAAGGCAAATTTGGCATTTTTTTAATGGAAATGGAGAAATCTTCAAACTTGAATAACTTCTTCATACGGAGACCATTTTTCGAACCGTTCGCTGGTATGAGAAATCAGGAAGAGCGAGCTCTATCGATGGATTCAGGTTCAAACCATTTCTGAGCACCTTCACATTTTTGACCATTTTCTGACACTTGGTCACGAGCTCGATCATCTTGACTCCATGATTCGTCCCCCCAAAGGGACACTTCGACGCACGACTCATAATACCTCTGCACATGCAGCCCAAAAATACAATATTGTAGAAGATTTGGCACAGGCACCATCAGCTATGTCTGCACTTGAAGTATTACAAACCTGTCTAGCACAAAGGAAAGCCTTGCTTTCGGCCATTGGTGGAATAGATCCCCAAGATTCCATGCTAGCAGTCTTTGATATAGAAAAGGCTAAACCTCACCTCTCGCATCTCACACCAGCTCAAATTTTGGGTGCATGTTGAGAATGCAACAAGATGATGGAGCTTAGTGAAAAGTCGCCTTCACTAAAGTGGGCATGAGACTATTTAGGTGTTTGAGCGCAAAGTCTATTTTTAGACATATGGATCATGGTCTATGAGTTGCGAGATGCTATTTATGGATGGTTGGTCAAGTTGGTAAAAATAGATGAACCTCTATTTTTAGACATACTGGGTGGAGTCTATTTTTATACTGCCGGTCTAAAAATAGATCAGTCGAATATTATTAGCTCTTAATAATATTTGGACTATAAACATTATCTTATCCTCTTGGAGCACTTCAGTTCGAGCTACGGATGTGGCACATGTAGCTGACAGAAGGAATTACACTATTCCTAGGGTTTAGTTGAGCTATTGCATGGTTGACTTCAGTTAGAACTCATGTGGTAGAGTTTGGTGGAGTTGATGAGACAGTTGATGGAGTTGTGTTCGGTTTAACTTAGTTGAACTAGTTGTATTTAGTCTAACTAATAAATACACTAGTGATGAGTGGTGTGAATTAATTATTAATTAATTCACTAATTATTAACTCATAAATCAACTAAAGAATACATCAGTTAACTGCAGTGCATGGACAGTTCAGTGGAGACCAGTGTTAGAGGTGGGTGAAAGGGTGAGTCTACTATCAGTTGTGACTATAGATGTGCATGAGATTTTCACACACATTGATTGATATTGCCAATGAGGATTGCGCAGTACAAGCCAAGGGGATTCGAACTTGGATCTCACAATTAACCATCTTGGATTGCACAGTAGAGGCAGGCTAACAGGTGGAGGAGATTTGAACTTGTGACTTGTTCATATCTGAGCTTGTGTAGTGTGTAACAATTGGAGATAGTGCTGAGAGCTTGTGAGGAGTTTGTACTATGATTTTTACATGTTCTCTATCATTATAATATACAGATAGTTGGGGGTTTTCAGCTTTAAGCTTTCCCATAAATCCTGTGTTTATATGTGTGATTGATTAATGTTTTAATGTGCGCATGCGATTGTTTTTAATTCCGCAAATTGATGATCAATAGTAGAAGAGGTTATGTATTATGCATGAAGCTCAAATAGTGTGTGATCAGGATAATATCGGTGAATAAGTTATCTATTATTCAAATTTCTACGGTGTAGGTGGTGTCGAAAGGAGACCAATCCATCGCCTTGTCCATAGGAAGGTGCTTCGACCTGCGTTATGTCACAAGCTTGCTGGCTGAATTTAGGTTTTCCTACTCTAACCCCGCCATCGAGTTCCCTTAAAGCTTTTGATGGCCACACGTTCCTACCCAAAGCATACCTTGCTAGCTTTCCCATCACTCTGAGTGGGAAAACGGTAAACGTGGACGTTGAAGTCGTAGAGCGTCATCTCGACTACAATCTATTGCTTGGTCGCGGTTGGTCTTATGCCATGAGCCACCATCGTGTGCTTGGTCTTCGGAATCACCTATTTACATTGGATGCGAAAATAGTCACGGTCGACGTATCATACTGCACCCCTGACTATTCCACTTTACCAAGTAGCTCTGTACCCCTAATAGGAGGTGTCCCTGACTCTGACGTCAGTATCGGTACCGGTCTTCTGAAGGCATCTTCCCTACTAGGTTGTTTTCCTCTACCGCCACCTCAGATCCCAAACACGGTTGCAATGATATCCACCTTTTCGGATGGCTCTATTGACCCATGGATCATTCCGGCGCCTTCAGATATTGATTCCTATGGAGATCAAATGCCGCTTTCGCCGGTTGAGTTGGCTTACCAAGCCATCCAATTCGCATCTGAACCCTCCACTGATATGGTTTCGACCACAGGTACGACCCTCTCTCCCATCACGGTTCTCTCTAAGGATCTCCTCAATGAAGTCTGGCCTACAGACGAAGCTATTTGAGAGATCATGTCATTAGAAGAACGACCTTGGGGAGAGTTCCACCATCGCGCTTCGACGATTGATTCGGAGGCGATAAAAACTGAAATCCCGTCTTTTGACCAACCTGAGATAGTTCCCTCCTCTTATACGACTGTCCACACTATCGATTCGGAAGGGAACATGGGTAATCTTCCTAAGACAATGCTCATTGATATCTCGGTCAAAACGAGTATCGTGGAAAATATTCAGATTGGAGAAGATTGCAATCCTGAGGAAATTGCACGCTTCACATCCATTTTCAAAGAATTCCGCAATGTGTTTGCTTGGTCTCACAAGAAAATTCCCGACATAGATCCTTCTATTGACGAGAAAGAGATCAAGAAATTCCGAGCATTCTTTTTACGGTATTTTTCTTGCTCGTTAATCCGAAAACCTCGAGTCCCCTTCTTCGGGCTCGTTAAACTTACACGAAGAAGCATCGAGCATTCTTTTTACAGTATTTTTCTTGCTCATTAATCCGAAAAACCTCGAGTTCTCTTCTTCGGACTCGTTAAACTTATACGAAGTTGGCATCGAGCGTTCTTTTTTTTGGTCTTTTCTTACTCGTTAATCCGAAAAACCTAGAGTTTTCTTCTTCAGACTCGTAAAAACTATGGAGAAGTATTGAGAATTATTTTTAGGAATCTTTTTCTCGCTCATAAAACCGAAAAAATCCCGAGTCGCCTTTGTCAGGCTCGTTAAACTATCAAGACAAAGAACAAGGAGCCATTCTTTTCTCTTTTTCAAGGCTCCTTAAACTGAAAAAGTAATCGAGTTTTCTCCACGCGACTCGTTAAAATTTCACGGAGGGCACCAAGTCTTTGTTTGTTGGACTCATTAAAATTTCACAAAGAATACTGAGTTCACTCCGTCTCCTCGTACTCATAAAAAAATGAGGTAGACGTATATCGAACATAGATTTCTCACTTTTCTGGTTTCGATGGACTAACTTACGGAAAATGAACTGTTTCAGGCTTACTATTACCCCTTTGCCGTGCTCGGTTGTCAAGACATGACAAAGGTACCCCAATGGAGTTGTCTTTTATGATATTTTTCAGACTCTCTAAACATGAAAAATTCACCGAGTTTACTCATCTGGACTCGTTAAACCTAATAAGATGGGGAACAGAGTTGTCTTTCCTGACATTTTTCAGTCTCTCTAAACATGAAAAATTCAGCGAGTTTACTCGTTTGGACTCGCTAAACTTAATCAGACGGGGAAAAATTTGGACAAAATGGATACTACCTCTATTACATTTTCAAAAAGGTCGATTTGGCAGCAAAATTCTTGAACATGGCACTTCCCAGAAAACTCTTTCGCAGTTAGCCAAACCCTACCATCTATGAGTATTAGCCTTCATTTCCCAGTTTCCCTGCACTGGTAAAATCCTAACACACTCTTTGGTGTTCATCAAAGCTTCGGCTGCCTAGTACCCTGCTAGAGTGCCTTCTATTATTCAAGCAGATCTCGCTATCTACTGCTCCTGTTATCAACCAAACCGCTCATTATGCCAGAAATTATTTGTCATCCGACGTTCCCATTTACTCTTCATTATCTCAATCATAAACAAAATCATTTGGTTTCTGTTTCGTGTTGACTGATGTAGGACGCCTTAGTGCCTACATTTCAATAGATCACTTCCTATCAACTTCAACATCTTATCTAGGAAGTTGATCCAGAAACCCATCAGTACCTGGATACTTGCAGACATCAGTAGCAGGTAGTCTTGTGTTTGATCAGGGGTCTTCATCATTGGCTCCTGGTCGAATGATTCTATGAGTGTTCGACTTCAACTCATTTTATTCATTCTCGCTAGATTGTATTGTGCATCTTAGGGACCATCATCATTATCGGTGGCCACCTTCGCGTCTGTTAACAATTTTCATTATCGACTGGTAATCAGACGATTTATCACATGTTTGATGACAACTCATTCATTCACATGTTGAGGAATATGAAGTTTAAGTGAATTGGCGGTCAAGACCTTGGGGCAAAGGCTACATCATTAAATTTGTGTTTCCTTCCCCAAGTTGCAATATTGTTTATGGAGACAAATTCTTCAGCCTGATCCTATTATGACAGACACTTCCACATTGTGCCTATCGGTGGACAGATTCTTCATATCTATATTCTAGGGAAATCATGTTGTTTAAGCTACTGAGAATGGGATATGCCCGACTCAAGGCAAATACTATATTTTCTGACATATGTTGTTGTTTCAGGTTTTCCTCAGTCTTTCAATCTCTTTATCTCTACACCAATTATAAAGTATTTCGGCCATCGTCTTCGTCTCTGACCTCACACTTTAGGGGGAATCTATTACAGGTCAAAATACCTCCTCATCAGCTCAGAGGGGAAGACAAATTTGGAAGGAGTACAAAGACCTAAATTAAACCTATTTTTTCCAGGGTAACGCCTATCTATAACAACACAAGAGCGTTATAACGCAGTTAATCAGTGAATGGGATGCGTTAGTGGCTAGGGCAACGCTCTGTTTACACTGGAGGGAAGCGTTACCCGTGTTTTAAGTTTGAATCGGGAAAAGCCCGCGGAGAATGATTTGAATCTCCGACTTTCCCTCACAAGAGAGTCAGTTCACAAAAGAAAATGCAGAGCACCAGTTCATTATTGGTCATTGCTATAACAATACTGAACTCCAAAGGAGGAAAAAGCATAGAGATTAAAGAAACATCTAAGGTTTTTCCATTCCAAACTAGTGGAAAGAGAAGGGCAACAATGGCTTTCTCCCTCTCCTATAAGAAGGAGCTGAAGGCTCTTAATTGAAGGTCGAAGTATTGCTAAAGGTTTTCGCATACTTGTCGAATAGAGAATAGTGTTATATTATGAAGGCCAAGAGTCAAGGAGGTTCCTAGAGAGCTTGTTGACTTGGACTTCTTCACTTGAGAGATAAAAGAGATTGGGAGACTGAGGAGGGATTGGTACAACCGACGGTTGTAATCCTCCTTCTTTCAAAATCAATAGAACTGTGTTCATTTTGTCCATTCAATGCTTAATATTGTCATTATCATTTGAACGTTTACATTGCATGATATGAATGGCTCAGATGTGTAGAATTTAGTAGTTCATTATATATTGACTTGATTGATAGGATATATGTTATGTTAGAAATTACACGGGTGATTTAACTGACTGCAGGACTAAGATTTGGAGCCGGTGAAGAAGGACTCTTGTTTCGCTGCCTAGCGCTCTCCAAGGGACTCCAATATTGTCAAAGAGGTAATTCTCTATCGCATTCCATTCAGCTATTTTAAGTTAATATGAACATGCTCATGCCATCTTTGTGAACAGCACAGCTAATCTTACTGTCTGCCTCGGGCACCGGAAAGCCCTGAGAGGGATATTCGAAAACCAACAACCCAAGCAGTTTACCCTATAGAAACAGATACTAGAGGAATTTGCACTGATGCAAGGATAGAAGAAACTTGGGCTACAGATACTCCAGAAACAGACATGGTAGGTGGAACAGAAGTTGCAGTAGCTGCAGCAGTTTGAGGCGGAGTTTGAGGTGTACTAGGCCCAGGCTACTGACATTAGGGGAATTTTGAGGTCTAAAATGGGCCTCCTAAGGAAATTATAAAATAATAGTGGAAAGAATCTAATAAGATTTGATAACATCATCAAATTTTAGAGGGAAAAATGAAAAAACTACTTTTTCAATTCATATTTTCAACTTATCTCCCAAAGTTTTTACTCAAATTTCGAGTGGGAGTACTCGTTGGATGCGGAATTTAATTCCCCATCCAAGGAGTACCCATGTTGCATACTTTCGATGGGTCCTACTACACGAAAAATGATAAATACATAAAAAAACGTGATTACAATCATGTTTTTTATGTATTTCTCATTTTTCGTGTAGAAGAGTTCATCGAAAGTATGCAACATGGGTACTCCTTGGATGAGGAATTAAATTCCGCATCCAATGAATACTCCCGCTCGAAATTTGAGTAAAAATTTTGGGAGATAAGTTTAAAATACGAGTTGAAAAAGTAGTTTTTATTATTTTATTATTTTTTATTATTTTTACTTTTTTACTCCAAAAATGGTGAATCATCCATTATGGATGACATCATCATCTTGAATCCTATTGGTTGTTACAAAGTTTATTTTTGTTGTACATTTTTCTTATGAGGCCCATTTTACACCTCAAAATTCCCCTAATGACAGAACCAGGTGCAGGGACTTGAACAATAGGTTGTACAGGTTGCTCGGTTGGACCAGAAAATATAGGCTATCCAAGTTGATTAGGTAACTGCACATTAGGTTGCATAGTCTGTTGAATTTGAGATGGATTCCACACCATGTTCATTTCGGGGTATTGACTCGTAGAAGGTTGTGCATATGAAGGACTATAACCTGGTTGAATGTAGGGTTGATAATTGAATGGTAAATTTCCAACTCCTTGTAATAATGGTTGACCGGAAGGAGGTTGGAAACTTTGAGTTGGGTACTGACCTTGAGGTTGATAACCTTTAGGCATGTAGTGAATCTAGGGTTGATAAGGACCTTGAGGAATATACTGAGTCTAGGGTTGACCTTGGGGTATGTACTTTCCTTGAGGTTGATAACTATTAGGACCTCACAATGTACCATTTTTACCATACATTTTGACACCACTTTACTCTTTATAGCTATATTTAAAAAGGTTACATTATCATTTCCATCCATTTTATCCAAAGGTATATGAAATCCTTCTCTTTACTATATATTTAATTTGTTTTACGTATAATTCCACATTACTCTTATATTTCATCATTAATCGAAGGTAGATAGTTGCTAACACAAGTCTAAAATATCGCAGATAATTTATGATAAGGAATGTGCTGTTGCTGAAACAGTCGGCCCATTGCTGAAACAGTCGACTCCGTTGCTGAAACAGTCAAATCTGTTGCTGAAACAGTCAGCGGGCACGTAAATTCCGTCACTACTCGTGATTTGCGATTTCGAAAGAGTATTTCAGGAACGATGGCAACAAGACGAAGACAAGCAAGGAAAGTTGTTACACGGATTGTTCTGAAGCCAGTATTTTTGTATCTGTTGTAACAATATTCTGCTATGGAAGAATAGAAAGACCCTGTTTTAAGATAGAAAAACAGATTTGGATAAAAATAGGATTTCTCTGATGTAACTGTAATAGATGTCTCCTATTTAAAAAGAGGAGACATCATCATTAGAAGGGGAGTTAGAGACTGCAGGAGAGACATTATTTTTGAGCGGAAAGGAGCAAGACTCCATTGTAATGTATCATTCCTTTTTGACAGATGAATAAAGGTTTCTTTTGAGCGCTTCAATTTAACTCTTTCCTCTGGGGAATCTTGTGAGAAGGAAAGGGCCCGCCTTCATCACAAGATTCACCCGATTGCTCCTGTAGTTTGTTAACTTCTTTATGTTATTCGCACCTTAATTTAACTTTGTTTGCTGAAGAATCATTTACACAGTTCTGTAGTTCTTTTTAAGCACTCTGTTTTCCTTAACACCGCATTAGCTCTGTACCTTAAGAAGCCAAGAGATATTTTTTCGTTATTTGTTTAAATTTTTGATTGATACCGGGAAACAGGTGCTGAAGATTCTTGCTTGGAGGAATAGGGTCCTGTTCTCCGTAGGTTGATTCTCTTTTTCTGCAGTGTGATTGATATCAGGAAACAGGTGCTGAAGGTTCCTGTTCATGGGAATAGGGTCCTGTTTTCCTTGGATTGATCTTTTTCTACAGTGTGATTAGTGTCAGGCAACAGGTGCTAAAGATTCATGTTTGGAGGAATAGGGTCCTGTTCTCTGTTATGGTTGATTGATTTCCTTTCCTGCAGGGTGATTTCCTTTCATTATTTTTCCTAGAATTCTTTTAATGAAGGATTGCAATAGAGGGTTTTCTTCTGCTGTAACACAAGTAGGCTTCAACTTTGTTAAAGTGGGGTGTGAATAGTTGTATTTGTATGATTGATAATTGTGTGACTTCTACTACAACATTTCCTTGCTTTTGGAATTGAGCATATCCAGTGCGTGATTGTCTTTGGAGTAAACAGACCTTCCCAGGTTGACAATTTATGTGGTGCTTGAATTGTTAAAACAATTAAAGCAACCAAAATTTTGGCACCGTTGTCGGGGAAGGAAATTATAGATTTCAAAAGCATTGATATTTTCTTTCTAGATGTGCAAATTGTATGAGAGGACGCGGAACCCAGAAGAAAAATAACCCTACAAGTGGCAAGGGCAAAGGAAGGGGAGGAAGAAAGACTTTTATTGACGAAATTGTATCAAAGGCTGAATCATCACAGAGATTAAGTTCTCTAAGACCAAAAAATCAGCGCTCCCCTCAATCAGATTACAAAACAGAAGAAATTGTGAGTCCTGAAAACATAGAGGAACCAGTAATGGATATTAAAGAACCAGCAGTCAGTGCTGGAGAATCAGAAAGTGCTAACGAATCAGTAGAGCACGTTGAGGAACTAATAGAGAATATTGGACGACCAGTGGAAAACATTGAGGAGCCAGTAGAACATTTTGAGGATCGAGCAAGTGTAGTAGGAGAACAACCAATGGAAGGAAATAACCAAGAATTCTTTGGTGGAGGACGTGTAGATCCTGAAGGAGAAGGAAGGGATGAAAATTCTCTCTCTACCTTGGGATTTCCTATCAGTGATCTCCCTAGAGGAACAACTCCTATGAAGAATATTCCATTTTCAGCTTTACCCAACTTCCATGATTTATCCTTTGAAGATCCGGATGAATTTCTTTTTGAATTTGATATATTATGCAGAAGTTATGATTATGTTACTAATGCTCAGAAGTTGAAACTGTTTCCAGCAACATTAAAAGGAAATGATTTAAGATGGTTCATGAGCCTTGGAAGTCAGGTAATCACAACATGGGAATAGATGAAACAGAAATTTCTGCTTAAATATCAAGACTATTGTCGGACAAGAGAAAAGAGGGAAAAAATATTCAACACGGCACAAAAGCCAGACGAGAATTTGGAGGACTATGTGGAAAGACTGCAGTATAATCTGCAGAGATCTGATCATCTGAATGTAAGTAAAGAAATTCGTAAAACAATATTACTTAGAGGATTAAGGGATGATTGTTTAGACATGTTAAACATGCTTGGCAAGGGAGATATATCTAAAGAATCATATGATGAGATTGTTGAACTCTGTAAAAGATGTTCAAGAGAAGCTGTAAGGAACAGAGCAAGTAACAGAGATCCCACCTATTGAAGAGTTCAGAAATCAGCCAGTGGGGGAGAAACAAGAGCTGAAATAGGTAATTTACTTGAAGAATTTAAAACTGAGATGTTAAGTTCTTTTGCTTCACAAATTGACACCTTGCAGGTTAAAAAGAAACAGGCTAAAGCAGAAGTAGCTCTGGCTGTTTTTTTCCCTAAATGCAGAGATAAACATCCACTAATGGAATGCCCATTGGAAAAAATACCAATCTGCACCCTTTGTGAGAAATATCATGAAACACAACAATGCCCCTCTCTACCGGGAATAAAGGCAGCACTACAGCCAACGGAAGAAGAAGCTGAAGCAGTTTACCTGCTAACACAAAGAAGACAATGGCAACCAGAACGACAAGGTATGAATTCTAGTATGCCATTTAATCGTTGGAATAATTATTCTGCTTTCAGTCAGACAAATTACACTCCCTTTAATCAAATGCAATACCCACCCTTTAATCAGATGAACTACCCCCCCATGCAACAAACAAACCCTCCCTTTGTTGATCCTGCAATGTGGACTCCTTGGCCCCCACAACAGCCATCTTCTTTTAATCCATGGAATTCAAATTGGAGAAGCCAACAACTCCTGTATCCAAATAAATTTCCTCAATTTCAACAACCACTTCCTCTACCATCAAGTGCTCCACCAAATAATCAAATTATACCCCAGCTACCTGTGCAACCAAATCCTAACCCCAATAATAAAGTTGTGCAATTCATTGATATTCAGAATCAACCTACATTTCCTACGATGCAATGTAATGATATTCATTTGAGATCCGGGAAAATAGTAGAACCTATCATCGATGATACAACTTCTTCTGATTCTGATAAAGAAGAAACTTAGAAACATAAAAAAGCACAACCACCCTCTGTTAGTATGAATCCTTTGTCGAAGTGTACGAAAAAGGACCACTTTAGCTACGCATAACTAATAGCCCTAACAACAAAAGTGGCTGCCAATATCTTCAGATCTGTGGTTAGTTGAACAAGAAAAGAGTTGCAAAAAACCAGATCTATGCATGGAAAGACATTAAGCGGTAAAAACAAGGGTTTGCTCCATATACCAATAGACAAGACAAGAACAATTTTTGAAAGAATTTTTGTATTAATTGGGCACCTGGGAGGAAAACAAGAAGGCGTATCCAATTCTCCTCATTGGGATGGGTTCTTGGAAGTCCTCAGCACTTCAGATCTAAGATTTCTCTCTCTTGTTGGTGTAGAAAACCCAATGCAAAGAATAGAGCTCAAAGGGAGCTCACACATCAAATAATGGAAAAATGTGACCAAGTGTATAGATCCAGAGTGATCTAATAGGCAACAAAAGGTGAAGAATGGTAGGAAAAACCCTCCTATTTATAACAAAATATTGGGTCATTCTAGATCTTGGTGCATGATTAAAATAATGTTAACCAAATCTAGATCCACCTTTTTATGGAATATTTTATTATAATTGTTGGAGGGAAAAAGTATTTGACTTGGGTCAAATTCCCTTTATTTGTCAAAAATAAATAAATAAATGATTTATTTATCTTTTTAAGGAAGCGGTTAGAAGATAATCAAATAAATGATGATTTATTTAATTATTTGTGGGTGATTTGGTCATATTCAACAAGGAATATTATCTAAATAAGATTAAATAATTATTCTTAGAAAATAATAAGATAAATAAAGGTTTATCTAATTAATTTCTTTGTTTTTGGGTTAAACATGACTAGGAATAATAATTAAATTATGGTTTAATTAATTATTCCATGAGGAAAATTAAACAAAATGGGTTTTTTTAATATTTCCTTTTGGGGTTTCCTGTTTTGACCATAAACAACCTAATAAATGTGGTTTATTAAGTTATTTTACATAGTGAAAGCAATTTTACTTAGGGTAAAATTGGTCTTACATGGTGTACTTGGGTCCATCTAATGATAATAGGTTAGATGACCGAAAAATGGTGTAACAGATTTCCCCCCAGCATGCGAGTGTCAGGAGCAAATCGTATGACCGAAGTACGTTGTAAGAACTCAATCACCAGACAACAAAAGGGAAGTCAGAGAGAGAAATGAAAGGTAGATAGTGTGCTGAAGAACTAGACCCTGAGGAGACGAGACTCGCAGGTGCAATAAGTCTCTTTTTATGAGAGGGTACCTGTGCTGAAGGCGGTGGGGGAGGTATACCTATGCCCGCCGAGACAAAGTACAAAAGAATAGTGTGTCCAGTAAACAAGGGACCGAACCATAAAGTACAGCCGGCATAATCATGAGCCAGATAAAAATACAATGAGGAATCCCACATACATGCTGTGCCTGGGATAACAGCCAGGACTGATACAAATAATATCTGAGTACATGAGAGACAAGTACAACCCAAATGCCCCTTGTAAATGGGGAAGGGCTCACAAAATCTGAATGATACATGCAAATCAAAGAGGCGCTGCGAGTGGCTAAGGCCAACATCATCAAATATCTGGAGCTGCATCAAAGGCTGCAAGGAGGAGGTCATCCGGGCATGTGGGGGGCTACCTGTAGGGCCACCCCCTCATTTGGGTTGAGACATCTCACACACACCCGGGAATCATCAGGAGCCGCTGCTGTATCACTGAACCATCAAGTATACGGATCTCGATCATGCTGAAAGGAGCTGGAGTGGAGAAACAATCAAGTCAAAGGGAAATGAGAGATCCCTTTGCCTGATCTGAGGCACCGAACAAGAGTGGAAGTAGGAACCAAGGTACACCGCCCTCTAGACCTAGCTTCTGGAATGAATGAGCTGATGTCGACAGAAGGAGGTCTGCCATAGTTGAGGCAATGCGAGATCCTCAACTAAGGCACGAGGGAAAATAGTAGAGCGATGGACAGACTGACACTAATGATGATAGTGAAATGGAAAGGACTGAGTGGCGAATGGACGACTTCCCTTGTTAGAGCATAAAGGGCATGAATGACATGGCATCGACTGACACGATAGCATAAGGGATAGGGGACAGTGGGACTGAAGGTCATAATGTGCGACATAAGAGAGAGACCAAGCAATGAAGGATGGAGGGCTATAGCGGGGTACAAAGGGACTCGGGATAGACTCCATGAATGCGATGATGACTCAACTTGGATGCTCTAAACAAGGGCGACTCAATGGTGCTGCCACACAGTAAAGGCCCAATGGGGGACCATGAAAACATGAGTACAAGATGGTAACTCATGACGAAAATCGACACGAACAAAGACAAGTAAGGAGGAAAAATGGTGCCCCAAGTACAAGTGTCGTAAGTGAGGAAATTCAATTTTAGGGAGAGGTGAAGTGACCCTTCTTGGACAAAATGTGTCCTGGTGAAGTATCAAATCACAAAAAACTAACAGATACCCATTTTAGGGCTCGGTGAGAGCTTTCCAACGGTGCAGACGGTTTGTCAAACAGGGCTACGGTATGGTCGCAGCAGTCGAAAGAAGAAACAGGGGTTCTCTTTTAATAAGGCAGTTTTCCCTCCAAATTCACTCATTTTCTATTGTTGTTGTTGTGAATGTAGAGAAGAGAGAAGGCCCTAAATCTTGCGGCGAGCGTAGCGGACAAACCGACCATTGGAATCGAGATCCGTCAGTTGCTAGTAAGAGGCCTAACCTTACTCTTTCATTTTGATGGATTGAAAGTTCAGTTTAGGGCCCAAAATCTCAGAAACAGTCCCTCCTTCATCTCTACGGCCGGGTCGCACTTTTTGGGCCAAAAAGTGCGACCTGGGAAGCAGGTTTCAGGGCAAAAAGTGCGACCTGTCCCAGAATTGGGCAGAAAACTGCGACCTGGGAGATGAAGGGGTTTTAGTGCTGTTTTATGGCTGAGAGTTGGGTTTTTGTGTTTGGTTATGGTATTCCCGATCTGTATGCTGAAAAAGATGATGTTTTTGTGCAGGTATGGCAGATTTACGGGTTAACTGGAGAGAGAGAGACCTAGGTACATTACGGGCAGAGATCCAGGCGGATCAGGGTGTCCGTCGTGTGTTGGCCAGGTTTGGGGTTCTAAAGTTTTTGGAGAACCCTTTGATGAGAGTAGGAGAGCCTTTGTTGGCCCGGATTATCAGTTACTGGGATCCAGAGCATGAGGTCTTTGTAGTGCAGGGGCACAGGATCGAACTGACAGTCCAGGATGTGTATTTCCTGACGGGTCTCCCGCCACTGGGGATGGTGGGAAACACGTAGCCAGTATTACCGCGGGGGCGGCATATCATGGAGTTTGTGGAGCGACATTGTCGACCGGGTCTCCAAGTCAAGGGGACTCGGATACCGATCGGGGACCTAGAGAGATTAGAGACCCGTGCAGTGGCCGCACCAGTGCTGCATATCCTGGGAAACCAGGCGCTCCATCACATCACTGGGGGGCAGATGATGATTGTGGAGAGTGTGTTGAGTGGGACCTACTATGGGTGGGCCCAAATGATGCTGGTATCGCTAAAGCGACAGTTGTCACTCTGCAAGCGGCAAGTGAACCACAATTGCTCGTATGGGACTTTATTGTGCGCCTTCTTCTTTGAGAAGATCTCGACCTTGCAGCCTCATATACAACTCCTAGATGGGGGCCCGAGAGAGCCCAGGATGCGCCAGTGGGGGCGGCTACTGTGCAGAGGAGGAGGAGGAGGGCGGTCGGGCGAGTGTTTCGACCTGAGTTTTTTGCCCATTGGGATCAGATGCCGTTATACATAGACGACTATCCCTATAGTGGGATTCGTTATTGTGGTTATCTGGACCTACCACTTCCGCCTGGTCGAGTATGGGGGCCCGATGGAAAGTGATAAGTAACTATTCTTGTATGGGCATGTTAAAGTTATTGAATAGTAGATATGGTACTGATTCATGTACTTTTGGTATGCAGATATAGCTCCGGTAAAACCGGCCGGATATATGGGACGTCCGACAGCCTCTGGAGCTGCAGGGCCGTGTGGGTCGAGAGCAGCGCGCAATGAGGATGCGGCCGCCCTCCTGGAGGACATCCGCCATAGATGCGAGACGTTGCTGACCGGAGTTTCAAAGCGCGGGTGGCAAGACTTAGACGACCAGTACGTGGAGGCATGCATTGGTCTTCCCTCGGAATGGCGAGGTGTCATGCGGCGCATGGCGATGGCCGGTCAAGGCATACGTGATCTACGGGCTGTAGGGGCAGAGCCATTGGCTCGGGATCCGCCAGATAGTGAGTAGGTGTGGGGCATGTGGTGCCCCCTAGTGTGTATGTAGGGGCAGGTGGTGCCCCCAGGTTTGAGTTTTTGTAACATGCTATGGGCATGTCATATGTATCAGAGTAGATGGACTCTAAACACATGTTTTGCGACACATATTATGGATATGCATCGTTTTTAATGATTATAAATGTTATTGTCTTGTATGAAATGCGTGTGATAAATGCCAATCTAGAACATGGTTTGCAATACTATCTACATAGTGATTCTGTTCTCGAGGTACATGGTTGAAAGTTATGGTTTCAAATGCACGTATCAAGAGTTTCACTTGTAAATACCGTCTAAACAGAACAGGGTTATGCACATGACAAACACCATTCAGTTGCATGACAAGAAGTAGGGAATCCAAACGAACGTGCAGATGGAGGATGCGATGGAAGAGGGCATCGACTAAGAGACCACGCACTACATCATATTCGGCCTGATTGTTGGTGGCAGAACCAATGGAGACCCTGTTGGAGAGAACAAGGGCATGCAAGGGGGTGAAGATGGCCCAACCTGCCGAGGCTAGATTTCGGGAGTAACGACTTGCACCATCGGCATAACCGATAAAGGGTGTGGACGGGGGGTCCTGCGGAATGGTGTTACAAGACAACAAATGAGGGGAGGAGAGACAATGACGGCAGTGTGAGTGGATAGAAGACATCGAGCGGCAACTGTGGGAGGGAGTGCAAGGAGCAGGATGACTATGACTCATATACAAACTAGAGGGTGGTATATGAGAGCTATCGGAAGTATGGTGAGGACTCGGGCTGCGGAGGTCAACAGAGATACGGGTGAAGTGATCTCGTGTATGGGTAGAAAAGAGGTGGTCAGGCGAAACAACCTGGGAGGATGCAGGGGGACTGGGCTCCGAGTGTCTTGCAGAGGAGGATAGGTAAATAATGGTTGTGGTAGACTCTGTCATCTGAACATCAGGGGGGGAATGTCGATGGGGGTGGGGGGATCCTCAGACTGGCCCGAAGCATACTGCGCGATTATGGGAGAGGCGGATTGATTCTGTTCAACCTCATACTCTCGGACTACCTCTAAAGAGGCGCGGTAATGCGTCAGGTGAGGACAATGGTGGGAGTAATGGCCATGAACACCGTACAAAGCACAGGGTCTGTTGGTGCGGAGAGTCTTGGGGTTCTTGGTTACGGACGAAGAAGGAATGGAGGTTTCAGGGACCATAGATTCAGGGAACGCGACTTTAACCATGGGCTGAATACAGGGCAACTCGGGACAAGCATGGGTGGCATGACCGGAGACATCACACAAGGCACAAGGCTTTGTGGGCGGAGGAGGGGCCGGGCCAGTCGTGGTGGTCTTGTCTTTGGGTGCCCCCTTGCGAGCTTTGCCTTTCTTCCCGGGAGCCGTCACGACAGGAGAAGGGTCCTGTGGAGGTGCTGGGGGCACAGTGGCAACAGAGGAAGCGAGGGGGACCGGTTGAACCGGTGTCAAAGCCATGTAGGGTTTGGGGTGACTAGGAGAGGTAGCTGTCGGAGGATCAAGGTACCAGACCGGTATGCCCAAGGTCAGGTTAGGGAGAGAGAGGGTGGCCATGACGGGGACATAATATACTCCAGGAGGGGGAGCCAGGAAAGGTATCTGCCCAACAGGGTAATGACTAGGAGGGACGGCTCCGAGATGGTTAAGGCCTGGGGGAACCGATCCAGGAGGATAAAGGGGTTCAGAGATACCAGCTGTAGGGGGAGGGCCAGAAGGAGGAGGTCCGGCTGGCTGAGATGAATGGCTAGGAGGGGGTTGCGGAGGGCGAGGGGGAGGTTGCTGACTAGCCGAAGCAGGCCGCTTAAGGGCTGCCTGAGACGATTGCATCATGCAAACATTCGATAAGCTGGGATCAGTGATAGGAGGGGGGAGACCAGGAAAAGTTCCAAGAGGGGAGGAATCTTTGTAAACGCTAGGGGAGACACTGGTCAAGGAATTGACGGTTTGCTTGTTGGCTACAGAAGAGATGGTCGTCTCAGGTGAGGTCTGAGATTTTGGCTCATGATATGTCAACTGGTCAATGGTGACTATCTTTCCATTATGGGGGAAAGACATCTTGCGGAAAACCGTGGATGGGACAACAAACATAGCATAGGTGTAGCTTCGCCCCAATAGAATGTTGTAGTCTAGTGGGGCATCGATGACTTCGACGTCAGCGCAAACAGTCTTACCGGCGAGGGTGATAGGACAATTACGAAACAGGCCAATGGGCTGGGAGGCATGGCCGTCCCACGCTCGAAGGGTGATCGTGGAAGGGGACAAATCAGGGGATCCGAGTTGCTTCCAAACCGAAGCGGACATCACGCAGGTGGATGCCCCCTCATCAATTATACACCGGGAGACATTGGCGTTCTGGATTTTGACTGGGATTTGGAAGGCGACGGAAGGAGGGAGAGGAGGATGGTCCAATTGAGTGGCATCGAAAACAATCATTTGGTCATCAGCGGGATCTACAGTGCCCACGGCAGATAGTAGAGCCTTCTTTTGGGAAGGGCACGACTGGAGGAGTTCCAGTGTGGAAATGGCAGCAGAAGATTGTGCCAAATCATCTACTATACTATACGAATGATCAGCTCGACCGGAAGCAGCGTTTCGACGTAAGGGTCCCTTAGGAATCTTGATATGAACCTCAACTTTGGGTTGAGGGATATGTAAGGGGCCACTGGATGTCGAAAGAGGCTCTGTAGAACCTGAAGAAGGAGGCTTGGGGGAAGAATGAGCAGGAAGCTTGGGGTACTGGCAAGACCGAGTTTGAAGGTGAAGGTCGACAGTTGGGGATGGATCAGAGGTCATCATGAGGATCTGGTAATCGGAGGAACCAGAAATGGAAGGAGGAGTGGATACACGCCCGTCAGGTGGTTGGGTAGCCATGAATCCTTGCTGAGGGAAAGGATCAGTAAACAAAGCTGGTTGAGTAGTGGCCACATTAGGGGGAGCGTGAGGGGAGGCATGTTGTCCGCGCAATGTGGCTTGAGACTCCCACATCTGCCACATCTGTGGTAAAAGGGGACAATCATGGGTGTAATGATCGTAAACACTGCAACACGAACAAGGCTTGTTGGTACGAAGAGGCCTGTCCGGCTTGGGCTGAGTGCCCTGTTGCTGGTTAGTAGTGTTAGGGTAAAAACCTTGAGGATTGGGTCCACGAGTACCAGGGGCAGATTGATTTGGATTTCCTCTCTGCCTTCTTTGAGAAGAAGGGGGATTAGTCGCACCCTGCTATGCAAATACTTGCCTTGAAGGGGGCTGTAGGTGCTGCTGCTGGGGTTGAGGAGGCAAGGGAGGTGGAAGCGCATATGCTGGAGGAGCTGGCACACCAGGCTGCGGATAAGGGTAATGGTTAGGTTGGGTAACATTGAGGTAAGCAGGAGGTTGGGCAAAAGGAGGAGGCATGCCGTATCCTGGGTACATGCTACCGGGAGGGGGAAGAGTGCTAGAGGTGCTGGCCCCTCCGTGAGGGAGACCGTAGCCCATAGGAGGTTGAGCATACGGATGGGAAAGGGCTCCAACGATACCGTCGGTGGAATGAGATGCCCCCGGGGCGTTAGCGCCACCGGGCCTGGGGAGGTCAGGAAGGACGGTATAAACATAACCAGACTGGGCGTAGATCAGGTCATACTTCAAGGCTATTTGGAGGGTGGCTTCTTCGGTTTGAGGGAAATGGGAGGCGACATCTTTGCCGATGGGAGCTAGGAGAGAGCGAAGGAACCAGTCCATATAGATCCGATCTTCGAAGGGGGGAGCTCGACATAAGCTGCGTCTACGTCGCCATTCCTAAACATGGGTGGAAAGGCGGGTCGAAGATGTTTTCTTAAAGGAAGTCAAGAGCTCCGTACCGGTATCGTATCGGAGAGGGAGCTGGAAGTAAGATAAAAAGGCTTGGGCAATGGTCGCAAAGGTGGTATGGGAAGAGGTGGCTTGGTTGACATACCATTTAGAAGCTTCGCCGGTAAGCGTGCGTTGGAACAAACGAAGATGGATGGAGTCATCGGTAATGGAATTGGAGGAACACCACATGTGGAAAGATCAGACATGATTGGTTGGATCTTCTCCAGCAAGGCCTTCGAACTTAGGGATGTCGGAGGGGAGCTTGGTTGGCATAGCGGGCCAACCAACATCGTGGCGGATAGGGTCATTGATCAACTGATTGAAATCGGGGAGGCTGAGGCCTGCAATGTACGGCAACAAGGGTATGGCCGAGGTAGTTCCTGTGGCGGTTCCGCTAGTAGTGGTTCCGGCATTAGGGCCTGGAGCACCGCTAACGTTAGGCCCTGGACCAGACATAGTGAAGGTGACAGGGGGAGAACCAGGAGGAGAAGGAGAACCCAATGAATCAGGAGAGGAGTCGGAGTGTGGACTCGGAGGAGGACTGGCTCGACGACGGCGGGACGGAGCAGGTCGATCAACCGAAAACTGAGGGTGAAGGCCAAGAAGTCTCCAGGAAAGGCGCCTTGAGGGCGCAATGATGACGAGAAGAAGGAAACCGACAAGGGCAGAAAGGGACAGAATCAAGTGAGGTCACGGGCAGAAAATGTGCAGTGACAATTGATTTTAGAGTCTTTGCCAGGCGGTGTTAACCAGGCGCTTCTTCACTTAGGGTCAGTGTGTGGTGTGCGTTAATTTTAATTTTTAAAACCCTTTTCGTTTTGAGAGCAAGAAAAAAGTGTGCTGCGTAACTGAAAATAAGTCTGCAGAGAACAGTATATAATGCTGAAATAACAAAAAATTAACAGCTACTATTGCATCTATCTAACCCAAGAAGGCGGGTCCCTCAAAACTAGTCTAAAAAAGGGGAAAAAATCTAGTCAAAACACACTCAAAAGAGGCCAATAGATCTAAGGTCGGGAGGGACAGGGATCTAAAGGATAAAGCTGCTGAAAAGAGGTGCAGATCACAGCCAAGAGACAGAGGCAAGGTGGCTGGAAAAAGGGATGAAATCAGCAAAAAGCGGAAAGGACAGGGAGGAGGTCCTAAAGAGAGGTCCAAACAAAACGACAAGAGGTGATTTGAAAGGAAGAAAGGCTGATTTCAAGGGATCTGAAGAGGAGGTTTCAGATCTGAAAAAGGGAAGGCTGAAACTCTGAAAAACAGACGGCTGAAACAGCTAAAACTCTTCCACAAAGAGTGGAGGGTACTGAAGCCCTAGGGGGCTAGGTTCCCACTTAGATGAGTAAAAACAGATCAGAACTAGGTCAAAGTGGGCTGAGACAGAGGCTGGAAAACCCTAACAGAAGCTTCAGTAAAACCCAGAAAAATTGCTGAAAAACCACTGAAAAAATGGCAGGTCGCAGGTTCTGACCTGTTTTCAGTGCAAGTCGCAGAAACTGGGCAGAAAAGTGCGACCTGGAGCTCCAGGTCGTAGTTTTTGGGCTAAAAAGTGCGACCTCCCGTTCTAGTTGTCTTGGCTGCAGATTTTCGGAAACGTTGCCGTCTCAGTTGCAGTTGGTGTTGCTTACCTGCGCAATAGGGACAGAAACACACGGAAGTTAAAATTTTTAATGTTTTAGGGTTTTATGTGAGAAAAACAACATAAAAATAGGAAAAATAAACAGCTGAAAAGAAACCCTAGGGTATGAAGTAGCTAGATATGCAGGAATAGGAAAAACGACAGCGGTCGTAATTTAAAACCCGTGTGGAGTCGCCATTTGTTAGTATGAATCCTTTGTCGAAGTGTACGAAAAAGGACCACTTTAGCTACGCATAACTAATAGCCCTAACAACAAAAGTGGCTGCCAATATCTTCAGATCTGTGGTTAGTTGAACATAAAAGAGCTGCAAAAACCAAATCTATGCATGGAAAGACATTAAGCAGAAAAAACAAGGGTTTGCTCCATATACCAATAGACAAGACAAGAACAATTTTTGAAAGAATTTTTATATTAATCGGGCACCTGGGAGGAAAACAAGAAGGCGTATCCAATTCTCCTCGGTGGGATGGGTTCTTGGAAGTCCTCAGCACTTCAGATCTAAGATTTCTCTCTCTTGTTGGTGTAGAAAACCCACACAAAGAATAGAACTCAAAGGGAGCTCACACAGCAAATGGTAGAAGAGAGTGACCAAGTGTATAGATCCAGAGTGATCTAATAGGCAACAAAAGGTGAAGAATGGTAGGAAAAAACCTCCTATTTATAACAAAATATTGGGTCATTTTAGATCTTGGTGCATGATTAAAATAATGTTAACCAAATCTAGATCCACCTTTTATGGAATATTTTATTATATTTGTTGGAGGGAAAAAGTATTTGACTTGGGTCAAATCCCTTTATTTGTAAAAAATAAATAAATAAATGATTTATTTATCTTTTTAAGGAAGCGGTTAGACGATAATCAAATAAATAATGATTTATTTAATTATTTGTGGATGATTTGGTCATATTTAACAAGGAATATTATCTAAATAAGATTAAATAATTATTCCTAGAAATTAATAAGATAAATAAAGGTTTATCTAATTAATTTCTTTGTTTTTGGGTTAAACATGACTAGGAATAATAATTAAATTATGGTTTAATTAATTATTCCATGAGGAAAATTAAACAAAATGGGTTTGTTTAATATTTCCTTTTGGGGTTTTCTGTTTTGACCATAAACAACCTAATAAATGTGGTTTATTAAGTTATTTTACATAGTGAAAGCAATTTTACTTAGGGTAAAATTGGTCTTACATGGTGTACTTGGGTCCATCTAATGATAATAGGTTAGATGACCAAAAAATGGTGTAACACCCTCTAACAAGGGTATTGAAATAACAGAGCCACCATTCCCCGAGCGTTTAGTTTTAACTAAAACGCCTGAAACACCTGCTTTTAATCTTTTAGGGGAATTGCAAAACTTTATGTTAAAATTCCACTTTTACAGACACTGAGAGATGTACCAATTTATGCCAGAACCATAAGGGACATTTGTGTTAAGAAACCTGGTAGGAAGACTAAAGACCCCCTGACAGTTCATGTTATGGGTGATGTATCTGCATTAATGTCCGGAAAAACCCCTCCTGTGAAATATGGTGACCCCGGCCATCCTACTGTGACAGTTCAAATTGGTAAAACGATAATTCCTCAAGTTCTGGTAGATCTAGGTGCTGCATTAAACATTATGACCCTCGAAACTTCACAATTGTTACAGCTGAATAACACAATTAGAGATACACCAACCATCCTAGAGTTAGCTGACTGTTCTACAATTAAAACAGAAGGAGTTGTTGAAGATCTAGTTATATCGGTTGAATCCTGGAGTTACCTAGCTGATTTTGTGGTATTACAAACTAAAACAAAGCTGGGGGGACACCCTTTAATTCTAGGAAGGCCATGGCTGGCCACAACCGATGCCTTTATCAGCTGCAGATCTGGTTCAATGACAATTTCTAATGGTTATGAAACTAAACAGCTTACTCTTTATCCTCATGCTACACCCATAATTAATAATGAAAATTCTGTGTGGATGGATTATGATGATAATGCTATTCAGCCCATTTTAGCTATCAGACAAGCCTTAAATCTTAAAGATAATACAGAGGATGAAATAATTAATAATTTTATTTGCGAACCTTCCTCTGTAATTGCTGAAACACACAATCAATTGACTGCAATTTTTGAAATGGATACCCAGGAAAAGATTGAATCTGAAGATTTATCTCAGACATTAACCACCATCTCATCTAAAAGCATAACAGTGGAAATCGAATCTGGAAAAACATTAAACATAAATCCTGATCTAATAGTTGCTGAAAAACAACAGTTAATGAAGTTATTACTTGAAAATAAGGAAGCATTCACTTGGGATTACACAGATATGAAGGGAATCTCTTCTGAATTATGTACTCACCAAATTTATATTAAAGAAGGATGTCGACCAGTCTGTCAACCCCAAAGACGAATGAACCATAATTTAAGAGAGATTGTTAAAGAAGAACTTCAGAAATTTCTTAATGCAGGATTTATATACCCCATATCTGACAGTGAATGGGTTTCCCCATTGGTAATAGTCCATAAGAAAAACGGGAAATGTAGAGTGTGTGTTGATTACAGAGCCTTAAACAAAGCTACTGAAAAGGACCACTTTCCTTTACCTTTCATTGATCAGGTGTTGGATAGTCTGTCAGGAAAGAAATTCTTTTCTTTTCTAGATGTATTCAGCGGGTATAACCAAATTAGAATTGCACCCCAAGACCAAGACAAGACCACTTTTTACTAGTCCTTGGGGAACTTTTTCCTATAGAGTTCTTCCATTTGGACTATGTAATGCACCAACAACTTTTCAGAGGGCTGTTATAGGAATATTTTCTGATATGCTGAATGAATCTATGGAAATATTTATGGATGATTTTACTCCTTATGGTGTGTCTTTTGAAGATGCATTACAAAATCTTGAGAAGGTACTTAAACGTTGTATACAAGCTCACCTCTCCCTAAGTACTGAAAAATGTCATATGAAGATAAGTGAAGGAGTAGTGCTTGGACATTTTATTTCATCTCAAGGCATTCAGGTAGACCCATCCAAAATACAGGTCAGTCAGAATCTTCCTGTTCCTAAAACACAAACTGATGTGAGAAGTTTTCTAGGACATGCTGGATACTACAGAAGATTTATTAATGATTTTTCTAAGATAGCTTCTCCATTATTTGTGTTTCTTATGAAAAATACTGAATTTAAGTGGACTAATCTTTGTCAGAAAGCCTTTGTAGAAATCAAGCATCAGTTATCTATTGCTCCTATTTTGAGAGGAATTGATTGGGACCTCCCCTTTCATATATCTTCTGATGCTTCAGACACTGCAATTGGAGCGGTCTTGGGACAAGAGGAAAACCATCTTCCTTATGCTATCTATTTTATCAGTAAGAACATGACCCCTGCTGAGCTTAATTATACAGTTATCGAAAAGGAGTTTCTTGGAGTAATTTATGCCATTAATAAATTTCGACATTACATCACTGGTTATTCTACTTTTGTCCACACTGATCACTCGGCTATTAAGTATTTAATGAAAAAATCTGTCACAAATGCTCGAGTTACCAGATGGTCATTGTTACTGCAGGAGTTTGATATTACAATTGTAGATCGGCCAGGTAAAGAAAATGTTGTGGCTGATTTCCTTTCACGGTTAAAAACGGATAATAATATTCCAGTAGATGATTCCTTTCCTGATGAGTATTTATTTGCAGTCTCTGCTCACTCTCCGTGGTATGCAGACATTGCCAATTATTTGGTTGCAGGAAAATTACCATCACACCTGTCATACAGGGAAAAGAGAAGAATTGTTCAACAAAGTTCCAGGTATAGCTGGATAAGTGGGTGTCTTTTCTACACAGGGCTTGATCAGGAAATCCGATGATGCATTAGGGAGGATGAAGTGTACGACATACTAAAATCTTGTCATGTTGGCCCCTGCGGAGGGCAGTTTGCTGATAAAAGAACAACACAAAAAATTTTGAGGATGGGTTACTATTGGCCCTCATTGTTTAAAGATGCAAAGAAATATGTGCGGGCTTGTGACAGTTGTCAGTGAATGGGTCAACCCAATCATAGAGATCAAATGCCATTAAACTCCCAGATAGTACCCAAACCATTTGAAAGATGGGCCTTAGATTTCATAGGATCCATTAATCCTCCATCCAATCAAAGAACTTATATATTAGTCTCTACAGACTATATGACTAAATGGGTGGAGGCCAAGGCACTTATTAGAGCCAATGAAGAAGCTGTCCTAGCTTTCTTATTTGAAGAGATCTTTACTAGATTTGGAATTCCTAGAGAGCTAGTTACAGATGGAGGACCTCCATTCAATTCTCATGGTTTTAAATCTATCCTTCAGAAATATCATATTCATCATAGAATGACTACACCATACTATCCCCAGGGCAATGGGCAGGTGGAAAGCACAAATAAAGTATTAGAAGCCATTCTAACAAAAACAGTGAAGGATAACCAGAAGGATTGGTCTCAAAGGCTCCCTGAAGCACTATGGGCTTACAGAACTGTTGAATCTCTAATTAAACTGAGCGGGGGGGGGGGTGAATCAGTTTAATACATTCCTGATCTTTTAAACTTTTCAATAAACTTATTTAAACCTTCATTTCAAACTCTATTTAATGTGAGAGTAATCTTAGAATGTAATCTGAAAGTATTAGTTTAATAGAGCAGTAGACTTAATTTGAGAGCAACAGGTATTAAGAAAATGATACATATCAGATCAATACATAAATATCATGCACAGAGACACCAGATATAAGTGGAAACCCATAAAGGGAGAAAACCACATCTTATTATTGTTGTGATGCAAAGGCAAGCTCCAACTCCCTCTCTCCACTGTTTTTCTGCAGGCACCAACCTACAGGAGGCTCCTACCTCAATTCTGCAAGCTACAACTTGCAAGGAAGCACCAACTCCCTTCAGTTTTCTGCAGGCACCAACCTACAGGAGGCTCCAACCTCAGCCGACTACAACTAACGACTATCAAGCTGCAACTTGATAGGGAAGCTCCAACTTCCTCAATTTATCAAACTGAAAGTTTGCTGATTTACCTCAGATATCAGTTCTGTTCTGTAGCTTCTCCTTCTGTTCTGCTTTTCTTAATCTTCTCTGTCTTACTCTTCTATATTTTGCCTTCTCTCGATTTACTCTCTCTTCATTTTAAAAAAAAAAACTCTCTTTGCATATCAAGATGATATTATTTATAGATTTCCTCACATGACTGTTTGTATTCTGCTTGGAATTCGAAATGGAAAGTCATGTCTCTTTGCCTTCTGCCTTCTCACTCCTTTTATCGGCTTACTCAGAAATTATAACTGTAGGTGTCAATTTTAACATTACAGTGGGAGTTTGTTTTCTCTCGGAGACTTGCCAATGCATCACAAACAATAAAAATTTAAATAAAACATTTACATTCAAATTTAAATGAGAACTCCAGCTCAACTCATTTAGTCTTTTGAATTGGTTCGCATTTGTCTTTTCTTTGGCTGTCTTTGTCTTTTCTGTGACTGTGTTTTATCTTCTTTCGGATCTGTTTGCTCTTCTGTCCTCTACTGTGGTGTAACTACTGCATATGTGTAAATGTGCCTTTTATATCCGCTGACTGTAAATCTGGAGGAATTCCAATCCCTTTTATGCCATTAGTGTCTTGTTGATGTTGGAACATTCCGCAAATAGAACGGACATATATCACGGTCATTGTATATTTATAATCGCCCTCTCATTGGCGGGGCAGGTAGGTTCTGACCCATGTGACATATTTAATACAACTAAAACCGTGTTTTATATATCTAACAACAATCCTTTTATATATAAGCAATCGCCCTCCACCTTAAGCCTTTGGTCTTATATTACAATCCAATAAGTCGAAAATCACAATACTAATACATGAAAGGTCGAATTTACATCTCCGTCGGCGGATCGGTGGTGTGAAATGAAAACTTGCGATTGCGATTGATCAAACGGACGCGATGACCACATAAGAAGCATGGCTCATATCGCAATCGGGTCCAGAACTTTGAACACATGCGATCGGGACGCATTATGAAAAAGTTCGATTGCGATCGAACACGGATACGATTTTTACAAATTAACTCCGCATATAACGGGGTTGGTCGCCACTTCAATCGCAACATATTACAAGTCGTGCGATCAATGGGAAGTTCGATTGCGATTGAGGTCGGACGCGATTGAACCAATTAATTCCATCGTATAATCGCCATCGGGTCCGCCACTTGATCGGAGCATATTACAAAAACTTGTGATCAATCGGAAAGTTACGTTATGATTATTAACTTTCCGGATGCGATTAGCTCATAAGCTGTGGCATATAACTCGATCGGGTACGGCACTTTGATCGGAGCATATAACAAAAGACTTGCGATCAATCGAGTTCGATTGCGATTGGGAACTCGAATGCGATTGGCTCATAAAGCTGTGGCATATAACTCGATCGGGTCGGCCTTCGATCGGAGCATGTAACAAAGACTTTGCGATCAATCGGAAAGTTCCGATTGCGATTAGGCAGGATGCGGTGGCTCATAAACGTGGCATATAACTCCAATCGGGCCCGACGTGATCGGAGCATATAACAAAAGACTTGCGATCAATCGGAAAGTTACGTTGCGATTGGGGAACTCGGATGCGATTGGCTCATAAGCATGGCATATAACTCGATCGAGTCTAGGCCTTCGATCGGAGCATATAACAAAAGACTTAAGTCAATCGGAAAGTTCCGATTGTGATTGAGAGAGGTCCATCTAAAAATTCGTTTTGTGCGCTCCATAATATAACGGACATATACGTATATACCTTGCCAAAGGGTTAAGCGATTCCGGAATATGGTTTATATATTATATGTGCTCTAGGTTGGAGAGTGCGATTCCGGAATATAGTTACGTATTATATGTATAACGCCGGCGGGTACGGATTCCGGAATAAGATTCGTGTTATATTATATGTATAATGCTCGCTAGAGTGTACGATTCCGGAATTTTGTAGCGCTCTCTTTCTCTGTCTGCCTTACATCACTGCACGCACTCTGTCTCTTGTGCTTATGTTGTTACATTTTGACTATCTTCTTGCCCTCTATTGCTTTCGATGTGCCTCTTTTGCCTTCCTTTGTATTGTTGCCTCTTTTGCTGATGTTGCCGCCTTTGCCATCGATAGAAAATATTTCCAATAGTCTCCCCCTTTGGCATTGATGAAATCCACTTTCTCTATTCCTTTCTCTTTCTCTTGTTGCTTGCTCTTCCTCCGCTATTTGTTCTTCCTCCCCCTTTGACATCAATGGAAAGGATGACTCCCTCATCCTACGTATGGAGTTACATCGTTGTATTTCCTTTCTGCGAGTTACGTTTAGGTCTCTTACGCGAAATTGGACTATGTTGTGTTTCATTTGTAATTACTGTAATATATGTTTAGATTGCGGAACGGAGATGATGCATTTTACGATTGAAAAGGTTCTTGTTGCTTACGAATCTTGATAATATTGATAATGCGGTCCACATGGACTTGTTTATGCTTATCTTATTTTGGTTGTTCTCCCCACTGAGAATGATATCTTCGTTTTGTTCTCCCCCTTTGAGGCTGTACTTTCTCTTGTAATGAAATAGTATCTACGAGATACTACCCCTAGTTTGTCTCTCAAGTATTCGAATAGTTCTATGGCCAGTGGTTTGACGTATATCTACTACTCTGTTCTTTCGTTGATACATAGTCTGAGTTTAACTATCTTGAGCCACTTTTTCTATAGGAGAAAATGATACTTGATTGGTATATGTTTGATTTTTGAATGAAGCACGGGATTTTTAGATATACTTATAGCACTTGTATTATCACATTTGATTGAGATAGGTTCATTAATGCTTACCTTCATGTCTTGAAGGATTTGCTTCATCCACATGACTTGTGTACAACATCTTCCTTTCTTTGCTATATGTTACGCATTTGTGAAGCAGAGATAGATGTTTGTTTCTTGCTTCCCCACCCACGAGACTTTCTCTAGATAGAATGCCTCCACTTGTACTCTTCCTGTCATCACACAGTATTGTCTGTCTGTGTGTACGGTAAGGTGAAGCTCTTGCCTTTAGGATACCAAAGCCCATATTGTGTTGTTCCTTGTAGATATGCGAGTATTCTTTTTTCTGCCCGGAAGATGGTTTTGTTTAGGTGTTTCTTGATATCTTGCCATTAGTCCTACTACTAGCATGATGTACGGTCTTGAGAAGTTGTCAAGTACGACGAGGCTTCCTATCATGGATACGTAGAGTTTTTGATCTGCATGCATACCTATCATCGACACCATGACTTGCATCCCATTGATCATGGGGGTTGTCATTGGTTGTTGTCCTACATTTTGAATTTTTTGACATTTCTTTTAAGTATTTTTTCTTGAGAAATGAATGTCTTTTTGTGTTCTTTTTTGAATTTGCGATCCCAAGTAGAAAATGAGTTCTCCAATCATAGACATTTCAAACTCTGTTTTCATCTCATCGGCAAACCCTTTTGCTAGATCATCTTTGTTGCTTCCAAACATAATGTCATCAACATATACAACAACAATTAGGAGTTCATTTTCATGCGCTTTTATGTAAGATTCTTTGTCTGCTCCACCTCTCTTAAAACCACTTTGTTTTTGCAAATATTGTCGAGTCTTGAGTACCAAGCACGAGGAGCTTGTTTCGAGTCCATATAAGGCCTTCTTCGATTACGCACACATAGTCTTCTTTTAATACTGCATCAATGAGAAGCCTTCGGATTGTTCCATATACACTTCTTCTTCTAGATCTCCATTAAGAAAAGCGGACTTTACATCCATTTGATATACCTTGAAGTCATAAGTAGCATGCAAATCGGGAACATTACGATAGCCTCCATTCGGCTACGGTGAAAATGTTTCATCATAGTCAAGTCCTTCAATTTGTGAGTATCCTTTGCGGACATTGCTTTATTCTGATTACTTGTCCTTATCATTCATTTTGTTTTTGAATGCCCATTTTGAACCAATGATATTTTTCTCAATAGGTCTAGGAGACTAGTTCAGGGTATTGTTCTTCTCAATTTGGTCCAATTCTTCATTCATTTCTTTTACCCAATACTTGTCCTTCCTTGGCTTCTTCAAATTTCTTTGGCTCTATTTGTGATAACATGGCTATGTATACTTCTTGTTTGTTCTGTTAGTTTCCTTTTGTTTGGACTCTGGCATTTTCTTGTCTCCTATGATCGATCTTGAGGATGATTCTTCTGAGTGTATCTTGAGGGGTTTTCGAGCTCATCTACGCATCATCTCGTTGTCTTTCTTGTTTCATCATCATCCTTGTCTTCCTCTTCATGGTTGTACGTGGGCTGCGGCCCGGTCGCGTATTTCTTGTATTGTTTGGAAGTTCTTCATCGAATCTCACATCAATACTTTCAAATATCTTGAAGGATCTTATTTAACACACCTTCCTTGCTTTGGAAGCATATCCTAGAAAAATCCCTTCATCTATACCGTCAAATTTCCCAAGTTTTCATCATTATTCTTTATGTAACACTTGCTACCAAAGACTACGAAATGTTTTATTGAATCTAGCTTTCCATGCCATAGTTCATATGGAGTCTTGTCCTTTGCTTGGCCTTAAGTGAGCTTTATTAAGGATATGTCTTTGTTGTGTGTATTGCTTCCGGAAAGGTTTGAGAAATATTATTCTCTTGCATCATAGCTACGGCTATTTGTTGTACGGATACGTTTTGTCTCTCTGCTACTCCATTCTGCTTTGGTGTCCTTTGCAATAGTAAATTGTTGCTTTATTCCATGTTCATTACATAGGTCTGCTTAAGTCATAATCTGTGAATTCTCCTCCTCTACATCTGATCTAATACATTTCGGCTTGCATCCGAGTTTGATTTTACGCTAATACTCTGAATATCTTAAATTTTCCAATGCTTACGATTTATTTTTGAAAGGCAACCCATGTCATTACGGAGAAGTCATACATTATCGGCATGAAATAGGATTCTCCACTTGGTGTTCTAGTTCTAGCGGGTCCACACGAGTCCATGTGCACAAGGCTGAGTGGTCTTCTTGTTGACATCTCCTCTTTAGATTTAAAGGATGTGCGGTCTGTTTTGATTGACAAGATTTGCATATAGTACTTGAAGAACTTCTTTTTTATTTTACGGCATATCTTTGGTGACTTTTTCTTCTTGCTTTCGATTTGATGATATGGTGGTGAGATGTCCCAATCCTCTGTACCCACAGACATGACTCCTCGGGTTTTCTAAGATGACGGAGCTTCATCTTCCTCTTTCACTATGTATACATTGTTCTACTGATAGAACACCTTTGGGCAGTCTTTCTGTTGTGTAGCCTAACTACACAATCTTGTGCTCTAAAGAACTTCACGGCCTTTGTCACACATGCGAAGTGACACTCAATAGAATTTTCTTTTTCGGTCCATCCACAAATAGTACCTCTTGGGCTTTTCCTCTGTGACATTGTCTGTCTTGTTGAGCCTTTTCCCTTGATCTTTCCTGATTTATCATTGCAAAAATAACATTGCAGGATTTCTTTTCACTTCGAAGTTATAAACTTGCTTAAATATAAGGTCATGTGTTTGGAGCGACCCCTTTGTCAAGTACCAACGGCTTTTCGGATCTTGGCTTAGGTTAGAGCC
Source organism: Pinus albicaulis (assembly GCA_034641835.2). NCBI lineage: Eukaryota > Viridiplantae > Streptophyta > Pinopsida > Pinales > Pinaceae > Pinus > Pinus albicaulis. The sequence continues at coordinate 228,276,500 of CM076581.1, read as the reverse complement.
GGGTCACACTTATTCTCCTTCTTTTTCCACTAGAGGCATCCTTGTTTTGATATCTTTTTGAGGTGATGAATTGCATCCTTTCGGAGGACATTTTGGAAGGCATATGTCCCGAACGATCGCATATAAAGCGTTTGCCGATCATAGTTCTTGCGGAATTTTGAGTATGACCAAAAAGTGCTTTGATTTATGAACCTCTTTGAAGTGTAGAACATCATTCTTTTTCCATGCTTTCTACATTCAATAATTTACATGGCCAAATTCCTTACAATAAAAACAATAACCATAGAGTATTTGCATGCACGATGTAAGATTGTTTTCTCATTTGTTTGTTTGAGATAGCCTCTTCCTTTGTTGCATCTTTGCGGTACGAATTACTCTTCCTTGCATAACAATATGCAGCAATGTGTCCTGGCTTGTAGCGGAACCTGCTTGAGGTGGCATTCTTCATAAGAGGAAGAATCTCCTCACCGATGACTTCCAAATTTGATATACTCGAGGGCATATGATTCTTTTAACCATCTTAGTATTCATTATATTCCTTGTTACTAGAATTTCTTGACCTCTATCATCCTTATTATATGTTTCTTCTTTTGTATGAATTGTCTGGGCTTCTTCATCAATCTTCTTTGCTTTTACAAAAATTATATTTTTGTTTTCTTTTTCTTTGCCTTTTACTTGATTCTCACTGCTGGCCTATTCTGTTTTTATCATTGGGGATCTTTGGTAGCAGGGATATCATTCAATTTATAGAGCTTGTTGTTTTGAGAAGAGTTCTGTACTTGTCCTTTGAGAATTTTCTATTTTCTTCCTAAGACATACCACTTCTTCCTCCAACTTCTCTTGTTTTTGGGTTTATCCTTGATTTGCTGAAGTAACATATCTTCTATCTTCTTGGCTTCTTCAAGATTTACCTTGACTGCATGAGGACTTTTGAATTTTGTTCTTCTTTCACACATTTGAGGAGAATCTACTTTTTGTTTTTACGCATTTTTAGTTTGAGTCTGTCAATCTCCTCCAAAGCACTTCTTAGCTCCCCCTCGAGGTGACTTCCCCTTCTTCTTCTTCATCTTCAAATGGGAGTCCCTCAAAATCTTCTATAGCCATCAATAAAAAATGCGAGGTTCCTTCTTCACTTGAGGGTTCATCGGAAATCTTGAGATGTCACTATTTGTCTTGTTTAGCATAGAAATATTTGTTGAACTTCTTTCCTTCTTGCCAGTTCTTTGATTTATTCTTTTCGACTCTTGAGCTTTGATTCTTGCTTTCTTGTGAGGACACTTAGCGACATAGTATCCAACTCTTCCACGAGTTAAAGCACTTGAAAGGAAGTTTTACCTTTGTATTTACTGAACCTCTATCCGGTTTCTTAACAAATTTTGCTTCTTCTTCATCGGCGAGAGAATATTTCTTCCTCTTCTTCTTTCTTCTTTCTTGTTTTTAAAAGTTTGCTTCCCCTCGAACTTGGTTTCTTTTGTGGGAGCCTCATTTCATGGTACGGTAGATTTCCAGTGTCACGGTTCATGGTCAAAGTCTCCCAATCCTTTGTCTCTTCTATTGCGGATACCTTGGGATTAAATGCGGATGGGAGTGATCTTAGAATCTTTTGCACAACTATACTTTACGGTATGGTTTCTCCAAACTTTCATATTGTTAACAATTGCCGCAGCTTTTAAGAAGAAAACATGTATGTTATCGTCGTTTTCATTTTTAAGTTTTCAAAGCTGGGCTCTATATACTTGAAGTTTGGCGAGTTTTTGCTTTACGGTCTCCCTCATATGTCTTCAAGTATCCATATTTTCTTGGCGGTGTCTTTGTGCATTACTTTAATAAACTATGCTTCACATAATCCGTGAGGATGGCATTCATGGCTTTTTGCATTAGCCACAAAATCTTGTTTTGCGTCCTTTTACGATTCGATTTGCCTTCGGGTCATATCCTAGTACCCACGGCAACCCGGAGACTTCTATTCTAGAGACATTATGTATGTCTTCATTCGATTTTCTAGAAAGCATAATTTTCACCGATGAAGAAAGGAGCTTTATTGACGGATTTGAGCATCCTTCTTTACTAGCCATCTTGGAACCTAGGATCTCCTTTCGATTTGTTAGACTTGTAGGAACTTTTGCTGCGATACCAGGTATGAATCTCTAATTAAGAGGCGAGAGGGGGGGGGGTGGGGGTGAATCGATTTAATACATTCACACGATCTTTTAAACTTTTCATTAAACTTATTTACACCTTCATTTCAAACTCTATTTGATCGAGAGTAATTTTAGAATGTAATCGAAAGTATTAGTTTAATAGAGCGATAGACTTAATATGAGAGCGACGGTATTAAGCAAATAATACATGTCGAGATAAATACATAAATATCATGCTGAGAGACACCGGATATAAGTGGGAAGCATAAAGGAGAAAACCACATCTTATTATTGTTGTGATGCAAAGAGCAAGCTCCAACTCCTCACCACATTTTTATGCGAGGCACCCGGCCTCACTGAGGAGGCTCCTACCTCAATTCTGCCGCAAGCTACAACTTGCGAGGAAGCATAACTCCTTCGGTTTGCAGGGCACCCCGACTACGGGAGGCTCCCGACCTCGGTCGGCTGGCGCGGCTATCGAGCTACAACCCCGGTAAAGGCTCCAACTTCCTCATTTTCTAAAGCGGAATATTTGGCAATTGCACCTCGGATATCGGCTACGTTGCAGCAGCTTCTCTTCATCTTCTCACCTTCTATATTCTGCATTCTCTCTATATATGCTCTCTCCCTTGCTCCAAAAAAAAAAAAAACTCTGCATATCAAGATGATATTATTTATAGATTTCCTCACATGAATGTTTGTATTACGCTTGGAATTCAAAATGGAAAGTCATGTCTCTTTTCCTTAACGCTTCTCATATTTTATCGGCTTACTCGGAAATTATAAACGCCAGGTGTCAATTTTAACATTACGGTGGGAGTTTTTTTCTCTCGGAGACTGCCAATGCATCACAAACAATAAAAACAATTAAAAAATTTACATTCGAATTACAATATGAATTCCGGCCTCACTTATTTTGTCTCTTGGTTTTTCTTTAACGCATTTGTCTTATGCATGTTGTGTTTGACTCTTTACTTTCTTGTGTCTTTTGTCCTCTGTTGTAGTGTATTTGCATACGTGTAACAATCTTTTATATCGGTGCCTCTTAGAAAAATGCGTGACATTGACTTGCGACAAGTGTCTTGTTGATGTGGAAACATTCCGCAAATGGAACGGACATATATCACGGTCATTGTATATTTATAATCGCCTCTCATTAGGCGAGGCCGTGAGTTCACGACCCATGTGACATATTTTAATACAATACATAGCCGTGTTTTATATATCTAACGACAATCCTTTTATATATAAGCAATCTCCTCCACCTTAAGCCTTTGGTCTTATATTACAATCAATAAGTCGAATCACAACCACTAATACATGAAAGGGTCGGGCCCCACCATGTCGAGTCGGCGGATCGGTGGTGTCAAACGAAAACTTGCGATTGCGATTAATCGAAACGGACGCGATGACCACATAAAACATGGCTCATATCGCAATCGGGTCCGAACTTTGAACAGCATGCAATCGGGACGCATTGTAGAAAAGTTCGGTTGCGATCGGGCACGGATGCGATTTGCACAATTAACTCCCGCATATGTGATGTCGAGTCCGCCACTTCAATCCCAACATATTACAAAGTCGTGCGATCAATCGAAGAGTTTCCGATTAAATTGGGGTCGGACGCGATTGAACCAGTAATTCCATCGTATAATCGCCACGGGTCCGCCACTTGATCGGAGCATATTACAAAAAAAATTGCGATCAATCGGAAGTTCCGTTGCGATTGGGGTTCCGGATGCGATTAGCTCATCATGTGGCATATAACTCGATCGGGTCGACGCTTTGGTCGGGCGCTGTAACAAAGGAACTTGCGATCGATCGAAAGTTCGATTGCGTTTGGGAACTCGGATGCGATTGGCTCATAGTGTGGCATATAACTCGATCGGGTCGACCTTCGATCGGAGCATGTAACAGACTTGCGATCAATCGGAAAGTTAGATTCATAGATTAGGGAGGCAGGATGCGGTGGCTCACATAAGCGTGGCATATAAATCGATCGGGGTCCGGCCTTCGATCGGAACGCATAACTAAAGACTTGCGATCAATCGGGAAAGTTCGATTGCGATTGAAGCTTCCGGATGCGGTGGAATTGGCTCTGCTTGTGGAATATAACTCGATCGGAGTCAAATACCTTCGATCGAACATATAACAAAGAACTTGCGATCAATCGGAAAGTTCCGATTGCGGTGAGAGAGGTCCCACCATGCAAAAATTCGTTTTTGTGCGCTCCCATATAACGGACATATATGTATACTTTTCCAAAGGGTTAAGCGATTCACGAGATATATGGTTTATATATTATATGTGCTCGGCCGGTTAGAGGAAGTGTGATTCACGGAATATGGTTTTGTATTATATGTGTAACGCTCGAGGAGGTGGGTACGCCGATTCCCGGAATAAGATTCGTGTTATATTATATGTATATTAACAAATGCAGGTGTGCGATTCCGAAATTTTGTAACTATATACTACGCCTCTGTCTGTGTGCTACTTGCTCTATCTCCTTGTGCTTCTGTCATTATTACATTTTGTTGTCTTCTTGCGCCTCTATTGCTTTCGTTGTGCCTCTTTTGCCTTCCACAGCCAGTATTGCCTCTTTTTCTGAGAATGCTGCCTTGCCATCAATGACAATATTTCCAACAGGGAGTACTGCCACCCATTCGCATATGTGAAATGAAAACAACTACACTCCATCTGTCAGTGCGTACCATAATCTATCTTTTAGGTAGTGCCTTTAAGGTAACGTAAAACATGCTTAGATTCCTTCCAATATAATTTGGTTGGCCTAACCATATCTTGGCTCGGATAGTTGACTTCCCATCATAACACATATGCGGTTGTGTGTTCACAAGATACATTAGTGAACCACTAACTTCCTATAAATGGTAGCATCCACCTCTTCACCTAAAGTGGAAGTTTCCTTCCTCCGGTTGGATGTCCACACATGCACAGGTGGAATACCTTGAGGTCATGTGCCTTAATCTGCATCTCCAACAATGCCTTGCTTGGTTCTTTCTCTAAGCTACCCCATTCAATTGTGGGTTGTGGGGTGTTATCAACATTCTTTAAATTCCTTATTTCACACAAAAATCCTTGGAAGTCATTCAAAACATACTCACATCCATTGATGCTTTTGAGAACCTTCACCTTCTTCTTGGTATCTTTCTCGACGATTGCCTTGAATTCTATGAACTTTGAGAATGTCTCATCCTTCTTTCACATAGGCCAATATCAACCTTCCTTGAGAAACCATCGATAAAAAAATAACTAAAAACATTTTTAGGCTGAATTTGAGGGGATGCAAAGTGGTAGCCTCCTTCCTCCACCAACGGATGAAGTGGTAGGCCTTGGTCATGTAGCATATCTCTTGTAGCTCCAACAATGCTCTCGTTCTTTCTCTCAACTACCCCATTAAGTTGCTATGGGTTGTGGGTTGTTTTCGTCTCTATTTGAATTCCTTCTCACACAAAAATAATTGAATTAATTAGAAACATACTCACCTCCATTATCACTTTTAGAGACTTTACCTTCTTAGTGGTCTCTTTCTCAACTAGGGACTTGAATTATAAAAACTTTGAGAATGCCTCATCCTTCTTTCACATAGAAGAATATCCAACACTTCCTTGAGAAACCATCGATACAAAATAAAAATAAAAATTGTGTACGAGTGTAGGATGTCGAGAAAGGTCCACAAACATCAAAGTGGACTCTTTCCGAAGACATGTGATTTTGTCTCGCTCATGGAATGTTGATTTCACTCACTTCCACAAGATACAACCTTTACGGACATCTCTTGCTCAAGTGCTCCTTTTAGAAGGCCAATGGTTTTTTGTTGCATCATTTTCGGGGCACCATGATGCAAGTGGCACAATATCCTATGTCAAATTTCACCAGAGCATCGTGAATCTACACTTTCTCTGCCTTCATTCTTTATGCAACACAATATTCCACAACCAAATTATACATGTTCTTCACGAACCGATCTACTTCACCTATCCGGTAGTTATGTGTCTCAATAATGATTTCCCTTTGTTGAAGATCACATCATAATCACAATCTTCCAAAACTACTACAAGATGAGATTCTTCTTTAGGCCTAGAACAAACATGACATCTTTGAGGTGAAGAGAATCTTGACTCCCTCTAAAAGGTTATTGTACCAATCTCGATTAGCATTGTACCTTATGTTTTCCCCAAGATAAATATGCATATGGAGAGATTTATCCTCAGGGTGAAAAATTCTCTACACATTGTCGTATGGAATGAAGCACTAGAGTCAGAGTACCACACACTACCCATCATAGTGTTGGCCATGCATGTGATAAGGGTGAAGTTTATCTCAAACTATGAAGCCAATGCCTCACTGTTAATCACTCAAGGTTCTAACACGGTGGTGAAAAAGGAGGTCTCTAGGCGAAGACCAGGGTTAAGGTTTGGGGTAATAAGGTTTTCATAGTGATACAGGACAATGCCGACATTTTCCTACTCGAGAGGCCGGGGAGTCTCACCGGGGTGTCCTGTGACCTTAATAAACTTAGAGGTTAGATCATTGATGTTGAGGAAAGATTACTAACACATAAAATAACTATGAGCATACGGTAGCCACACACACACACACACACACATATATATATCAACCCAGTAAGCTAGCATATTCATCATGACATGTTGAACGCGAATTAAAATTTAAACTAGGCTTACATTCACCAGTACTCGATTAAAAATCAACCAATTCATGATATACAACACAACAACAACCCGATTCCATTCGGTGGATTAAACCGGCATAAGCATGCTCCGCGAGTCTATTACAATTCATTTCAATACAAAATACTTCACACAAAGCTCTCTGAGGCTCTACTTCTATAAGCCTCTCGCTTGGGTAGCTAGCTAACTAACAAGCCCCGGTAACGAAGTCACTTCTTTCCTACCTATTTTCTTCGCCAACTAATACGCATTATTCCTTGCCTCTTTTGCACTCATCTTCTCCCTTCGGCTCCATTGCTTAGTTTCTTCTTTATCAGCAGGAGTTCTATTGTTTTGTTTCTTGTCTCCCATCTCTTTCATTCACTGCAGTTCTCGTCTGTACTTACCACCTATCTTCTAGCTTTACGCAACTAGTGAAAACTCCTTGCCTACCTTGATTACATTCCACCACCTATCTTTCGGCTCTGCGCAACTCCAAAATTGTTAAATCCCGAAGACAAGGCCTACAACACATCTTCTGTCCAAAATTTTTGTGTGGAAACTTTACAACATAGTGCTCGAATTCATGGCAGGTTGGAAGCATTTTTATTTTTTGAAAGAAGTATTTCTTCTTGCCCACTTGGTGGATTCTATTTTTGTTTGATATTTATTCCATTTCCCTTCTTTCCCTTTCCAACCAATGAAAAATTTTATTCATCCTCGCCTTGAATGAAGTTCCATCTATGGTATTTCGTACGATCTCTTCTTGTACCAAATCGGACAACATGTTCCCAATTTGGTAATTTCTCCTCCCATTGATGAGGCCTGGTAGCTATGCCAAGTTTTGGAAGGCCTATAAGAGCTGAGCTCACCCGGTCATCTTACGCAACATTCACACCAACCCATCTAAGCTCATCATGAACTTGGGTAAATATGTTGAGATAATGAGAATACTATCACATATACGCATCTTAATATTTCGAATTTGTCTTTGAGGGCTAGTTTCCTATGGTTGTTGATATTTTGGAATAGGTCCTATTGTGAAAGGAGTTTCTTTCCCATGGATGTTTGAGACAATGTGATCTCACATTCCCTCCAAGATTATTCTCCCTCGCCTTGGCTACATATTTCTTCCATTGAGCCGGGTTCTCGACATCGGTACATTCCTAGTTTTGCAATGTTTTTCTTGACATATTCAGGTAATCCATTTTCATCAAGCACCACCTCCATGTGATCCTTCCAGTCTCCTTCCAAGGCATACTATAATCTTAGCTCGTTGAAGGTCATTTTTCTAACTTTGAATAAATTTTGCTACACTAAAATTGAATTCAAACCTCTGAAACAACTTGAGGGTATTTTTCTAATGTGAATCCTTCTCGATAACATGTAGAAATTTAGTGATAGAATTGCAAGCTGGCATAAATTTTAAATCTAAATCAAGGGACAATTCAATTCTACGGTACGTGGAAATTCATTCACAATTTAGAATAAAAATATCGGACATGCAATAAGAAATAACACACATGCACAATATTTTTTCTAGGGGAACTAAAGTGGGAAAAACCTCAATCCTCTATGCATTGATAAGATGAATAGAGATGTATTAAAATTTCTAGCTCGGTTTAAGCTCACTGCAATTGAATAACCTATATCTCTACTCAATGAGAAACTTTGACCCATACCTAGTCGAGTTCTGCCTACTGTGAACCCATATTTCCTTGCACAATTCCTATATAATTAACCCTCTATTTTTTAGAATTTTTCCTACAATTGATTGCTCAATTCCTAAGGTTTGATCATCTTCATGCATGCAACACCTTCTACACTCAAACTAGTTTACAATTGCTTGTTACAATACCTTGGAATATCCACCACAAGTGGGAACTTGATTCTCTTGCACTCACTAGTTATTTTACGTTGTTTTATCACTTAAGTAGATGATCAACACGAGTTAGGCTTCATTGTCCCAACTAGACAATTTATCTTCCGCTAGATCCTCCAAAAGCTAACCAGAACTAGTTTAATTGAACTTAACTAAAATTTAGCAATCAAACATGCTTAACTAAACTCTAAAGACCTCTAACTCAGAATTCTTGAGCTAATTGAGTGAGAAGAGTGTTGTCATACAAATTCTTTGCATCAGTTTTTGTTGATGTGGAAATTATATTTTCCTCAATTTGAACAAGGAAAAATCAAATCGAGACTTTATTGCTATATTTTTCAACACCTCATATATATGTAGGGAATTCCAAACATTATTCCACATACATAAATTTGTACTCATCCAAGTATCATTTCATCATTATAATCAACACTTATAATAAGTTAATCTCTTGTTTTTTTACGTTGATCTACGCATCCTTCTTGACCCATCCCAAGGGATATGAGGTAGGATGATTGTGATACTAATTTTAAGTTTGTTTACTAGATCTATTGCTATGAGATTAGATTTTGAACTTGAGTGAACAAAGTATTTATCTTTTTCTTCTTCAACTAGATCTTGATGTGGAAGAGTTTGGTCATCTCCTTCTCTTCCTAGTGATGAAGGCTAATTAGACTCACCTCCTTCTACAAAGTATGTGGCAGTCAATATTATTGTCCACATTAGGTTTCTTTACGACTTGATTGCTCGAATATGTGGCTAGAAAGTTGCTTACCTTGCTCTTTTGGTTATTTCGGTTCAAATTTGGATGTATTTTTCAACACTCTTCCTCAATGTGGCCATCGATATTTATAATGGTTTGCCAAAGATCCTTTCATTGATGTGCAATGATAATTATCTTTCTCATCATTTTCCCCTTTAAAATTCTTCTTCCCCTCCTTAGAATCTTCTTGGTGCCCTTTATGCTTCAAACCAATTGGTTGAATTTCTTTTGTAACATCCTTTTTTAGTCCCTATATATTATAAAATGTAACTAAGGTGATAACCTTTGGATGACTAGCATGGATATTTTTTAGACTCTATTTGATGTTAAATACTCACTTTTATTTAATATATATTATTACAAAACTAGAGAAGAGGGGTAGGAACACGGTCCTTTGATACCTAGGAGAAAATATTAACTAAAAGGAAAGTTGCAGGGATTTTATAAGTTTTCCTATCTACATGAATTAATTGAATATAACTTTGATGTGTTAGTTGAACTACCCACATATCCAACAATTATGAGAAGAATGAGCTACATACACAACTAGAGACTTTTGGTTAGCCACAAAGCTCAAGAAATTACCCAAATTCTCATGCAAGGCAACACTTATGGGCGTAAAGAGTCGAAAAGGAAAAAAGTGCGATAAAAATAATGGTGGGGACAAAAGAAGAGAGTATCTGAGGAGGGATATGGACATAGAGAAAACAAGAAGACCGGTGAGCATGTGAAAATGCACTAGAAAACACGTGGTAATAGAATAGAAGCACATTTGGGAGCTAAATCAATGAATCTAAACAAAATAGGACTAAAAACCTTTTGAGTCATAGGTATCTATTTGGAAGTGTAATATTAACTAAAGTAGACAAGAAATTATTGAAGAAGCCTTCAACTTTGCGAAAAATATGCATTGAGGAAATTTTAAATAGTTTGTCCAACTAAGGCATCCAAGGCATTGAGAAAGGAGAATCATTTGATGGGTTGTAGAGCTCGGTGAAGTGATCACTTTTGTGTTGTGCGATGCCATGGTGGCCATATATTGTTGTCTTAAGAGGCCTTGTCTCAAAAATTGAAGAGAAGAATCTTGAATCCTAAATGTGAAGGAGGAGGTGCCCTTCATGTCCTACGCTTCTTTGAATCTTATTGGAAACTTGGTGAAGCTTTCCCTTAAGACATTAGGATATGGCTTGGGATTGAATTGTTGTAAAATAGTAATTTATATGTTCCTATGGTTTAGTGAAGTGGCTCTCCCTTCTTTGATTTCTAGCTAATTTAAGTGACTTAGAAGTTTTACCTATTCCTTGCTAATCAAATGAATTTCCATTCAGTGTTTTATTATTATTTGTAGGTATGCTATATTAATTTGTATACTTGAAATGATGAGTTAAAAGTTGTTATGATGATATAATGATTATTATTGCAATGAGAACCAAAACAATGATTAATTATGTTGGGTTCTTAGTGTAGGTTTTGAACCTTGTACAAATAATAATTGCAAAAAATTTTAAAACTAACAAAAAAGATACAATGGAAATCATAGTAAATATACATAGAAAATTTTCTCTTGAAACCCAAAGCTGGGAAAAACTAATTGATTTTCATTCTGCCGCTCCTTTAAAATGTTACAATAAATTATATGATGTGGCATTCATAAACCCTATCCATTAACCTAGGATTAGAATGTAATCATAGTTCCTTTAACAGTCTACAAAACCATGGTAAAAGCCACCATGTGTGAAAACCATGACAACAAAAATCACTTGCAATAAAATATTAATAACATATGTAAAAAATTACATTTTTTATTTTTTATTTTATTTCATTTTATTTTGAGGTCTTTGCCCTCAAACCTTGTGCGAGAGACTCTTTGTAAAACACCCAAACCCATGATAGTGGGGCGATGGTCCCCTCATGCAAGCACGAATGAGGATAGCCTCTTGTGACCCTCTAATGTGCTCCACATACATGTAGAGCAGTCATGCAACTAATATAACACATACCCATCACTTAGTTATCATTTCCTCATGTATGGCCTCTATATACAATAATATTTCATTGAATTAATTGTTTTATGTATAATATTGTCAATTGGAGTTTATATGTTGGTGGAGTTCTATATCTCTTTATGTCTCTAGTAATGTCGGTAAGCCTTTACTAGGACAATGGTGGGATAAAAAAATTATGATTTTATCATTTCTCTAAATGAGAAGATTTGAAAGCTATTACGTACTTAAGGGGACTTTGTTTCTGCGGAGAGAAGCCAAAATACTAGTCTCCATATTTGTAAGTGTTTGAAGTGTGAAGTGATAGTTGCAGTCTCGAGGAGTGAGAAAAGAAGCTCATTCAACTAAGATAAGTTGTGGATTTAGCCAATGGTCATATCTTTGTATTTATTGGTTGAAAAATCCATGTTTTGGATGCCTTTAGAGCTATTGAATATTTTTGAGCCTTCAAATTTTTTGGGGCAAGTACTTTCCCGTTAGAGTTAGTTTTAGGTTCTTGAAGCAAGCCTAAGAAGTCCTTTAGAATTTTACAAATTTAGCGATGGAATTCCTTAGTGTCATCCCTTGCTCACATGGCCTCACAGAGCGTGACTAGGAGCCTAGTTGAGGGGGGATACCATGCCTTTGGTTATTAAGCCATCGGGTGTTGGGTGTTAGGAGTACCAAAATTTTTGGGGTTTCATTTTAATTTCCAAAATTGTATGGAAAAAAGTGTTAGAATTTTGGGGATTGGACTCCTTAGTTTCATCCCTGGTCACATGTCCTAATAAGATCCATAACTAGAGACTTATCGAGAAGGAGCTTAAGTCTTGGGAGGATGGGACAAAAGGCTATCGGTATCAAGCATTGTGGATATATAAAAAAAGAACTATCACCGTGTGCCCTAATACTAATAAAACATGATACCTTTGTCAACTAACAAAAGATGAAAGGTTTGAAGTCATCATGTGAAGGGATTTGGACTTCCGCCATCGGTGGTTAGGAATTCATATGAACGAAGGTATTAGGAGGTTGGGAACTCCATATCGGAGTTTTCCTCTTAATTTGCTAAATGTTAATTTTAAAATATTTGTTTCCCATATAATGACTATGGTGTATCGACTATCAGTTGTTAGCATATCGAATGTTAAGCATTGCGCATTTGGAACTATCTCATTAAAATTTCTCCGGATACTACAAAAAACACCGAAAGGTCCTAATGGCATAATGACATGTGACAAGTCTTTTCAATTACCTCCTAATTACTTACTAGATAACTAAGAAGGTATAAATTTAATTGTTCATATGGTGTTTGCATAGAACTTTGTGAGTTGTCTTGTATCGTATATGCTATTACGAGTTTGTTGGTGCCAATGGAGTTATGCGTACTAAATAAATATGGTAAAGTTGGATGTTAATGTTCTTTCTGGGGTCTCAATTCATACTTTTCATTAATTGAAAGGCTCACACTTGCGATGGTGAAATATATCACACTTCACACTTGTAGAAAGGAATTAAAAGACTAACTACAACATTATTGCATAAACGAAAGTCACTCTTTATTTAGAACATACACACCTGAGACATGAAAATAAATCACTCTGTTAGAAAGAAAACACATAGGAAGGAAAATAAATCGAGTTTTTAGAAACTAAAGACATAGGTAGGAAGGTAAATAGGTGACTTGATCAATATAATTTCTCATTCCTAAACTCTGCAATTGAAATGCTCACAAATTGAAACAATAATGTAATACTTTCAATTGATATATAGGAGATATAATTCAATAGGTTGAATCAAGAATCTGGAAAAGAGGGTGAATTTATACTTAATTTGATCAACACACACAATGCTAGAAGATATAATAAATAACTAAACAAGTTGTAGCAAAACTACTAATTAAGAAAATGAAGTAAATTCTTAACGAGTTGCAACAAAACTAGTAATTAGAAAACATGGTAAGTAATCATATTAGCTAAACTGTAATCGAATTTATATACTATTATAAATAAAATACAGGTAGTATTTGACTAAGAAAGGGTGGCTACCTCTTTAGGAAAGGCACTAATTAAAATTGCAACATCATGCTTATATTATCAACACATCACATGCATGTGAAATAAACAAGAACCAACAAGCTTTTTAATTAACAACATTTAGATTATAATATTATTTTCTTCATTTACTTCCTCTCATTTTGTTACTAATATGGTTCAAGGAGAGTAGAGTATTTATACAATGTTTTAATTTCTCAAATTAATCACAAAATCGAGGGATAGCCATGAGAATATTTGATTCTCAGGTTGTTCTCCTTCATTACAACGACATGACCAAAATATGGAAAAAATGGACATCTGTTGACTCACTTAGCCACCACAATAGGCAAGAAGTTAGAACACATCTATTGCATTGAAGCACTCCACATTGAACGACTAACTCTCCATTGTCATTTCCTCCATTGGGTAACCAAATAGTCGACTCCTCCTTTGGGAAAATGGTAGTGACAATTGTGCAGTCGATAGTTGACCATGCTTGTGTTGATACAAATGTCCATAGGGTTATAACATGTAAGGAGTTGCATTGGTTGCTTCTACAATTGGTGTCCTTAGGTGTTGCAACGTCGTTACTCAGTCATGTTGCAGCATAAATACTCCAACATGTTACGTTGCTGGTACTTATTTGTCTTTCAACATCAATACTTCATGTGGATGTGTTTTAGCATCGGTGGGGTGTGGCATAAACAACATGCTGTAGGTGTTGCAACCACAATGTGAAGGAGGTGTTGTAGTAATATGAGCGAGAGTGTTCCAACAATATAAGGGTGTTAGAACGACAAGAAGGTGTTGCAACAACATAAATGTGTTCCTTAATTGTACTTCCCTAAATCCTTTGCTATTTCCTCCAAGGGTACCTGTACGAGTCTTTTTGAAGTATTCCTAATAAATCCTCGTTAGATAGCATAGAAGACAAATTCTTTCCCCAATACATAAGAATGAATACAAAAGGTGACATAATCAGGAAAATATTGTCCCTTGGTAAAAAATGCATGGTTGTGAGCAAAATGGGTTATAATATGGTATAAGGATGGGAAAAAATTATCAAAAAGGTGGTGAATGGGTGGTAAAAAGATGCCAATTTGGGCACCTATAATCTCCTGATAGTAAAAAGTGATATATGTCCCCATGCAAGTAGATAGTTAATTTAAATCAGAATGGGGGAGACCCTAATTATGGAGGTCATTGATGTTGTGGTCAACCACCCTACATCGTAAGTGAAGAAATAAACTTTTCTCCTCTCAATTTTTGTCCAGTAGGAAACCTTGTCTTTTGTAGGCATGCTATAATCAATTTGATACTTTGGGGTTGGTAGCTAAATGATGGGGTAGTGAAACTTGAGGCCTATCCATTCAATCCCATAATTCTCCATGCATTTAATGTACTTGTGTACGTTTTCCAAAGCCACTGCTACATTGTTGGGATGGATCTTTTCAATGTATATATTTTGTGCCCTATTTCCACCTCTGAGCACATCCCTTTACAATTGTTTTGGACAACTTCTTGATATCTTCCCTATAGTGATCGATAGCTTCTTGTTTGTTGTGGTCCATGAACTCCACATGTTGACATGAGTTCACCCTAAATCCATTTTTTCTAGCTTTAATTTTTATAACTTTGTATGAGGGAGAAGTGGATATGTTTCTTTCTTAATATGGAATTGATTAATGCTTTAAAAAAAAAAAATAATAATAAAAGAATATTTTAACATCGATTATAAACCAACCTAGATCCGTCTTAACTATAGATTTACCAACAGAGAGAGATCAAATATATTTTCACTCTAAAAGAGGTTTGCACTTGCTTGGTAGATCCGAAGTTAAGATGGATCTAAATTGGTTTAACTATTAATTAAGTAATTATAATTATTAATTTGTTGGTTTAGTTTCTCTTTTTAAACAAGCTATATTCCACATCAATAAAAAGAATTTTCATAAACTTGGAACTCAAAAACTATAGGTAATTTGACCAAGTCAAATTTACTTTACCTACCCAACAAATAATAATAACAAAGTAAAATTTTCATTTTCATTATTTTATTTTAAAGTTATTTTTATTTTTATTTTAAATAAAATAATAATTTTTTAAATATTAATATCCCACTCGTTTCAAAACCAATTCATTTTACAAATTTAACTAAATATTCAACTTCTGAACTTAAACATATAAAAAGAAAAGAGAAAAGTTTTTTTTTTCTTTTGCTTTGCTTAGCACACTTG